>JAPKLW010000387.1:334169-531965 GCA_026898455.1 Plectranthus barbatus | reverse complement strand
GCCTCATTTCCTTGAATATTTCCATGTTAATAAATCGGGGCGTGACAGAAATATATTCTCATCTATTACAAATTAGGGAAATATATCCCAGAGTTTTAAAGTTAGGGAATTATATCCCCAACTTTACTTCTGTTACGAAATTATATCCTTTTCAGCTGACTCATCCGTTAAGTGCCATGTGACATTGTCTCACTGCTACATGACACCACATCAGAGCCATATGGCAATGATGTGTCATTTTTAAAATATTTTTTTTATTATTTTTTTATCTTAATCTTTTTAATAATATTTATTTTATTTTCTTCATGTACAATTAAGGAATATTTATTTTTTCATAACAACATTATTAAATAATAAAATTAAATATATTTGGAAAATAAGTTAATATTTATTTTTTATTAAGATATTATTAAACAATAAATATATATGTTTCTAATAATATTTTTATTTTTCAACTAATTCTTTTATTTTTAATATTATTTTAATGAAGAAAATAAGAAATATATACTAATAATAATATAAATAAAAAAACAAAAAATATTATTGAAAAGACAAAAATAAAAAATATTAATAATTAAATTTTTTAAAAAATATTAAAAATAAAAATGACATGTCATTTCCACATAACACTATGTGGCGTCATGTGTCAGTGAGTCAATGTCAAATCAGCGCCATGTGACACATAACGGATGAGTCAGCGAATGAGGATAAAATTTCGTAACAGAAGTATAGTTGGAGATATAATTCCCTAACTTTGAGATATATTTCCCTAATTTGTAAAAGATGGGGATATATTTCCCTATTATCCCTAAATATAAAATAGTGTGCATTTATATTATTATACTGATAACCAATTGTTCATATATAAAATATTGTTATCTTTTCGCACTGAAGTCAATTGACATTTTAAACCATCTAACTTATTTAACATAATTTGCTTATAAATATAAAAATAAATAAAATATAGCCCTGTGCATCGCGCGGGTGTCATACTAGTTTATTAAATAATGAGAATATCTAAAGTACTTAATCTTTAAACATAAATTAATAACTAGATCATAAACTTATATTTTTAATTAAGTCCAAGGAGGCTGCGATTTGTTCTAGTAATACATAAGTCGACATTGATTTAATTTCATTTTGTCTCAACGAATATAACATTTTACATATACTTGTACAAAAAATGGGTGCAAGATATCACTAATAAGAGAGAGAGTCCAAATAATATATGCACTAAATTAATCAAGCATATAATAATTAAGAAGAAATCCAATTAAATAAATCTAAACTCAACAATCTTCTCAAATTTATTCATAGATATAATTAAATTGAGTGGAGTTTAGTAATGTCTTACTTAAGTTTAATTTATTTATTATTGAATTAAGTTTTCAAATTTTTCATCAAATACTTCAATATTTACAAGCTTAACTGAGACTTAGTCGATCCAAAACAATTTTATAAATTTAGATTATTTTTAAATATTCGTTACTGTCAAAGAAGAGAAGTAATAATATATTATTCTAATACTAAAACTCGAATTTCTTCTAATTAATAAATAATAAAGTTAATAAAAAAAATTATATTTATTATTCTTAAATTATAAAATCGTGACTTCTATAATGTTAAACTTTATATTTCATATTATTTTTAGTTAATTTAAATTTAATTCAATAAACGAAATTTTATGAGTAAACTCCCAAATAATTTAATTAATTTATATGAGCATAGAAGAATTCTTAAGTTTTGGAACTCTTACCAGCCCGATGCTATTTATCTCTTCCAATTGATTTTTACCTCTCCATACACATGTCAGGAAACAGCTGTGTTACCCTCCTCATAAAAAATTCACTCTCATTAATGCAAGTATTCTGCTCACTTAAATGGATATATACTCCATTCATTCGGATTATGCCATTTTGTTTGATTTTATACATTTGTCAAAAAAATATTTTAAAAAATATATATTAAAACACATTTTTAATATTATTTTTATTTAATATCATAAATTAATATTTTTTTTGTTATAATATTTAATATTCTTATTTTCCAAAATTATCTAAAGGTGTATTTGTAAATTACTTGAAAAAAATATTAAATATAAAAATTGAACCTTATAATTAGAATACCCTAAAAAGTAACATGGATCATATAAATACAAACAGAGGATTATATAAATCTAATTCAACTGAAAATCCTCCAATTCACCCATCAATATTTCATTAAAATTATAATTGAGAAGATAAAATTACATACATATATTGGTTCATGATGCACAGATTGAATCAAATTAATTATTTATTTCAAATGATGTTTCACTTGGAACTCCACTATTGTAATTATTATGAAATAAAAAATTTAGTACAACAAAGTATATATTTTGATTTTTGATGACAAAAGTCAAAATCTTATAAAAGCACATATTATAGTTAATTATGATTCTTATGAATTTTAATAATCAAATTTAAGTTAACAATGAAAACTTAATTATTAAAAATATATTATATAGGCGTACTGACAAATCCTACATATAACCTATTTGATTAACCATAATAAATCAAATATTAAAATTATATCAAATAAAAATTATTTAATTCTAATAATGAAATAGGAGTGCAGTATCAAAATATGAGTCCAGGATCTCAACCATCTCCTTGTTGCCAAAAAAGCTCTCTAATAATTTAGCTAATCCAAATAATTATGCATTATATAATAAAAAACTGGTTAGCCAAGAACCTTAAAAAGGAACAATGTATAACACCAGTCACCAATCCAAATTGCAATATACAGTGTAGTAATTATATAATCAAACACTTCCATGGTATCTATATATATGTTAATTTCTTTCAAGAGTTAAAGCTAGAAAAAGTATAATAAGATATTTATATGATAGAAGTAAAGTTCCTCACCGAATCAGCACTTGAATTCAGGATACGTACTAATGAAGAATGAAGACTCTAACAACTCCCGTCCTCGTTATGCTTCCCGATTTCGTGTTCGTTGGCATTGAAATTGATAGATCTCAAGGGGGAGTTGATTAAATGAAGGGTTGTTGGCATGAGCACTGAGTTCTGAAAATGATTCATTGGCCTAATGAACTGATCATTCTCCAGAGATGGAGGAGCCATGTATGGAGCAAAAGGAGGAGTGATGGAGGTTGCAGATGGGCACATGTACATCTGAGAACTCGATGCTTGAGCTTGAGACGATGACGACGATGAAAGGCTGCAGTTGGTCTGCTGCTGCTGCTGATGATGATCAGTCCTATCTGAGAAGGAAAACCCTCCTCCAAATTGTGATAGAGACAAGTTTGGAGAAGTCTCCAATTGGAAGTAATTGGAGTTGTAAGGCAAGTTTGGAACAGAAAACTGGCTGTTCAGTGGGAACAAGTTATGTGCTGCAAATCCACCATTCTGTGAAGACCCAATCCACCTCTCTCTCTCCTTTGGAGAGAGAAGATGATGGTCCACGTGATCAGAAACATAGTTAGGTGATGGCTGGTCATGAGGGTTAGCTAACATTGGTGATGGCTGATGGAAGTAGTGCAAGAAATTTGTGGGCAACATGGGTAGAGGAGGGAGCTTATCGATTTCATTTTTGGTAGCATCGATCAACCAGTCTATAACCTTGCTGGGCTGGCTGAGACCAAGCCTGTCTTGAAGATCATACAACTGGATTGCAGTTGGCACAGACAGCCTAATCCTCCTGTCTCTCAGCCCTCTCACTGTGCACACCTTGCTGTGCCTGTCTTTCCCTCCGAAACCGCGCGAAACCCTCACGATTCTTGGATTCTTGAAGGTTGATGACCACTGTCTTGATGATGGTGTGATCATCTTCTTCTCATCATCATGGCCTTCCTCTTCTTTCTTTGATCCCGAATCCTTTTCACTTTTACTCATTCTCATGCTTGCTGCTTCATCAACTCACCTGCAATTTCCATACCAAAATCATACTTCATTCATCATTACAATTTTCCTTAATTCTTCTTGTTAATTAATTATATGTTTCTTACCTATTGCAATATCTGATGAAACCCTTATCTTGATTATCCCATTTTTACTAAAAAGAAATTGCGAAAATTAAGAAATGAAAATTAGTTTTCAGAGGCTATAACAAGAAGGGACTGATCAACTCTGTCATGGCTGATGAACACAACCCTACCTAGCAAACAAGATCCTAATCTGCTCAAAGAATTTTTGAAAACAAAACACTAATTTACTTAGGTTTCAAAATAGTAAGCCCTCCAACCCAATCATGGAAAGAGGATGGAAGAGTATTTCAGACAGAGAAAGAGAAAAAGGAAAAGAAAGTTACTGAGAATTTGCAGGCATGTATGGATACCTATAATGAGAGACAAAGAAATTTGAGTCACAGAACTACTTGTTGAAGAATAGTTGGCAAAATTGAATGACCTGCACAATGTGTGTGTGCGTGTTTTTTAATTATTTTAATAAATTATTTCATATTATGGGACCAATTCTTGCATAATATAAAAGAAGGGTAACTACACCTTTATTCATAACTATACAAATAGCTCTACCTTTATTAGCACAACATCTCTCATACATTTGCATGCCGTGAAACCCTAGAAAGATAGAGAGAGAAGAGAGAGAGGGGATTTTGATTAACAATGTAATTACGTTAATTAACAATTAAAACGTGCAAAAAGAAATTGAATAATTGTAATTAAGAAGATAATTAAGTATGGGTGGGAGGCGAGTTAATTAATTAATTAATTAGAGATAATTGATATATAAATGTACGTATAGCTTTTAATAAATAGAAGAGGGACCAATATTGTGCATTGCTTCTTTAAAGCTTCTGATTATTGCTCAATAGGACCACTCCAATATTTTTGCTTCATCAAATTTGTTCTCCCTATGCATGCAGTTTTATCTTTTATATTACAACTTTTTCAATTATAGATAATACTTCTTCGTGCCATAATTAATATTTTTCAAATGCTATTTATGATTCGGATTATTATTATGATACACAGAAATTATATTTTATTATGAAAATATTAAATAAAAATGGTTGAAGAGATTAGTTATAAGTACGAGTATTGAGCAAGTGGATTCAGTGTTATAATTTACTTTATGTTAAAAAATATTGGTCCCCGATTAAACTTATCGCGCATACGGAAGCGATATTAAGTAAATTGGGTGGACTCGAATTCAGCCTTCAACTATTTCTTGATAAGTTTGCAGACAACTATAAAACTTAGGGTAAAGCAAGTAAATGAGACAAGTTATATAGTGGTTCGGGATCCACTCTTCATTCTCCACGAACGGAATTCACTATTTTCAGTTGCTCGTGATAATTTAACACAGTTTATAACTTTGAGTCTTCACTAGTGGAGGACTTCACATGTTCTTGGTCGCAAGTATTGCAGTTGGTTGAGCTTTACCACAATCCGCTCGCTAGAGTCTTCCTTCTGCAATTTCAATTGCATCTTCAGTTCTTCAACTAGCTGGAGTCTCCAGTTACAGGGTATGAAGGATCTCTGGTGCTGGTCCTATGAATTTGAGATGTTTTGGAGCCTTTGTTGATGGTCAGATAATCAAGCTCTAGTGGTCTTATGCAGAATGCACATAAGGCTTTTTAGTTTGTTTCCATTTATTTTACTGCATGAGTCTAATTAGAAGAGTATTTCGCGTATGATGCATTGATTTTTATGTTTTCATGTTTATACAAGTGAATAGTGCATAAAAGGTTCAACATTCCAAGAAAAACTCTCTGATTCGATTGATGCGCTGAAGATCGAGTGACGCAGAGAAGAGGCTCACGTTAACCAACGTGGTGTATGTCTATCGATGTACATGTGTCGACCGATGCGGTGGATGATAGTCGAGGCTCACTTTATTTTCCGATCCTTCTAGAAGCTCGCCAAATATATTTGCACGGATTAATTAAAAACTCAAGATATACATTAAATTGGAAGATCTAAAGGCCCAAAGAAATTCATTTTTATTACATAGATATTTTGGATTAAGATATACATAATATCTAATTCTATTCCTAGTATAATTCAACAATTGTAAAATCCACACAAACCTTATAAATACCCCATTAATTTAAAAAATTCAGTATCCCTTCATTACATCAATTTATGTAGCAATTTAGTATACTTTATTTTCTAGTATTTATTCTATGCACTACTAGAATTTAGGGATTAGAATGAGTTGATTATATGAGAATGATTAATTAGTGTTCTTGAGACTGAAAATGAGATAGTCACTAGTTAATAATCTAGTTTATATTTTCCCGATCCAAAAAATACAACACATTTGCAATTATCCCACCTGTTGCATGAATTTGTTTAATTGATCATTTGCATGTTCTCTAGAATAAGAATTCTACCATTAGATCTGTATTTTGCATTATTTGTTTTAAACCTTTTATTTCCTCGTTTACTTTAAAAACTCAAATGCTGATTTCTGTAGTTGTCAAACAATTTATCTGAAAACTGTGTTTTAGTACATAAGTTTATTTCGTGCATCATTCCCTTTAGTTCAACACTTGATAAATTTAGGCATGTTTCTGATTTTGTTTAGGATTATTGCTTTGAGTTTTATTTTCAATTTTTGCACTTTTTATTCCTCTGTTTAGGTTGAGGTATGATGTTTCGATTGACGTGAGTTTCTTTTCCACATCGTTCAACATATCTTAAGTCAGTCGACGGGCGCGAATTCCCTACATCAATTGATGTTGTCAACATATGTTGAAATAGAGGCCTCTTCATTTATAGAATTTTCAAGATTCTCTCCTTCTAATATGAAATCTTCCTTTTTCTTTTGCAGGTTGTGCATGAACACATGAGTCAAAGGGGGACCACTCAAAGACTTCGACCCCGAAATTGAATCAACCTTTGAAAGAAACAAAAGTAGAAGAGCACAAGAAAGACTGCAAGCAATAGAAATAGAAGAACAAGATCCACGATAAGTGAATCTAACATCAGAAGAGGCTGCAGTCATGATACAAGTGGTGCAAGAGAGCACAAAGAGGCAAATGGAGGCCAAACAAGTTGTACACAATGTCAAACAATTACCAGAGCACAACAAAGATGGGCAAGATAGAGGGGTTTAGCCACCCAGGTTCCAGTTCAACATGAGGAAGATTTAGAGTTTGCATAAATGTCAACAACTTTAAGCCAAAGACATACTTGATTCAAATAGTGCAACAAAATCAGTTTGGGGAAAGAGCCACAGAGGACCCATATGTGCACCTAACCCAGTTTATAGACATTTGTGACACTGTGAAGTAGAATGGAGTGAGCCAGGATGCAATCAGAATGAGAGTCTTCTCATTCTCACTGAAGGGAAAGGTCTGAGCTTGGTTCGTCAGTCTAGACAGAAGCAGAATTGGTAAATGGGAGGAATTGAGATCTCAATTCCTACTTAATTTTCTTTCCTCCCAGTGTGACCATGAAGAAGAAGGCGGAGATCACTCACTTCGCATAGCGAGCTGATGAGAAATTATATGAGGTATGGGAGAGGTTCGAAGAGGTGTTGAGAGCCTGCCCCAGACACAGGATCAACATAGAGGAACATGTGTGCCACTTCTACTAGGAGCTCACTCTGCAAATAAAGGACCACGTGGTCACCTCATCTGGAGGATCTATCACCATGCAAACCACCAAATAAGCCATGACATTCCTTATGAAGATGGCCATGAACATCTGCTAGTGGCCTGCACAGAGACAACTACCAGTCAGGTCCGTAGAAGTGAGTGGGGGATTCGACCTATTTGAAGAAGTGATAAATCTCTAAGAATATTTCATGAGATTAGAGGCTAAATGAGCCATTGTTGTTGTCAAGCCTGTTTATAGCCGACCATTAGTTCTTGTTAATATAAACTATAGCTGAGGGAGTTGTTCGAATCCAGAGACTGCACTAGTCCCTTGAGAAGTCAATTATGCACAATGTGGTTACCAAAATAACTATCGGGGAGGAAACTAAGGGAACCATCTCTATAATCCCAATGCACCAGAAAACAAGTACGCAAGGTTCGTGGACACACTGAAGAAAGTTAATATCAACCTTCCACTAATAGATTTCTTGCGGGAGATGCTGGGTTACATGAAGTTCATACGAAAACTGATGAGTGAGAAGAAACATTTCATCGAGAATGAAATGGTTCCCATCTACAAGAAATGTAGTTTGCTGCTCCAGAAGAACCCGCCCATTAAGAGGAGCGACCCATGATGCTTCTCCATACCTGCAGACATTGGAGGTTTGGAACATAAGATGGTTTGATTGACACAGGACTAAGTGTAAACTTGATGCCCAACTAATGAAGCCCAAGGAGCAGCTTTGAGAGATGATCTAGTCTATATTCCTAGTGGCCCAATGATGAGGGCTAGAGCGAAGACATTGAGAGATGGATTACGTATGCTAATTAAAGATGCTTGGGCTGCAGAAATTTGAAGATGTCTACGCTAGATGAAGAGTTGAAAGGTACAAGAGTTATTAATTTAATTATGTGTAGTGAGTGGGCTTAAGTTAACTTTATTCAATTATTTTAGGGCCATGTTTTTTGGCCTTATTTATTATTTAATTTCAAATTTAATTGCCTTTTAGATTAGAATTTGATTTCCTTATTAGACTAGAATTTAAGTTTGTTTATATGTAGGCCCTGTTATGGACTAAATTATTTAGTTTTCAGTTTAATTAAATTTCTGAGATTTCTCTCCTAAATTCTGAAGGCTCACAAATTCTAGTGTTCACCATAGAAGTTCTTACTCGATTATCAATCGGAATTTCCCATCCGTTTGTGGCGTCTTCAATCATATCCATCATTGTTGGATCAATTCATTTCTTGAGTCGTAGAAGATTCAATTTTGGACTACGGTATTTGAAAGTTTTTGAATCCAATTATGTTGGATTTTCCATCGATTCTATATCAATTTGTTTTTTCATGCGTCTGTCCTCCATCGAGTTCTTGGGCTACGATGTTATCCTTGTGGTGAGGGATAGTATCATTTGGAAACAGAGTCAGGTTGTGTCTTTCCTTTTCATTTCCTTTCAGTTCTTACTCGACTTATCAATTCTTTATCTTGCTGCTGTCGTTCTAGTCGTGTTTTCTTGCGTGATCATCGAGTTAGACCTTAAGTAGTTTGGGGCGAGTAAAAAAAAAATGTAGGGGGGGGGAATATTTGATTATCCATATCATAGTATATTTAGTCAAGTCTTTCCATAGCCTCATAGCTTTATCCATATCTTTTCCCATCTTAAAATTACCAAACAATTTGACAATTACCATATAAACAAAAAGATGTTAGAAAGAAATATTCGTTGAGCTAAAAAAAGAGAAAAAATAGAAAAAGAGATCGAGAGTTAAAAAACATTAAAGGAGAGGAATAAAAACAATTCAAAAATCCTATTTTTTGGATTTCTACTAGTGCATTTTTCCGGTCAAAACTGTTTTGATCATAACTTTTGCTACAAGTGTCTGATTTCAGCTTAGTTGTACTTTTCGAAAACATCTTGACGAGCTCTATAGGCATCATATATTTTTTTTCCATGCTGTAATCACATCAAATTCTATCGTCTTCCCTTCCTTCCGAAAAATTTTCTGGTGTGAGACTTTGAGCTTTATTTCGTTGGATGTGAGATTTGCATGTAAGTTTTCCTAAAACTTGCTTTATTTCTGTTATGAGACTGCATAGTGTGCACAAGTCTGGAAAATGATTTTAGCTCATCTTTGTTAGCCAAGTTATCCCCAACACTGTCGTTTCTAATATTTTTATCCCTAGTTAGCCTATTTGAGCCTATTAAGTCTTCTTTCCTTGTCTATGAGTGAGAAAAAATTATGGTTATGTCTTGTCCATGAGAGTGCTATAAGGAGGAAAATTGTATCTTGTCTATGAGATTTGGGTGAAATAAGGATGAGTGTTATGAGTGGATGGTAAATTTTTAGAATTGGTGAAACAAAATTTTAGGAAATTTGAGATCTAAGAAAATATCTATGTCCTTATAAGCTCTCTCTAAGGGGAAAAAGAAACAAAAGAGAAAAATAAAACAACATAAAAAGGAGAGAGAGAGAGAGAGAGAGAGAGAGAGAGAGAGAGAGAGATTTTGATTTGTTGAAAATGATCAACTCCACTTAATTGATTTTAGTCACTTGATCATATTTCTCTATCATTCACAAAAAGTCTACATTACAACTAAATAAAAAGTCCCTTTTGATTCTAAATCTTATGCAGTGAAAATATTAGAATCTTTGTAAGCCTATAGCGGAAGTAAATCATACATGATGAAGTAAATACACATTAAACCCTAAAACACTTGAGATGCGCGAAACACTTATCATGTTAGGTTCTTTCAAAGTTTACTAACTTTCCGACTTGATTTAAATTTTTTGTATTGTGGATAATTCATACTTGGATTGTGATGAATCTTGTGAGTCATTGAGCACATTGATTACATGAATTTGAGATTTATTATTTTCTTCTCATTGAGGACAATCAAATATTTGGGGGCTGATGAGTTCATATTTCACTCACATTTTGCTTGAATTATTAGTTGTTTTTATTACATTTTAGTTTGTTATAATTTTACTACATGAGTCCTGTTTGGAAAATTGTACCTCTTTATATCTTATTTGTATTGGTTTTGGTGCATCAAAGCTAGGTTATCTAGTCTCTAACAACTTAGAAATATACTATAATTGTAAAAGTCCAGTATAGGATGATTCTGATCGAGTTGTAATAGAGTTAGAAAAGATCGTTGAAGCTTGCTGAAGGAGTCAACAAAGTGCGAGAAGATTGCTGGAAGACTTAGCAAAATATGCAAAAGTTGCTAAAGACGCCAGCAAATGATGAAGATAAAGATGTTAACAATTACCGGAAGACTGCTGAGGACACTCAGCAAGTAACCAAGTTATTGAAGGAATGTAGCAGACAAAGTGCTAGATCTCAGCAAGTTTGCTCAGATCTCAGAACAAGAATAGCAAACTCAGTAGAGTGTTTCGATAGCAACTAGCAAACATCTGAAGCGGTCGAATCAGACGATCTTCAATTTCAAGAGTTTAAGAAATCTCCTGAATCAAAAAGCTGATTTATCAAGAGACAAAAGGAGATTTCAGAATTAACTAAAAGATCCATTCTGACAAGTCGGCTAAACAAGGAAAGAGCCAATCAACGAACGAGAGACTTGAAACGTCTCTGTACATTTCAAAAAAGGAAGGAAGAGGATTGGTGGTTCGTTAACCTCTCTTTAACGAACAAAAGATTCAAATATTGATGTTTGAATATTTGTCTATAAATAGAAAAGGGTTCACAGAGAAGATGTGAGTTCGACAATCACGCAAAAAAAGCATACACTCTGCCGAATTCAATACTGATCAAGAAACAATCGAGGCTTTGCAAAAGCTACCCGTGCTCATCACAAGACCTTGGAAGCTTGCTCCTGAGGTTAACTTGGAGTTCTTTATGTCTAAGAAAGAACTTAGCAGTCGTCTTGATCTGCTAGATTGACTATTACAGGCAACTGCCGTAAAGTGAAGGAGTTCAAGGAAGAACTATAAAAATCCTAAATCCAGCATTCAAGGAGCCTACGAGGTGTGTCCTCACTCCAAGAGTTTTTGAGAAGATTAATATCAAGGGTGCTTGAAGGTGCGCTTTGACCAGACGGAGGTGCTGCTTACAGTTATAGATTAAGATTTAATACCTGTTGTATTAAATCTTAGTGAAATCCAGTCAGCAGACTGTAGAGTGGACGTTGAACATTTGTTCGAATCACTATAACCTTTGTGTTACTATCTGCTTACTGTTTCATTGCTTACTTGTTGTATTAAAACCCAACACCTCAAGTGTTGGTGTATAATCTGCAATAAATCTAAGTTCTTCACGAGCTTAAAGACATATTTTATAAGAACTTGCTGAGTCAAGACCCCAGCAAGATGAGTGCAAGATCATTAATATTCCGCTGCATTAACCATTACTTTAATCGGGGACCAACAAGTGGTATCAGAGCGGTTGGTCTTTACAGACTAGCTGCTTCTGAGTCGCTTAGGACCAGATCCATTTCCTTGCATTTTCTTTGTCTTGTGTCAAGCTCAGGTTACAAGAAATGACGCATAATGTGAAGTTGTCAAAGTACACTCCAGAAACCTACAACACCTGGAAGAAGAAGTCGTTGATCACACTTAAGAACATACACCCAGAAATAGTGTTCGTGATCGAAGAAGGACCTATCAAAATTACTAAGGTGAATACTAGGCTTGGCGATGCAGAAGGACTGGAAATTATAGAAAAACCATATGGTGAATTAACCAACGTAGATCAAATACGTTTTCAACTGGATGTTGTAGCTCTTGAGCTGATCTTGAATGCTCTACCAAACCCTTTACTTGTCGAAGCTCTGGAATACAAAAACGCCAAACATGTTTGGGATTTTCTTGGCACCCTATGTCAAGAAACAGATCAACTGAAAGCGTAGATAAGTAAGAATTGTTCCAAATGCTCCGGGTGAGAGCATAAAATTAATGGAAGCTCGATTTAATTCTATTATCTGTGAATTAAAAACCTTGGGAAGAGATTATATCCTTGCTGATGTAAACGCGAAGATACTCTGAAAGATGCCTAAAGAAGATTGGTTCATCAAAGTGACAAGCATCAAAGAGAAGGAACTTTCAAAGATGATCACGAAGGAGGTGTTCGCTCAGCTCCAGCTCATGAATGGGGCATCTTACAAACAAACAAAAAAGAAGTTGTGAGTGTTGTAACATTTGCTGAGAACTACGCTAAGGAATCAACATACTTTGTTAAAAGAGATGCTCCAAACTGGAAAGCAAAGAAGACGTTCCACACAGATCGTCCATCTCAATCAAGTCCAGCTAAAGAGACCACCTCAGCAAGTGAGTTTCAACCAAAGGAGATTAAGTGTGCCATCAACGAGCAGGATGAACAAATGAAGAAATTGCAGAAGCTATTGCTGAAAGCTAAAGCAAAGAAAGAAGAATATCAACCAACAGAGAATTGCTCCGCAAAAAGGACACCAAGATCGTGCTTTGAATGTAACTCCCCTGATCATCTTAAGTTTGTCTGTCCTCGAGTAGGCAAGGAAGAAAGTGAGAGATTGAAGAAGACATTTGAAAGGCGTACGTAAAAGGCGGTTACAAAGGCTCTGTTGACCAGAACCAAAATTCCTGACATTCCTGACTACGATGATGGAAGTTATTCCTCAAAAGAAGATGAGAAAAATGCCCCGATGGTATTTATGGCCAAAATAGGGGATGATGATGATGATGAAGAAGAACAAGAGGCAGAATCAGCTCTAGCAGTCACCAACGATAAGGTAGCAAACACTACTATATCTGCTATGTCTAGTTCAACAAACATACATAACACTGCTGAGTCATATTGCTCTGACTCAGGAGATGTAACCATGGATAATCTTTTGAAAGAGTTCTCTAAATTTCATGCATTAAAAGATGCTTTAGCAAATAAAAATTCCTCGCTAAAATCTCTGCTCTCTATTTTGACCGATGAGATTGAAAAATCTAGGTCAGCAGATGAGGAACTTCTGAAATTTAAAATCGAGTTCTCTACTCTTGCTAAAAATTTCAAAATTTTAGAAAAAGAGAACAAAGTTTTAAAGAATGAAAACTCCGTGCAAAAAGAAAGTCAATGTAAATTTTCAAAAAGCACGAGAGATCTTAATGAAATTTTAGATGCTCCAAGATATCATAATGATTTTTTTGGAATCGGTTTTGAAGAAAATGATTTGAGCAATGCTGACACTCAGCAGTCAAAGAACATAATATTTGTTCCAGCAATTGGGAATGTTCAGCAAAATGCTAGGGATAAAGGGGTTTTCACTAAGTCTTCAAAAGTAGTTTAACAAAAATGCTGGCAAGTGAAAGATCCCCTACTAACCGATCATCAAAGGTTGAAAATGATATCTGCTGAGAGGAAATCAGTAAAGTCCTCGAACATTGCTCAGCAGACAGTTTCATCTGCTAGGAAGGTAAGTTCACAACCTAGCCAGGCTAAGCAATTTGCTGAGATTGCAAGGAAGCCATCAAACACTCCAAGTAATTGGAACAATTACTTGAGGCATGAGCCTAACTCAATTCATTTTCAAAAGACTACGAAGGCTAAGCACACAATTACACCCTCCCATGCTAATCCATTGCTTTACTTCAAAAGGAATGGAAAGGTAGTTAAGAATGATGATAAGAAGATCATCAAAATCACAAAAATCTGGATTCCTAACGGATTGATCCAGAGAACTAATCCAGCAGGACCCGTTGTTGATCGTGTACATAAGAATTAATTTGTGATTTTTCAAGAACATAATCCAGCACGCAAAAAACCAAAGAACTCGAATGAATGAATTTTGGACAGTGGCTGCTCAGCACATATGACTGGAGACGAAGACATTTTCACAGATCTTGAAAAAGTCAGAGGACCTTCAGTCTTGTTTGGCAATAATTCAAAAGGAAGGGTGATTGGAAGAGGGTGTATAGAGCAAAAAGGGAATGCACATAATCAACGTAGCCCTCGATACCAATCTGAAGCACAACTTGCTGAGCATTAGCCAACTAAGTGAAAATGGGTATTTTGTTTCTTTTATTGATACAATATGTGAGATTGCTAACAAGACCACATGAGAAGTAAAACTCAGAGGAGTCTGAAAGGGTGGACTATATGTGGTTGATTGGCAAAGCGGACAACACGACTCATGCTCATCGCATTCAGCAAAGAGGAAACTAATTGGCTATGTCACAAAAGACCGATGCATCTAAACTTCAAAACCATCAATTACATAGCCAAGAACAACATTGTCGAAGGATTGCCAAAGGAAACCTTCAGAAAGGAAGGCGTGTGCAAATCTTGTCAACAAGGGAAACAAACCAAAGCAACCTTCAGATCAAAACCTGAGAAGGCCACTTAAGAACGAATCTTGAACTATTGCACATGGATTTATTCAGCCCAGTAATCCCACCCACTATAGGTAACAAGGTATATTCATTATTTGCGATTGATGATTATTCCAGGTACACATGGGTAAAATTGCTAAGAATAAAAGATGAGGTACATATGATTATACCCGAGCTCATACTTCGAGTACAAAATGATAAAGAGGTCACGGTGAAAAGGATTAGATCCGACAATGGCACAAAATTTTGCAACGGTGTGGATAGGATGATATGTGCATAAAATGACCTATATTTCGTTGTTTGTGCATGCATGTTTGCATTCATTTTACTCCCATATCATATTTTTTTCGATTGTTTTCGTTGTGATTTCTTGTTTTGTGTGATTTGGAGTGTGTAGGATAGGTTTGGAGCATAATTCATCATTTTTGGCTAAGTTTTGGTGGAAAATCGACTGATCCGAGTTTCAAAGGGTGCGAAGATCGAATGGGATAAGTAGGAGAGCAGCAGGAAGGATTTCAGAGAGGATGGTCGACCGATCCTGTGTAGGATCGACCGATCTAGTAGTTAAGAGAAGATGCTCGATCGATCCTGTCAAGGCTCGACCGATCTGGTCTGTTCAAAGAAATATCTCAGTTGATCCAGATCCAGACCGGGTGATCTGGAACGAGCTGCGTTGGTGGTTTTTCAGTTTAAACCATCTCGAGCAATCCGATCTCGAACAGGGCAATCCGAGGCTTGCCAACTCATTATAAAAAGGGGGAAACTCGCATTTTTGGGAGACTTTTAGAACTTTTGACACTTTTAGGAAAAATCTACATAGTTTCTCTCTTAAATTCCATACTCCATCATCTCCAACCCTAATTCAAGGTATCCAAGAGCGAATCTACCACTCTTTGGTGAAGAATTGAAGGCTATAGAGGTAGATCAAGATCAAAAAAATCCAATTGGGGAAGAAATCATTTACTACTTGTCAATTGTAATTGATCTCTTTCAATTTTACTTTGTAATGATACAATTGAGAGGTATGTTGTTCTGATTTCCTTTGGATATTGATTTAAACAAGGATGTGTGAAGATTAGGTTGGGTTATTGTATGTTTACCTCCCTCTTTGTGATTGAAACATGTTAGAGCTTGTTTCTATTCTACTAGATGTAGGTAAGAGCCAATCGTGTTAATAATTGACACAATCAATGCAGCCAATATGCGGATAGGCGTGTCATGAATAGCATGTCTTCTTACGTATCTCGATCCAATCCATGTGTAGAGGAAGTGCATAGGTCTTGTTAGGTATTGATATAGAAATCCTACCTTAATTTGATGTTTTGATGTATCAAAACTATATACCAAAGTCTAGGTCTTAGAGTTATTACTTCATGTAATCCTTGTATATGATAATCGAGTTGTAATAGTCTAGGAAGAAGGAAGTCAACAAAACTGTGGAACAGTTTTGAAAAAGATGCCATTCAGACGAGATAACTGTCGTATCTAGAAGACGAAGACGAGCAGAGCAAGGTCACAAAACTGTGGACACAGTCTTCACATAGAAACTTTTGAGAGGTACTCGCAGTTTCAGACCAAAACAGTTTTGCGTCAAGGAATGCGTGCATGAAAAGATGTCGAACAAGTCGCAGGAGAACTTCAAATAAGTCAATTATAAAAGACAGACATATACTCAGCTGCGACTGGCGTACAACGTTGTTCGACGTCTGACACAACAAGTATGAACTGCTCAGAAAAGCAGAACGTTGTAGCCGAAAAAGTCGAAAGACAAGCAACTTTTCAGAAGAGTATGGATTATGATTGGACGTTCTTTCAAATGTCTCTACCGACTATTTTCTGGTGTCTCACCTATAAATAGCAGGACCAACAGAGACATAAAAACCTTTGCCTCTCTGCTCATCTGAATACCCTCGCAGGTTTGAATCTCTGACATATTTATTATCTATCGGCTGAAACTAAAGCTCAAGCATTAAAAGCCATCAAGCGAGAAGATGTTATCATCATAGTTCATTTATTGAACACGAAGCATTCATTACTAATAGAATCTCTAGAGATTCACCATGTGACTTTGAGTACACGAGGATTAAGTCAGCTGACTTAATCTACTATCTTGGTGTTCTTACTTTCAGAGTAAGAACATAGCAGCCTGATATTGCAAAGGAAGAACAGGTTATTACGGGCATCTGTCGATCAGTCAATGTTCTGGGAAGAACACAACTATCCAACCTACCGAAGAAGGAAAAGGGAGGTTTTCCCTCAGCCCAACTTTGAGTCGGTCCACAGAGAAGATGCAGAGCCTTCGACGGACTGAAGAAGGAGTGGAGTACAACTACCTGGGCGAGTGATCCATTGTGTTGTGGACAGAGGTCTGTACAGCAACTGGCTATAGATCATGAGGATTGTATCTTCATAACTTAGTGAATTACCGGATCTGATATTCGAAGAGTGGACGTAGGATTTGAGGCTCCGAACCACTATAAATATCATGTGTTGTTTATAGTTTTATTTACTTTACGCACTCAGTTTTCAACTATCTTGAAACCTTCAACACTTAGCGTGTAAGTGTTGAAGTGTATAAACTGCTGACTGAGCATAACTGTAAAACTGTTAACCTAATCTGCTGAGTAACTTAAACTGTGGTTCTAAAAAAACTGTTAAGCAAAAACTGGATACTACAAACTGAACTGCTCTTAGTTAGAGTGTATTTAACTGTTTTATTACTTCCGTTGCACATTACTCATACTCTGATCTGGGACCAACAAGTGGTCTAGAATTCACGAGCTTTTAGGTGTGAGTTAGGGATCGATAACGTAACTGTTTGAGGTTCCTAATTTCATCAACGGTCGATTCACCAGTACAAAGGGGATTGGCTATATTAGAGTGAATTGATCATCCATCTAGGGATTAAAATGTATTTACATCTATGCTCTACCTAATCGGATGACATCTATGTTCATTTCAACATCCTTTCTATCTCATGTGAGTGTTTGTTTGTCTTCTTCTACCATATTAGTGGAGAAAAATTTCAGTGATTATTTTGAGATTGAAAGATGATGAATGTTGGCTTATTTCATTGTTTGTACATATTGTTAGCTTAGGCTTACTTTGAATGCTTAGATTGATAAAAATTACTCAACGATTCTGTATTGCATAGCTATTAGACTTTGTCGTAATATCCCGATAATCTAGTGGGCGAAGGGAAGAAGTACCTGAATTGATTATTAAACCTTGTTGTGCATTGAGAATTTGCGTGAGTTTTTAGTGTGCATCAAGTTTTTGGCGCCGTTGCCAGGGAATTCATTTAGTAGGTTACTAGATATTGGGGGAAGTGTGAAGCTTGTATGCTAGGTGTTTGTTAATTTGCTTAGTTGATAGTTGATTGCTTGATTTGCTTTTTGTTCCAATTTGTTTGTTTTCATTGTTTGTTTGATTTGTTTAAGTTCTTGTTTGTGTGAAATTTGTTTGAAAGGTTGTTGTTCGGAAGATAAAATGGAGAATCAAAGAGGAGACGCCAAAGAGAGATTGGATAACTTACAAAGGCAAATGGAGGAAATGAAAGCCAAAATGTTAGAGGGACAAAGGCCACGAAGGACACTCCGAAGCGTGTATGAAAAGATGTGGGAAGATGATTACCAATGGTCGGGAAACAAAAGAGAGTACCAAACGGTGAAAATCGTAAAAGAGACTAGTGAAGATGATTGGTTGAGAAGTCAATTGAAATCAATGCAAGAACAACTTACGTTGTTAAGGAGTTCAAGTAGAAAGAGTGAGGTGGTGAAGGAGAGAACATGCGAAGAGAATGATGAGATACTTGAGGAGACTCCGATGAAAGAATCAATCATTGCGAAACAATGGAGTGAAGCAAAGCAAGAGGAGAAACAAACGCATGAAGTGTTACCTCAAGAAGTTAAAAAGGATGAAGGCACCAAGGAATAGATGATAATGAGAAGAATGGTGCTAAATGGATACCTTCACTTGAGGAAATGCAAAAAGTTCCAGCTTTGGTACAACATGATGAAGAAGAGCAAAATGATGAGGAAATCATGTCGGGAGATCCATGTGGTGAAATGGTGCTTATCTTTCCTTCACTAGTGATAGACAAGAGGGAGAATGAGGTGATCCTAGGCGAACTAGTGAATGAATCGTATGATTTGATCGGAAAAGGAGGTGATAATGAGTCAATGATAAATCCGAATGAGGGACAAGTCAAGTCTTATGTAATTTGGATTAGGTTGGATGATACCTTAGAGATCAAATCGATGAAGGAGTTACCACCTTTGTCTTTCAAGTTTGTCAAGATAGTCAATCTTCCTTGGAAGGATGATAGAGGTGAAAGAAAGATTGCCTTTGACAAGTTGCTCCTGAGTAAATGCTGAACAAGGAAGAAAGGTGTATTAAAAATCCACAAGATTTTTGATAGTGGATGACATGGTAAGGTCGTCGAGCTACCGACGTTAACCGAAGCGCTTGTTGGGAGGCAACTCAACCATTTTATTTGTTGTTTAAATTCTTTTCTAGATAGTTGTCGTAATGTTTCTAGTTGGTTTGTTGATACTTGATTTGATATGTGCTAGGGGGAGCATTTGGAGTATGAGGAGTGATTGTATATCAACGGCTAATTTTATAAACTTAGTCTGACTTGACTAAGTTTGGGGGATACGTCGGCTGCCGGTTTTGATTTACTTTTCTCCTCTTCTTACCTTTCCTCTATCTACATTGGTTTGTTTAGATGATTTTCCCCATGATTTGGATATTGATTACAATTGGATGACTTGATTGGGTTGAATTGATACTCTTTACTTTGGATTAGATTTGGATGAATGATCTTTTATGGTTCGATTTGGTTATGTATAAATTATTTTTGAGTTGGCATGTGTTTATACTTCCTATCTTGTTGGTTTGTGGATGTTGATGATTGGATAATGGTTTGAATGGTGGTGCTTGTGGAGTAATGTCTTATAATTTGGATTTTTGGTTTGTGGTTTGTGGTATGATGGTGGAAATGTGATCTTAAGGAAATGAATTATGCTCAAATTTGGTGGTGTTTGTGTTTATGTGGAGTAGGTACCATAAAGCATTAGAGAAGCGGTTCGATCATGGATACCGATGGGTAACGCATTCTATCGTTCTCCTTAACATTTAGATTTGTTTGCATTTAGTTGTTTTTAGGATTGTTTGTGTGATTGTGTGTGTATGTTGAACCCGAACTAGGCTTGAGATTTACTCATGAATTACTAGTGAAGTTTGAAGTTTACCTCAACCTATGTTTAAGTTGTGAGTGTTGAGCCTTCATATTGTCATATTTTTTTTGGATTGTGAGAGGCGAGATTGAGAGCAAGAAATCTAGAACTCGCATCTATTCTCGATCTATTAGCATGAGCAT
Source organism: Plectranthus barbatus (assembly GCA_026898455.1). Taxonomy (NCBI): domain Eukaryota; kingdom Viridiplantae; phylum Streptophyta; class Magnoliopsida; order Lamiales; family Lamiaceae; genus Plectranthus; species Plectranthus barbatus. The sequence continues at coordinate 511,696 of JAPKLW010000387.1, read as the reverse complement.
GTGACTAGAAAATGATATTAGGCCATCGGTTCCTAGTCCTACCTTGCACATCGAGAGTATAAGGTGTTACTTGATCAATTGTTTGCCTTTCATACCTTTGACCCGTGATTGAGCTTTATTGAAGAATTTTCTTTGATATTATTAGGACAAAGTTTTGGGGGGGTGGGAATGAGAGTATGAGGGTGAATACGGTGTTGTGAGCTTGGGTTGGGAATTGATTGATTGGATAATATGTGATATTGCATTTGATGAGGCAATGAGAGAAGAAAGGTGCAAATCTTTGAAAAATGGGCACCTACACAAAAAATTGTTGGTAAAAGAGATGGTGCAAGTCTTAAAAATAGACACCCACAAGAAAAGAATGAATGATGTTGTCATTGAGAAAAAAAAAAAGAAAAAGAGAAAAAAATGAAGAAGGAAAAAGAAAAAAAAAGAGAAAAGAAAGAATTGAGTATGGAATACACCTCGAGTTTAGTGGTTGAAGATAACAATTTGGGGGGTTCTTGGGAACTTGAGGAGTTTAGTTACTTTGGCCTAAAACCACCTACCTCTTAGTTAACCACGTTATAACCAAAGCAAAAACCTTTTTGATTCTAGAAGCTAGCTCGTTGTAGTATAGTGGTGAGAATGGATGCAAGCCTATGGAAATCGAGCTCGATATCTTGTGCTTGTGTGAATTGTCCCTATACACGTGAGGGAGTGTGTTTCATTGCTTTTATCCAAATTTGATGAGTGGTTTGAGTCCTTAGCATTAACCATGTCACAAAGTTAGGTGATAATCTCATTTGACTAGGGCATGCTAAGATAATCGAGATGAGCTATGAGGTATTGCACGAGGTAGAATGATGGCTTTATTTTATTTTGATTGAGGACAATCAAAGGTTCAAGTTTGGGGGATTATGATAAGTGCGTAAAATGACCTATATTTCGATGTTTGTGCATGCATGTTTGTGTTCTTTTTACTCCCATATCATATTTTTTTCGGTTTTTTTCATTGTGTTTTCATGTTTTATGCGATTTGGAGTGTGTAGGATAAGTTTGGAGCATAATTCATCATTTTTGGCTAAGTCTTGGTGGAAAATCGACCGATCCGGGTTGTAAAGGGTGTGAAGATCGACAGGGATGAGCAGGGGAGCAGCAGGAGGAATTTTAGAGAGGATGATCGACCAATCCTGTGCAGGATCAACCAATTTGTCAGTTCAGAGGAGATGCTCGACCGATCCTGTGCAGGCTCGACCAGTCTAGTCTGTTCAAAGAGATATCTCGGTCGATCCAGATCCAGACCGGGAGACCCGAAACAGGCAGCCTTGGCAGTTTTTCAGTTTCAAACCATCCCGGGCGATCCGATCTCGGACAGGGTGATTTGGGGCTCTGTCAACTCATTATAAAAAGGGGGAAACTCGCATTTTTGGGAGACTTATGGAACTTTTGACATTTTTAGGAAAAATCTACATAGTTTCTCTCTTAAATTCCATACTCCGTCATTTCCATCCCTAATTCAAGGTATCCAAGAGCGAATCTACCACTCTTTGGTGAAGAATTGAAGGCTAGAGGGGTAGGTCAAGATCAAACAAATCCAATTGGGGAAGAAATCATTTACTACTTATCAATTGTAATGGATCTCTTTAGCGGTTGAAATAAAACTGATCCTGCTGAAGATTGGCCTTTGTAAGTATGAACTCCTTCAGTCTGATCTTAGAGATTGTCAGCCCGAGCTTCGGTGTCTTCATATGAGCTCTTGTGTCTTCGGTTTGGGCTTCTAGATCATCATTCTCAAATACTCCAGTCTACATTCCACCTTGATTTACGCCTTCTTTTATGGAAAAAAAGAATCTAAGGCCTCAGCAAGAAAATTTGCATCAGGGTCCCTCTCGATTATTTGATGTCCAATCGAGGGTGCTGGTTAAGAAAATGATTCATTCATAGATCTAGTCAACATAGTTGGTTTAACATTGAAAGAATTTGTGCCCAACTGTTCATTGACATCATTGATCTCAAGAACTTCTTCTACCAGTTCCTTCATGATCCTGCGCACTACAGTAGCCTCATAAAAAGAAATTACATGTTATTTCCACAACTTGGGTTGTCTTATTGAATACTCTATATCCCTTGTGAGAAGGATATCCATATCCAAGGAAAACTCATTCATCAGCTTTGGGAGAGAAAGCATTCAAATTTGACTTCCCATTGTTGTGAACATAACATGGTGAACTGAAATCACGGAGATGAGCAAAAGAAGGATTACAACCATGATATACTTCGTATGAGGTCTTTTGAAGAGGATCGTTGATGCCGCTTCTATTTTGCGTGTAGCATGTCGTCATCAATGCTTCACCCCAAAAATTTTCTCCCAAACTAGTATCGGCCAGCATTGTTCTGACTGCTTCCTCCAGAATCCTATTTCTAATCTCGGCAAGCCCATTCTACTGTGGTGTTTTGGGAGTTAATCTCTCATGTCCGATACCAAATTCCCCGCAGAAATCCATCATGGGGCCGTTGCAGAATTCTGTTCCATTGTCCGAGCGAATTCTCTTCACTGTGACTTCTCTCTGATTCTGAACTCGCATGATCAGCTCTGGAAGGATAATCTTCACTTTGTTCTTCATATTGAGAAGCTTTATCCATGTATACCTTGAATAGTTGTCCATGACTACCAAAGAGAACCGCTTTCCTCCAATGGTTGGTGGAGTTATTGGACCAAAAAGATCCATATGAAGTAACTCTAACACTCGGTTAATGTTGGGGCTGACTGACTTGTTCTTGAAGGAAGCTTTAGTTTGTTTTCCCTGTTGGCATGCTTTGCAAACTCCTTCTTTCTTGAATCCTCCTCTGGGAAGTCCTTCTACCACTTCATGCTTGGCTAAATAGTTGATTGTCTTGAAGTTCAGGTGGCTCAATATTTTGTGTCACGACCAGTTTGTCTACATGGAACTGGTACCAACACGAGTCTGTCTGCTTGCTCTACCAGTCTACGACATAAATTCCTCCTTTTCTGATTCCTCTGAGCTTGACTTATCCTGAAGCCTTGTCTTTGATTTGACATTCCATTTCTTGGAAGGAAACAACATAGCCACTCTCGCTCAATTGGCTTATGTTTAAAAGGTTGTGCTTTAAGTTGGTGACGAGGGAAACATTAATGATTTGGACTCCATTTTGTTCGATGCATCCTCATCCAATAACTCTGCCCCTTGAGTAATTACCAAAGAGAAGTAGTGGTCCTCTGACCATATTGAGATCTGTAAACAAATCCTTCCAATCATGTGAGCTAAACATCCATTGTCAATGATCCACTTGTGCTTCTCTTGAAGTTGACTCGCACATACCTATTCCTGCAAAACACTAGTTTATATTTTAGGTCCCCTAGTATCTGCAGGTCCTAAGGGATTAGCTCTTTAGATTATCCCCTTCGGAATCCAATTTATTTATTTTATTTTAACAACAATAGGCTTCTTGATGTCCTTGGTAGCAACCTTTCCCTTCCTTATAAAATAATGCATATTTTTCGTTTGGGAAGGTGTGGGAGTGTGTGTAATCCTCTTGGAAGTGTTCTTCTTGAAGGACCTCAAAAATTGAGTTCCGGATACGTGTGGTAACCTGGTGGCTTCTTATTGAAGTTTTGTCCACAATGGTTAGCCTTCACAAACCTTGAAGCGAAAGTGTGTTTGGGCTCAGGCCTCAAGTAGGTGTTCTGCCTACTTGGAATATTCATCTTCTCAAGCTGAGCTTGAGATCTGGAATTCCGATCAGTAAACTGACGTGATTGAATTCCTCGCAATGAAAGCAGATTGCTTGGTCGAACCGGTTGATAGAACTGATTTGCTTGCAATAGGAACATACTGCTTGGTCAGTTTCTGTAGCTGGGCTGGCCTCCTTCGAATTTGAGACTTAGTCAGTCTAGGGTTGTGTTGGTTTACCAGTTTACCCTTTAACTTGGACTTATCAGTCTTATTCTGGTCCGCCAGTCTTGGGTTGTTGGCTAACCAACATTTAGTGTTACCAGTTTGAGCTGGTACTTTCGGTACCACCCCATTGCCACTCAACCTAGACTAAATGCTAAGTTTTTCTTTGATAAAACTTATGGGTTTCTTAGAATCAGTTTGTGTGGGTGTATCATTGCTCAAATATTTTTCAAAGCCAAGACCCGACTTATCTGAGGGGTTTATCATGCATTGCATGACCTCCTCTAAACCTCTTGAGCCTTTTCTTGAAGAAACAAAGTTTTTCATCTTGCTCAAGAACAATAATTTTTAAAGAATCGCACTCAGTTTGGAGTTTTCAAAAAATTTAAGTAGAGTAGAGTGAGCTTCTTTGAGTTTTGTCAATTCCTCACTTACAGACCGAGAATATTTTCAACCTCATTGGTCAAAACTGGAACTTGAGTTTTTAGTGAGGTGTTTTCACTGGCCAAGACATTCTTTAAAGCATAAAGTTTTCAAATTCTTTGGAAAGAGGGTCTAAACTGACAACTTCTGAGTCGGAGCAATTCGACTCAGTTTTGTCAAGAATGCATGCAGAAATATTAGAAAATGAAGGTAATAGGTTTACATGCTCACTTAAGACAGTGAGTGTAGTCTAAGTCTCAATTTCTTCATCTTTGTCAGTTTCTTCGCCTAAGGCGACCATAAATGCGAGCAGTGCATCTTCCTCGGACTCCTCATCTAATGAGTAATAATCTTCATCATGGTCCGAAATGTTTGGGACTTCTGTTCTGGTCAGCATGGCTTGTGCAACAGCCTTCTAGGCTCTTCGCTCAAAGATCTTCTTGAGTCTCTTTCTCTCATCTTTGTCCACCAGGGGACATTTGAATTTTAAGTGGTTTGGAGAGTTGCACTGGAAGCAAGACTTGGGCACTCTCTTGACAAATCTCCTGTCGTCAGTCCTTTGTGATTCCTCTTTACCTTTGGCCTTTTTTAGAAGCTTTGATAATCTCCGCATCTGCTCCTCCAGATCGCCACTAAGCTTTCTCCTTCCTTGTGATGAGATCCTGAACTAGATGGGATCTCTTCCGTTTGAGCACTTGACTGATGTGCTGGGCGGTCAGTATGGAAGGATTTCTTGGGTCTCCACTTTGAGTCCCTTTTTACGAAGTAGGCTGCATCCTCAGCTTGGGATCTAAGAGAGCTGGCTATTCTCACTGCTTCGTTCTTGTTCACCATTTGTATATCCCATTCATGGGCTTGTAATTGGGCAAACGATTCCTTTGTGGAGATTTTGGATAGATCCTTCTCCTTTAAAGTGGTGGTTTTTACAAACCAATCCTCCTTGGGCATTTTTGACAGTATCTTTGCATTTAGGTCTGTCGTTGAGTAGGTCCTGTCCAAAGCTTTAAGCTCGCTCAAGATTGCACTGAATTTGGCCTCCATTGCCTTGATGGATTCTCCAGGGATCATCTGGAATGATTCGTACTTGTCAACGCACCCTTGAAGCTTATACCTCTTCATCTGATCCGTCTCTTGGTATAGGCTGTTGAGGTACTCCCATACCTCCTTTGCATTGTCAAACTGCATTACTTCCTCAACGAGAGAATCTGGTAAGGAAGAGAGAATGACTTCGTGAGCTATGGAGTCGAGTTGATTCCTCTTTTTGTCCTCTGAGGTCCAGTCATTGTACGGCTTCTCGATAGTTGTGGGACCCTTAGCTCCGAGCAGCGGGAAAACCTTCGTGATCTTTATGGTTCCTCTCTCTAGTATGTCCACTATCTCGGGATAAAAGCTCTTGAGCTGTGTTGTGGATCTTTTTTTCCACATGGAAAATTTCTCGGCTGAGTATGGAGGAAGCTTCAAAATATTTATGATGAATATATAATAACCTGTGAGCTAGACAAGAAAAAGTGAAGAAAAAATGGATCTGGTCCTACGCGACTTCATAGCAATCAGCCTCGAAGGATTGACCACTCTAATACCACTTGTTTGTCCTGAGATCAGAGTTTGAATGCACAGCGGAAATATTAATATGATTGCACTTATACAAACTGGTCGTTCTGCACCAGTTTGGTGTGTCAAACTTAAGTCTTAATGTTGTGATACTGATTAATCATTTTCATATTATACTTCAACATTTGAGTGTTGAGTTTTAATAAACGAAAATTGATAAACTAAAAGCTATTAACAACACAAAGTTTATAGTGGTTCAGACATAAAAGTCCTACATCAACTCTTCATAAAAAGTCTGGAAATCCACCAAGTTTCGGATTTACAGGGTGCTCCCACGATCTTTTACTAGCTGGAGGATGTCTTGTCCATCAGTCCACTAGTTCACTCGTTCAATCCTCTACTTGTCCTTCAGTTCTCTACTTCTTAGAATGTGGGAACACCGCAGAGCCTCCTCACCGGTGTTGAGATTTTTATAGTTCTCACCGAAACTAACTGTCTTGCAGCTAGACACCACTAAAAGCCAGAGTACAGATTATACTTGAATGTTGTGTTCTTTCTTGGAGAGAAATAACACCAAGATTAACTCAAGCACAAGAAGCTCTGAGTCTCGTGTTCATGAAGGTGACACGCGGTAAGTTTGTACAAAGCCTCGAATGATTGAGTGGAGATTTCTACAGAGTTTTCACTTGTTTGATAACAGGGTGTTTGGTTGTTCAATCTCTTAAAGTCCTTAACTATTTATAGTTGATGATTCGGATATTTGAATCTAAGAGTCGTTAGAGATAGATTGGATGTTTTCCAATCCGTTGTCTCTGTTATCAGTAGCGAAAAACGACGATAGGTAGGTGCTTTTCTAAAAATCTTGTACCTGCTAGTGACTGTTCACCATTGCATCATAAGGGCAGTATTGATCAGTTCGAGGAATCCAGACTAATCTGTCCGAGGAATCAAGACTAAAGTCTTGAGTTTGCAAATTTTAAGAAATCTCCAATCCTTAAGTTGACTTTTCAGTCTGGAAAGTCTATGCAGACTGATGTCTCTAATCTAAATGTTGATCCCCAGACTGACAAGTTCGATATTTGAGGTTGGGGAGTACCAGACTGGTCAGCCCTAGACTGATTAGTTCCATACTAATGTATTTTCCAGACTTTTCAGTCCTAGATTGATGAGATTCAAAGTGATCAGTTCCAGACTTATCAGTTACATTTTGATCTATCAGTTTGTCTGAGTCCTAACATATCCACAAGCTGATTCTTCATTCTTTTCTCGATCAACTCCAATTACAACTCGATAAAAAGACCTTACAGGACTATACATTTAAAATCAAAGTAGGGCTAATCTAGAGACTTCCTAGACTGGTTTGATCTTTAACCCACCAAAACAAAATAAATAAGGATAACAAAAATTTCTAACATCAAATTTCCTAACAATTCTTCAGTTTGGAGTATTTTTTTCCTCAATTTGCCTCAATTCCCCTTTTCCCTCAAATTTTTTGTATATTTATAGACTCAACTCCGCATTTCGCTTGAGATTAGCTTCTACAACACTGTAATTTTGCCCAAAATTTGCCTCTGTCTCGAGTGAAGATTCATGACAAATTTTGGATTTTAGTCAAAATTTGTCTCTGTCTCAGCAACAATCCGCTCGGCCAAGATTTCAACTGAAATTTGGCTATGTTCCTCAAAATTGGCTCAAAACTTCGAATTTTGTCTTATTCTCATGCTTACATGCTTGAAAACACTCAACTAACAAAAATAAAGTGAAATCTACATAAAACGTATGATTTGTGGGTGAAATACATGCAATATGACATAAAAATTCAACATCCAAGCACCCAAGACATATATATTTCACACAATATCATAATCCCCTAAACTTTAACCTTTGATTTTCCTCAATGAAAACACAATAAAGAGTTCTCTTCACTTAGTGAAATGCCTTATAGCTCATCATATTGATCTCGACATGTCGCAATCAAACGAGATTATCACTTTCATTTGTGCATTGGTTAATACAAGAGACTATAACCTCTCGACTAATGGGTTAAGAAAAAAATCACACTCCCTTACGTGTTTAGGGAACTCAAACACAAGATATCAAGTTCAAATCCTATAAGCTTGCATCCTATCTCACCACAATTTGCAATGAACTTCATTTTAGAATCAAGGTCTCTATTTTGGTGATAGCGTGGTTGACTTAATAGTGGTTTTTTTTTATAGCTAAAGTGATGAATCTCCTGCGAGAACCCATCACCCCCAACGTATGATCCTCATTCAACCAATCCCTAAGACATTCAACTAATTTTTTTTTAACAATGCATATTGCATTTATTCCATAAACCACAAAATTTTTTGTAGGTGCTTGTTTTTCTTGATTGGCACTTTTTTCTCTTTTCTTTTCTTTCCTTTCTTTCTTTTTTTTCCTTTTCTTTTCAACACATGACTTTTCTCGATTTTCCTTTCATTCATTCTAACTTGGGATCCTTATTAAAACATATTCCCTACAACCCATCCTCAGAACATCCGCAATTGCCCTCAATTCTCTAATCCCTAAACTTGTGCCTAAAGATATCAAATAATCTCCAAAAGCATCAATCACGGGGAACAATGGAACCAAAGGCAAATATGATCATAATAATACCTTATACCAATGTGCAAGGTAGGAGCTCGGAAATGATGGCCCAATATCATTTTTAAGTCAAATGATCGTGCTAAAATAGATAGAGAATGGATGCAATTTCTATTCATTTCACTTTTTATCTTGCCACTCACAATAAACATACAAAATTTAGGCTCAAATCTCATGCCTTTTTACATAGTCTCATGTATTAACATGCACAAATTAGAGCAATTCAAAACTTTAACATTAATATGCCTCAATCTCAATGATTTTGCCCTATCATGAGCTCAAAGTTCCAACTTCATGTGCTCGTCATGATTACATCTCAAGTATAAGCTTAGCACACACAAGCATGCAAACAAGCAAACTTAACCTAACTAAGCTACTAATATAATGCATAAATGGCGTGGAGTAAGCGATAAAAGGAAATTATTATCCATCTGCATCCACTTGAACAACCACTACTCCCAGCCTTATTTGTACCTGCTCAAACATCAACATGATTCAACACAAGCTCTAGCCAAATATCATCCACACATTTATCACTCAGTCCATTCAACACACATCAAAACCACTTGAGCAACCATTTCAGTCCAAAACATCCAATCACATCTACTAAAAAATTCATCAATAAAGCACCATCAATAAGAATACGATAATGAAAATCCAACATAATCCATAGAAAACCAAACATTCAGCCCAACAAGCAACATCTATCCAAAATCCTCACAAATCATCATAAGACAACCAAATCAAAATCAAATATCTAAATCCTAGTAAAGCAGTACAGATAATAAGAGTGGAAAGTTGGTAGAACACAACCGACAATCATCCCATCCCCTCAAACATAGCTTGAAGGAACTAAGTTTGAAAGAAAGGTTGGCAAATTAACAACATCAGTCATCACAATGTGGTGATGAAGACCGATCATGACAGCGGTGATAGGGAACAGGTAGTCTCCTCTGTAGTTCTTGGATGTCCCCCTGCATCCAACCCAATCTGTCATCCATCGTCTCGAACCTCTATGCCATGGCAACCCAGTCAACAACATAGTCAGCCCGAAAAATAGTGAAATCCACTTATATACTCGGCATCCTCATGCCCAGACCCTGCATGGAAGAAGATAGGGTATCCACTTTGTTGGTGGTCATCTACATCATAGGAAGAATCTGGGTCTACCACGCATCAAATGATGATTGGGCCTGAGTACTCGTCTCACATTCCACCCTCATAGGAACATCACCACCCCAGTGTGCAACAGTCTTATCTTAAACAAGCATTAATAGAGTAGTAGTGCCATGTTTATCAATCACAAACAAACTCCCGTGATGGTTAGGGGAATCCATCAACCAGATGGATTGATCCTCCAAGTCAGAAACTGAAGTCAAATCCTCATAAGGTAACCAAAGGACTTGATCACCAAACTTATACAAATACTTCCCCCGATCCCCTCGCACTAAAAGCTTTGCAGCCACAAGAGAATAAGTGTCCAGCAGCCACAAGAAAATTTTAGACCATGCAACATAAACTATAGCATCAATAGCTCAAAAATCAACATAATACCGGACTCATGTCATCTGGACACCGAACCAGCCACCACCTCATGAATATATCTCAACAATAGATTTAAAATCCTCGTAGACTTAGCATTTTTTGCAAGAAATATCTCCAACTCAACTCTCTGTAGATATTTGTCCCCGAAACTCAGCAACATCTATCCTATCAAGAAGATATACAGACTCCTTATAACAACCATAAATCACATCCAACTATGGCGTAGTAAGTATGTAAGGCACACCTTGAATTTTGGAAATGGCTGACAAAGGAATGCCTACAGCACATTTCATTTGTGAGGTTAACATATGTCGGCCACTACTCAGGGAGGAAAGCTTTCAATCATGTCGAAGTGAACAAAGCTTATACATCATCTTTCAACCCCAACGATTCCAACGTCTCAGCACATGGGTATTTTGATTTAAGCACATCCTTCTCCACAAAGCCTATAACCGAAATGAATGATAAGAATTAAGCTCGAGATCAATGCAAACACACATCAATCAATCAATTTCATCCTTTACAAGCATCCAATCCTAAATTACTCACAAATTCAGCCACTCATACCTTGAGTTGATAGCAATACAAATGAAATCAAATTTGATTTCATTAAAACCTCTTGGTATTGAGAAAGCAGATCTGTAATCTTCACTTCCTTAGCTTGATTCTTCACTTTAGCGCCCCTTTTTCTCAATTTGCCTCAATTCCCCTTTGAAATTTACCCCAAACTCGATTCGGAGCAATCAGAGGATGGAAAATTGTCAAAAACTATCAAAACTCACAAGACTCCATTTCTCTTGATTTTTCGCATATTTATAGACTCAGCTTCACATTTCACCCGAAATCAGCTTCTACATCACTACAATTTTTCCTAAAATTTGCCTCTATTCGAAGTGAAGATTCACGATAGATTTTGGTTGAAATTTGTCTTTGTCTCAGCAACAATTCGCTCGTCCAAGATTGCGGCCAAAATTTGGCTTTGTCCCACTTTGCCCTTGGACTCTCCATTCGAGTCTAAATTATTCCTTCACAAATTCAATTAAGGTCAAAAGGTTCCTCAAAATTGGCTCCACACATCGAATTTGGCCTTATTCTAACACCTACATGCTTGAAAACACTTCAACACAAAAAGAGAAGTGAAATCTACATAAAACATATGATATGTGGGTGAAATGCATGCAATATGGTCTAAAAATGCAACATCCAAGCACTCAAAACATATACATTTCACACACATATCACCAACGAAAATATACTGAATAATTTATCATCAAATCTTCTTTTGTCTGACTAAATATTATAAAATCTTGATTTCTCTTTAATCATCAATTATCTTCGATTTAATATTTGATCTCTAATTATCATTTATCCTCATTTTGCGAGTAATATCCATAAACATTCAAAACTTTACCACAAAAAGTATAAATATTCCAAGACACATTCATGCAAATTAAAACTATAAATTTAAATCAAAACTAAGAAAATACATTGATAAGTGATATAAAATATGGTCGCTTATCATTTTCCCCCCTAAGTGTGATACCACTTGTCAAATTTATAACTTGAAAGGCTGGGAGGTAGTAATTGATAACTAATTGCACTGACTATGCATACTAAGTTCAATCATCAAAAATATATTAGATCTTTGAGACGAATTGTCGTTCTAAGAGAGCAATAGTTAGTTCTTCATTAAAAATAGATTATAGTTGCAATGAGAATGCAAATCAAACTAACTATGCTACTCGATTAAAAATGTTCAGCTTTGTTGTCGAGTTGAAAGATCAGTTGGTCTTGATCTCTTTGTATTCAACCTCTTCTTTGATGGATTTATATACTGAAAGCATTATGATTGGTATATTATGTACAAGGTCGATTGGTTAATATACTGGGAATCATAAATGTTGTATGTTCATCTCCTGTCTGAATTAACAAACATGTGTCGCAAACGCAATTATCCTCATATCTCGTCGATAGGGAGATCATACGGTGTGTAGAAGATCACGGAAGATCGTATGGATCGTTTGACCTAGCGAGATATAAATAGTTATCACAACTGAGATAATTCCAGGATAAACTGTCGGTGTAGGCTGCAGCATACGCAGTAATAAGCATCTTATCTTGGATGGCTTGGTGTGCTGGTGTGGGGCACACATTGATAAGGACCTATGTCAAGATCAATTCTTTTATCTGACATTAAAAGAATCTAGATCTCTATGGCTTGACGAGATCCTAAGCCTAAATGAAGGTACAGAAGTATATGCAAATTGTGTATTACTTTGAGTTGCAGTGAAAGGCTCTAGTTGAGCGTGTATATCTGTATCATGGGTAATAGCAGTTTGTGTATGACTGTCTGGTACTGGAACTAGGTAACCACATCCAGTATAGGATGGTGACATTCCCTGAACAGCTCAAAAGGTTTGTTATGATAAGTCCTGCAGGCTGATTAAGTTCAAGCATAAGTGAAAAGGTTTGAGTGGATTGATTCAGGAATATAAGATGTTAATTAATTAAATAGCTTGTCAGAGCTTAAATTAATTAATGAATGTCTGTAACCTTAAATGTGGGGATATACCGAGCCCATGCATCCCGTACCTCAAAACGTGGTAGCAAATAGGTAGGACAATATTGATTCTCTGGTGGAATGAATCAATATTAATTAATTAATTATATTCTGGGTTGAATATGGGAATTAATTAATTGATATGCCTTATTTGCTATTTGCATTTTGGTCCCTGGTCTGGCCCATAAAACTCAAGCCCAATAGAAGTCCAGTATTTTCCTATAAATAGGCCTCAGTTCCTCAGATCTCAACACACCACAAGATCATAAGTTGCACACAGCAAACCAGGTTTTGGGAGCTGTGGTGATCGACTAAGATCTGAGAACGAGGAGGAAATTCTGCTTCTCAACCGGGCAAGGGATCTGATAGAGAATCTTCACCTGATTTTCAGATCGAGTTGGGATACAGATCAGAAGATCAAATCAGGAGGATTTTTCTTCTTCTCTCCCTCCTTGTTTTCAAAAATAACTGTTTTATTTTCTCAAGATTTATTTCCTCAATCTGTTAGGAATTAAATCTTTGTGCGTGGGAAAGATCAAAGCGAATCTCCACGCACTCATTCTTCAGAGTTCATCAATCCAGGTATTCCGCATAAACCTTCTTATGTATAATAATATAGGAGCATGCTAGGATCATTCATAGGCAAAACAATTTATTTTGATATTCCAATTAACCATCCTTGGCAAACGGACTTCGTGATTCAATTCACGAATCCCTTCAATTGGTATCAGAACCAGGTTAAATTAATTAGCTCTATCGGAAAAATAATATTGCCGATGAATTGCATGATTATTATTATTATTGAATGCATGCTATGGATGGTTTTGGATTGAATTCTATATTTTTTCGTCCTCGTGGTTCTCGGGTTAATCCGACCTTTTATATGGATTCATTTTTCACCCACGAGATAAATCCGTGGTTAGATTTAGATTTTAGATTGTAATTAGGATTATTCCATGTAATCTTTTATTTCAAAAATTAAATCTGTAAAACGAAGAACGAAGAACGCAAAGAACACGAAAAACAAAGGGCCGCACAACACATGACAGCGCCGGTACGGCAGCATGGCCATGCACGGCGGTCAGGCACGGTGGCAGGGCGCACGGCGGCGGCGCAGATGCGCGCGGAAACCTTAGCAAAACTCAGGGAGCTAGCCCCAATTGTGGGTTAACAACTGCATGCGATTGTCTTGGATTTTAATACTAAACCATTATGATGATCCTTCCCATTATGACAATTATACTCATTTATGAGTTTTCAAAGATTGTGTTGCATACAATTAGGCCTCTAGTTATATTTCACATAACTGAGACGTCTCCAATTCTTTTGCTTACAACTAGGAGGCTTCAAGTTATTACTCTGATAATTGTGAATAAATCTAATTATCCTGTTGATAACTAGGATGTATCCATTCGTTCTTTTCACAATTGGGGTGTTTAACCAACTGGTTGACTGACTGTCCGATCAACTGTGGCGACGAGCTGACACATTATACAACTCTCGTCAGTCTTCCTTTAGGCTGAACTTCAGCTTTCTTGGGAAATGTTCTAGAAAACAAATCTTTCATGAAAAAATTATTTTTGTCAATCAAACTCTTGAGATTTTGCTATAGAATTAAATAATTTATTTTTGCTCAAGGTCTTCTTTCTTTAAAACATTAGACCCGATTGTTTGATTTTTAGAATTAGTTTCAGAGATGAGTTATCTGCCTCAAGTTTTTTTTAAAATCCCCAATAGGAGACTAAGATTTACTCTACTCAGTTAATTTCTTGACTTGGTCTTTCAATGATGTATTTTCAGGAAAAAAAATTCACAAAATGGAAATGTATGCAAGTTTTTTCAAAAGTGATTCGTAGAAATCTTTTGAATCGAAGTGACAAGATTTAGTGTCAATAAATTCATGCTTTAAACAATAAATAGTAGAATCAGTTACCTCAGTTTACGTCAAGGTAAATGCTAGTTATTTCCCAGTTACTTCCTTTTCGGCTTCGACAACACAATCTAGTGGGACTCCTCCCTTATAACGGACTTCCTCAGTTCTTGACAACTTCTTGCTTAGCTTTCTCAGCTTCGTTGTTATCTTCATATTGCTAATGGTCATCTATACCTCTTTCATTATTTTCAATGGGACTTGCTCGCTACACGTTAAGGATAGATTTGGTCCTAAGCAACTAAAAACAGTCATTCTATAAGACCAACTGCTTTGATACCACTAGTTGATCCTCGATCATAGTTATCGTATGTGTGGAAGTGATAATAAGTAAACTGGATGAGCTCAATTCAGTTATCACCTCACTCCGAATAAGCCAACTTGCAGTTAAAAACATAGGGTCAAGTAGGTAATAGTCTCAGTTTCAGTTATACTCCAAAAATTGATAGTTGTTAGGTTTCAAACCACTTGAGAAGTGTAGATAAAATTAACCCAGAAGCTGGCTCATCTCAGAGGGCATAAAAGGAAAATTACACCTAATCACTTGGTCGCTCCACTAAGTTGAAATTTATGTCTCCGATGAGCTCTCTTCTGATGAAATTTGATTTTAGTCTCCACCAACGAAAAGGATCACAGACAAGAGTTAGCATCAATGGGACAAGTGGGTAGGCTACTATAACACCATCCAGTCCATTTTTCCATCCCAAATAATGACAGATAATGGACTTCCATGCTCTAATCATGTCACTAAGAGAACAGAAGACTGGCTTCTACCACTCAAGAATTCTTATCATCAGAATATATCTACTCTTCAATGAGGTGAAGAACTATTTGTCCTCATCAACCAAACCGCCAATGCAACAATCAAATTTCATTTTGATGAGATGTTTGGGAAGCGGAGTACCTCACCGTACATTACCAAGAATGAGCTGCATTGATTTCATCGATTTTACATTTGGCGTCATCTTCTCTTTATAGAGAACATGACCATCATGCTGACCAGAATGGGATTATTTACTGGCGAAATAAGGAGGATTTGGCCAGTACATGGATTTCGATAGGGAATTGGTGAAGCAGTCAGCTTGGAACAACAGACCACAAGAGTCATCGCCATTCTGGAGTTCAAAGAAAGAACTAGTGCTGTTATCTTCCTCCTGCTGAGACAAATATAAATCAAGAGCCAATTGTTGGTGAGACATCAACACCAAATTAGTGAATTGATCTCCATCCACAGGCTCCTCAACACGACAATGAACATTCTTGAAATAGCGCTGGTTTTCTATGGACCCCAAGAGTAACTTAACTTCTCTACAACAGAATCGGACAATTTCACTACAGAAGAATTAGCTCTCCCATGTAATATCAGATTTGAAAGACGAGCAATACAAGCTCTATCTACTTCTAGACAGAGACTATGATGGAAGTATCAGTCATGGATACTGTTTTTCAAGCCATGAAAATAGAATGGCAAGCATTGATCATGCAAGCCATCACGGCTTTGAAGATTATTGCACAAACTAAAATTGTAGTTCAAAACTTTGTTGATGCATATGCTGATGATCAATGGAAGAAGGCCTCACGGACTAAAATTTAATGAAGAACGTGCTGCTAAAATTAAAAGACTAGAGGCAGAGTGAATTGTTAAAAAAACAGAGCTAAGATACAATGCAGATAAATCACTTGTCGTGAAGCAAAGTGAAAATACAGAAATGCGGGAACAACCGTCTGAACAACATTCTACTGGACTAAGCTCTCATTCTACATCAATCATCGATGTCATGCCGATCACCCCTATCATACCCTCACAACAATTTGGCACCTCAATCTCTTCTCAACCTTCAACTAACACAACAAACTCTTAAGCTATGGTGTCAGTTCCGCATAGAACTCAAGTCAACACCCTGATATTAGCCCTCAACCTCATTGAGCAAAACAAATTATTAATTCAGCAAGGGTTGATCAAGAATTTGCTTAAATAAGGCGTCAAAATGAAGGAAACTCAACAACAATAAGAATAAGCACAAAGACAACAAGAGGAAGCCCAAAGATTGAATGATACAAGAATTGCCTCTATTGAGCTTACCTTAGTTGCTCTTCTTGATGTTGTCAAAGAAGAAGAAGAAGAAGAAGAAGAAGTTAGTTAATAATCTCTATTTTACACATTTAATTACTCGAACTGACTGATCTATCATCTCGATCAATAAAGTCTTCATCTATTTTCTTCTGTGAGAACTGTATCGAGCATATCTTCTTATTACTACACTTTGTTACGAGGGAAGATTCACTTTTTGATGAGTAATTGAGTATAAGAAAACTCTCTGCTGTTGTTAAAATTTTGATCCCATATGCAAATCTGATTATAGTTTGTTTTGACAAAATCAAAAAGGAAAAAATTGTTAGGAATTATCGTTTAGTCATAATCAGTTTTGATATTTCAAACCAATGTCTCATTAGTTAACATGGTATAAAACTAATTATTTTTATAATAGATAAAAAGACTCAACTTGTAAATTCCTGTATAGTATTATTAGTTGTAATAGGACTCTCTAGTCATGAGTCGTGGCAAAAATTAATTACTTAGAAGAAGTCTCAATGAAATTCTCGACAATCTGTGATTATCCAAACTAAGAGAAGACTTATACAATCTTTACATTAAAGGAAACAAATAAAGACAAAAGGAACAATGTCTGAATAATGTAAATGACAAGTTTGAAGAAGTCTGAGGAATGAACTAGTTGTTGGATTCCTAAGACGTTTGAAAAATAGTCGTTCTGAACTACAAGGACAAAGTAAGCCCACCTCACAGACCTGCTCTACTAACTGCAGCGATGTGACAAAATCTTTTCAGATAAATTCATTTCTAACCAATCACTTCTTCGACGGCTCTTCAACTTATCTCCGACTATAAATGCCAGAGAAAGCTTTGGAAAAGAGGAATTACGAAAAACAAAGAATGAAGACTGAATCACAAGCTAAAAACGTAAGAGCAAGAAATCTCAAGGATCCTGAAAAGCATCAGACAGTTTTCTAGGTTGAAGAATGCGAGACACTTAGCACTCTTTGCTAGAGTTATATTCTGGAGTTCACTCTGTTCCAAAGGTGAATTCGAGACTGATTTCTAACTATTTTAAAAAACTAACTCACACAACCAACTACTGTTACGTTCTACGAGGAACTCAAACTCACAACAACCATTCTAGCGAGAAAAGCCTGGCAACGCATTCGTGGTAAAATTGATCAACCTGTAGAGATCAAAAGCAAGTGGACTTGTGGGGTGCGCATACAACTAAAGCACATAGGAACTTCCCACGACTGCTACATACTAGTGACTCATGAGTCGAGCTCAGCTTGGCCAAGCCCGAGCTCGATACAAAAGATTAAAGCTCGACTCAGTCAAGCTTGGACTTTTTTAGCTCGATCTCAACTCGATGGGAAGCTCGTGAAGCTCGAGCTCTATTTTGGGAAGCGGCGGCAGAGAGAATCAAAGCATGTCGGTAAGCGGGCGGATTGAATCAAAACAGCGACGCAGGTGTGGGGAGGAGAATTCGAGCAGCGGTGGAGAGAATCTGAGCATCATAGCTACGACGACAGAGAGAATCAGACCGAGTAAGCAATTGTCAGCGGCACAAGAGGGGAAGATAATTAGAGTGACGGTGGAGAGAATCATAGTATCAGAGTGGCGGGCGGCGGAGAGAATCAGAGCGGTAGCGAATCGCAGAAGGGGAGGGGAAGATAAGGTGAAAATGGAGAGAAATTAAGTGGGGGTAGGGTTTTTTTGGTTATTTATATAGTGGGTTAAATTATAAATAAATATAATATTATAGGTAATTTTGTAAATATAGGTTAAGCTCGATTAGGCTCGCGAGCCTATCGAGCCTTACATTATTAAGCTCGAACTCGAGCTCGATACTTATTTGAGTAGATCGAGCTCGAGCTCGACTCGACTAATATCGATTCAATTTCAAGTTTTTTGCGAGTCGATCTCGAGTAACTTACAAATTGGCTCGGCTCATGATCACCCCTACAAGTGACGTCTTTTATAACTTTTTCTGGTGTTTTTTTATCCAATCTGGTGATCAAGAATGGATGTAGGATCTTATGACATCCGAACCACTATAAAGATTCTTGTATCTTTTACTACTTTTCTCTTTCCATACTTATTTTGAAACACAATAATTCACAAGTTGTTAGAGTATATTTGAAAATTAATAAGTATTTATCTACGTTATCAAATGCTTTCAGAGTCTCAACTGACTTGAGTAAGAGTCAGTCGGGATTACTAGGGGTGTTCGCAATCTGATTTGGAAGCAAAATCTCGACCAAACCAATAGGTACAGTTTGAGATTTTTTCATACCAAACTGCCCAGATGAATTATCTAAACCAAACCATGTAAAAATGATTTTGTCTGGTCGGTTTGATGGTTTGAAATGAAATATGCTTCAACTTTCAACAATGTACTATAATATATTAGGAGTGGAGACTTTAGTTGATTTGTAGAAAACTAAGGTTTAAACGTAAATTAGTTGATTTCTATTATTTGTTATGGCTAATTATAATATAATTTAAATTTTAAGATTTTATATTTATAATTTCATGTAAAACCGAAAGAGACACATGGGTCAATTGTATTAAAACTATAACCTTAAATTTTCAAATGTGAAAAAGAAAGAGGCATGTATAATTATAAAATCAATGTTAATATATAATTTAACGTAAATAAAATTAATATTATATTATAATATTTAATATTAATATTTAATACTTATTAGTTTATTTTGTAGTTTTTATTTTTGATTAAAAAAAATAAAACTAAAACTAGAATATGGTGTCCATGAGAATTGAACATGTCTCAATTATATAAAAGGGTAGAAACTTACCAAGTGAATTACAATTAATACTTATAATTATAATTTATTTAATAATTGAATATATATATATATATATATATATATATATATATATATATTCCAGCCAAAATGGCGGGTTTGAGCTACCAAATCAGTTTTGACCAATTTCAAAATTTTCAAACCGTCATTTTAAAAATTAAATTTCTAATTGACCAAATTAATCCAATTTGGCTAGTTTGACTGGTTTCGGCCAACTGGCCAAACCTTGAACACTCCTAGGGATCACCATATATTTTGCTAAATATTCCACTGCGCATTTATACTCTGATATTCTGGGATCAATATTAATAATATAAGTAAGTTTTTGCAATACAATTATGATAAAAAAACACATTAATAAAAAATAATCGAACCAATCCGTTGATTTTGGGCTCAGTCTTTTCAAGACACGGGTTATTTCATTAAAAATTTCTCAGACTAAAATATCTCAATTCTAATCTACAATTTAATTCAAATTAATCGAACCAATCCACAAACTTCAAAGTAAAGAGGTCCATACATTTTATAAACGTTGGTATTTGTTTGCCTAGCGTAGCAAAACTAGGGGTGTAAATGAACCAAACTGTTCGTGAGCTACTCGAATCTCGACTCGATAAAAGCTCGTTTGAGTTCGTTTAGTAAAGCTCGTTTATTAAATGAACCAAACTTGAGCATCATAGTGTTCGACTCGTGAACTCGTGAGCAAGCTCGTTAGCTAAAATTAGTAAGAAATATAAAATAATTACTTTTATAAAAATAATATTTTCATGATTTAAGAGTAACAATAATGTTAAATATTTCTAATAATGAAAAAAATTTAGAATTTGAACATAAATATGATATTATTCTTGGAATAAATAACTTTTTTTTCAAAATAATAATGAAAATCTTAAATATAATCTAAATTTAGAAAGTTCGTTTAGGCTCGATAAAAGCTCGATAAAGTTCGTGAACATCAAAGTATTTGATAAAAAAGCTCGAAGCTCGATTCGAAACTAAACGAGTCAAACTTGAGCATGACTCGACTCGGTTCGATTACACCCCTAAGCAAAACGAAGTACGCTAACACTAGTATAAATAAATAAATATACTATATTCATTAAATTGAGTTGAAATTTATGAACTGCCCTAATATAAATAGCAATGATGATTCTGTACATGCCATTTCCACCACAACCAAACACCTAGGCATCAAAGTACACTAATCCCGACTTATTTTTCTTAGCCGAAATTTAAGTCTTTGGATCAGTGGCGGATCTAGGGGTGTTTTGGGTACACTTGTACCCCCAAAATAAATTTTTTCATTTATAAATTTACATATAATTATTTATAATATTTTTACATAATATAACCTGAATTTATTATACTCGTACCCCCAATTTTAAATTTCTGGATACGCCACTGCTTTGAATCACCTTAGCCATAGAGTTATAAGTGTGGTATTTCATTATTACTTTATGCTAATTTCGCTCGAACCGGTTGTTCGGCCATGAACCATTTTATACAATTCCAAACCGAGCCAAAATTCATCCATTTTGGGACGAACCGGTTCCAACAAATTTCAATATTTTTAAATTGTGGAGCTGATAATTCCATTATGTTAGTAATATTGTTATAAATATTAAAATCCCTTGGTTTTCAATGTATGTTTATTATATTTTGGTGCATCAAAGCTCAAGCTGTTCTAGTTTCTAACAACTTAGTATCGAGTCAAAATGTAAAAGTCCTGTATAGGTCACATATACTCGAGTTGTTATAAAACTAGAAAAGAAGAATCAAGAATGCTGAAGAAATCAGCAGACCTGAAGATTGCTAAAGAAACTAGTAAAAGCTAGCAAACACGGAGGAATGTTGAACCCGTCTAAGAGAATGCTAAAGGAATAACGCAAGCATGTTGCGAGATCTCAGCGAGACTGCTGGATGACAGTTGTATATCACTCAACAGCAATCAAGACTATACAATGTCGTAAATCAGAAGGATCCGGATCACAAGGAAACCTGACGAATCAGAGAAAAGAACAATCAACAGACACAATGGAGGTTTCAAGTTCGAGCTAAAAGATCCGTTCAGACAAAGACGGCTATGAATAGGTGTTAGGAATATTGTTAGACCCCTCTACTGTAAACCAATTCATTATCATAATTTGATATGTTTTGGTGGATCAAAGCTATAGCAACTCAGTATCGAATCAATTGTAAAAAGTCTTGTATAGGAATTAATACTCGAGTTGTAATAGATTAAGAAAAAGAAAGGATTAACTCATCCAATTGTTGTAGACTGCTGAAGATCAGAATGACCAGCAATGTGGAGGAAGCAATGAAGAATGCTGAAGAAGGAGTTCTAGCAATCTGCGAAGACATCCGACGCATAACAACAGTCAGCAGACGACAGTCAGCAATCAGCAATCAAGAGAAAGATTACAAAGCCAAATATCAGACGGATTACAAGTTACGAGAAGAACCAACCATCCACGAGGATGGAATAATCATCATGAAGAAAAAGGGGTTCAGACCTACAAAGGACCCGTTCTGACAAGATACGGCTAAAGATAGATGCTACGCCAATCAGAGACAAAGGGACTTGAAGAGTCTATGTCCACCGCAGAAAAAGGAAGCATGTAGATAGGCAAGCATTCCCTTTGAGTCTAACGGATAAGATTCAAACAGTCGTTTCAATCTTCACCTATAAATAGGTGTCATCCTTATTTGATTCAAAGGTTCGCGACTTCGTACATACAAAGATAACAAAAGAGATCAAACTTATTCTCTCTATCACGCAAACTCATCCGAGCTAAGTTCTTAATTAAAGCTTTTCTCAAGCTTTAATAATAGAAGCTCGAAGACCTGTGAAGTTTATCTTTAAAAGGTATAATTGGGATTCTTTATGTTCTAGAAAGAATCTAGCAGTCACTATTGCGGTGCAAGAGTGATTCATACGGGCTACGCCAACACAAGGATAGGTTCCGGGAAGAACTATAAAACTCCCAACAGTCGACATCCGAGGAGAAGGGAGGTTTGTCCTCACTCTAAGGAGCGACACCGTTTGACGATTGGAGATCGAGTTGCTTGAAGGTGCGCGCTGACCAGACGGTGGAGCTGCTCAACATTAGAGATCAAGTCTGACCTTGTACTCATTCTTCTAGTGAAATTTTCAGTCAAAGGACTGGAGAGTGGACGTAGAACAGTTGTTCGAACCACTATAAAAATCCTTGTGTCTTTTACTTTTTTGATACGTTATTTCATTTGTTGGTTAAATCATTTGAAACTCAACACATCAAGTGTTGTAGTATAAATTGCAATCAATCTAACGAATACACGAGCTAAAACATTTAGATAAACACTTGCTAAGTCGAGACCTTAGCAGGACACGTGCAAGATAAACATTAATACTTCCGCTGCATATATCATAACTCTGATCGGGGACCAACAAGTGGTATCAGAGTGGTTGGTCTTTACAGACTAACTGTAGGGTTTTCCTGTGAACCGAATCACCAAAACCAATTTGAATCGGATCGATATATGGGTATTGTGCATAATTAAATACATAATAAACCCTAGCATGCTCCTATGAATTTAATACTCAGATTTGTGGATTGAGGGATTACCGTAATTCCGTAGAGTCTGATCCGATCTTTTGCGTTTGAATTTCCAACTTCAATTCAACCACGCAATTTGATTTTATCTGCGGAAACAGAATTAGAACTCAAATTTCTAGATAAATTCGAAAATAAAGAAAGAAAAGAAATAGAATTTATGTTCTCCAGATCAGGTCTTCAGATCCGTATCCCAATGCTGTTCAGATCTACTACTGGTGAGGACTCCGTAGATCTGTGGTTTGAGCAGGACCAGAATCAAGATTCTCCTCCCTTTCCCTTTCAAGATCGGCGCCCCTCACTCTCTCTCCTAGGTTTACTGTGTTTCAACTGTCATACAACTTATGAGAGAGAGCTGTCTATTTATAGACCTAGGGTTGCAAACCCTAATGGGCTCCTGGGCTCAATTCAGCATATTTATTTGGGCCAGACCTGGGACCTAATGCAAATAATAAAGTGGGCCTATAAATTAATTAATTTCCATGTCCACAACCCAGGACATAATTAATTAATTAATATTAATTCTTTTTCACCACAGAATTAATACTGACCTACCCCTTTATTACCACGTTATGAGAACGGGCTGCATTAATTGAGAATCCCCATATTTAAGGTTACCGGACATTCATTAATTAATCGGAGCCTCTGACAAGCTCTAACTACGATTAATTAATATCTTATTATTTCTGAGTAGTACCACTCAATCCTTATCACTCGTGCCTGAACTTAATCAGCCTGCAGGACTTTGACACGATGAATGGTATTGAGCTCCTCAGGGAATGTCCCCATCCTATTACTCGGATATGGTTACCTAAACTCAGTCTCAGACGATACTACACGAACTGCTGTTACCCAAGATGGGGATATACGAGCACGTTACTTAGGCTCTCCACCATGGCAAGTCAAAGCAACAGTCAACCCGTGCAAACCACTGAACCTTCGTTAGGGTTTGGACTCAATCAATATAACGAGGTCTTGTATTCGCTGATGTCAGACAGACGAATACATCTCACTGCGGTCCATCAATACGCCACCTCTGCGTACCAGCATGTCAAGTAACCAAGACAGATTACTTATTCCGACAATGCCTCAGCTATCCAGACAGACGGATCATCATACATTGTCTCGGCTGTGATCAGGTTTATGTCTCACTAGGTCAAGTGATCATACTGCCTTCTGCGATCTACAACACGCCGTATGATCGTCCCTATTGGTGAGACAAGAGGATACCATTGATCATACATGTAAGATTGTTAACAGATAGGAGAAATAAACCGTTGTATACTCATTATAATAAATGCTTTCAGTATACAAAACCCATCAATCTCCCACTTATACTCAAAGCATAATTAAGCTATTACAGAGTATACAGTCCGTCTATCTAGTTTGCTGTCTCTTTAACCACTGTTAATGGTCGGCATCCACCTCAGACCCAGCTCACGAATATGTCTTTCGTAAAATTTTGGCAGCAAGCTCTTTGTAAATGGATCAGCAAGATTGTCAGCAGTGTCAATCTTCTTTATTTGCACATTGCCCCTCGATACAATTTCTCGTATGATATGGTACTTTCTCTCTATGTGTTTGCTTGCTCTGTGAGACCGCAGTTCCTTTGAGTTTGCCACTGCACTAGAGTTATCACAATAAATTGTAATGCTCCTCGGCAAACTCGGAATCACACCCAACTCTAAAAGGTAGTTCCTGAGCCATACCCCATCCTTCGAGGCGTCGGAGGCGGCGACATATTCCACCTCCATGGTGGAGTCAGCAATGTATTTCTGCTTTGAGCTCCTCCAAGATACAGCTCCACCTCCCAGGGTGAACACATATCCTGAGGTCGATTTCTTCTCATCCTGGTCCCCTTGGTAATCCAAGTCATTATAACCCACAAGGCACAAATCCTCACTTTGATAAAATAGGTAGTAATTCCTAGTTCTCTTCAAATACTTGAGGATGTGCTTTACAGCAGTCCAGTGCGCCAGTCCAGGGTTAGACTGATATCTTGCTACCATGCCAACGGCATAACAGATATCTGGTCTGGTACACAACATTGCATACATGAGGCTACCCACAGCCGAAGCATATGGTATAGGACTCATCTCATCTTTCTCCCGCTGTGTCTGAGGACACTGCCCACTAGAAAGATGAACGCCATGTGTGAAAGGTAACAAGCCTTTCTTGGCGAGTTGCATGCTGAACCGGGCTATCACAGTATCCACATAGGATGCCTGGGATAAGCTCAACATTCTTCTCTTACGATCTCGTAAGACCTTAATCCCAAGAATGTAGCCAGCTTCTCCCAGATTCTTCATTTAGAACTGTTCGGATAACCAAGCCTTGATTTCCGACATCATTCCCTTGTTGTTTCCAAATAAGAGTATGTCATCAACGTATAGTGCAAGGAAGACCACGCTCCCACTGACATAAAGTCGGTAAACACAACTTTCGTTTTCCAACTGTGCAAATCAATAGGATTTAATCACATCATTGAAACGTAAGTTCCACGACCTTGAAGCTTGCTTAAGTCCATACAAGGACTTCCTAAGCTTCCAGACAAGATGTTCTTCGCCCTTGCTTATGTAACCCTCGGGTTGCTGCATATAGATGTCCCTACCTACTTCAAGGTAACCGTTTAAAAAAGCGGTTTTGACATCCATCTGCCAAATCTCGAGGTCCATATGCGCAGCTATGGAAAGGAGTATCCGGATGGATTTGAGCATGGCTATGGGTGAAAAGGTTTCGTCATAGTCAATGCCCTCTTTCTGACTATAACCCTTTGCCACCAGCCTGGCTTTAAAAGCCGTGATCTTTCCATCCGCCCCTTTCTTTCTCTTATATACCCATTTGCACCCTATGGCCCTAAAGCCATCCGGCAAATCAGTTTTCTGGTATACATCCAAGCAGTTATGGATTCAATTTCAGAATCCATGGCGACACGCCATTTGGAAACATCCTTGTCCTGCACTGCCTCTTCGTAAGTCAGTGGGTCAGAGTCCTCATGTCCGTCTTACGGGCTCAAGTCCGAAGACACACCCACAAAAATATACCTTTCTGGCTGGAAAATAACTCTCCCACTACGACGAAGCATCGGTGTCGTGTTAGTAGTAGGTGCAGTAACTTGTGGTCGTGCACCTTGCACTGAAGAACGTGTCTGTGGTGTTGTACCTCTCACAGGTGCACCAACATCTACACGTTCTCTTTCCTTTGGAATCACATTCTCGTTCTCAATTTCTTGAAGAACGATATCACTCCTTGACTTGTGATTACTCACATACTCGTCATCCAAGAATCTAGCGTTGGTGCTAACAACGACTCTCTGACTCTCAGGACAGTAAAAGTAACCACCTTTTGTTTGCCTGGGATACACTATGAACAGCATTACTTTTGACCTGCTTTCTAACTTATCAGGTTCCTTTGACAGTACGTGTGCCGGACAGCCCCATACTCTAAACTTGCACAAACTAGGTTTGCGACCAAGGAAGAGCACAGAAGGCGTCTTAGGAAATGATTTTGAAGGCACCACATTAAGCACGTAAGCTTCTGTCTCCAATGCGTAGCCCCAAAACGAAATTGGTAAGTTTGCATAACTCATCATTGATCTTACCATCTCTAGAAGAGTCCTATTTCTTCTTTCAGCTACACCATTTTGCTGGGGAGTACCCGGTGCAGTCCACTGGGATGTAATCCCGTTATCTGACAAATATTGCAAGAACTCGTTACCGAGGTATTCGCCACCGCGGTCAGATCGCAGTGACTTGATAGTTTTCTCGACCTTCTTTTCTACCTCAGCCTTGAACTCTTTGAATTTCTCAAAGCATTCAGACTTGTAGCGAAGCAGGTAAACATATTCATACCTTGAGTAATTGTCAATGAAAGTTACAAAGTACTCGTACCCTCCGCGAGCTTGCGTGGACATCGGTCCACATAAGTCAGAATGGATCAATTCCAACACTTCCTCTGCTCGAGACTGACTTGCCTTGAAAGGCCTAGTTGACATCTTGCCCTCGATGCAGGATTCGCATACTTGATAAGGTACAGCCCGGACTAAGTCCAATGTACCATCATCTGCAAGTCTCTGAATCCGCTTCAAGCTGATGTGACCCAGTCTCAAGTGCCAGAGATATGTAAGATCCTCACCAGAAGAAGTAAGTTTTCTCTTTCTAGGATTATCAATTACGAATGAATTACATGAAATACTTAAGGACATATTTGATTGAAGTAACATAGAGATTGTAAATCAATATCACATAACGGATAACTTTGTTATTACCAATGATAAAATCATAAATAACAAATATCCATAAAAAATGATAAAATTTGTCCTGCCGATAAACCACGGCCCACAAATGAACTCTCAAATGTACTTAATTCATCAAAACATATAGAAAAGAAAACTCCATGAAGCTCCGTCATAAAAAGTTGCCTTCATCCAGTTTGGTATCTTCTTGCAATCACTCACCAGCCTTGTCGGCACGGTCCCCTGCAAAGTACAACAACATGATCAACAAGTCAGTGCTTACAGCTCTAGAAGAGCAACAACGGACTCTAATCATGCATACAGTTATACATGCAAATGGCATACCTTGTCTAGCTTTGTTGGCTTGACAATCTTTCCTCCAATGTCCTTTCTTACCACACATGAAGCACATGTCCCTGTCAGTTGCCACCTTAGGCTTTTTCCCAGCCCCACCATCCTTCACAGGTGTCTTCTTGGCCCACTTCTTAATCCCTTTCTTCTGCTTCATACTTTTCGGTACAGCAGAGAGATTACCAGAGGTGGCCAAGGCAACCTTCTGAGGGTTCATGACCGATTCCGCTGCCATCAAGTCATTGAGCAACTCGTTAAGAGTATACTCTTTCTTGTTCATGACAACATTCAGCCTAAAACTCTCAAAGGACATGGGTAGAGATTTCAGGATGATATCGACCTTAGCCTTAGCATCGATACCTCCACCATGCACAGTCAGTTCATCCATGAGGTGAGTCATGGTAACTACGTGCTCTCTCACTGAGGTGCCATCAGTCATTTTCTTACTCACGATTTCTCTCATGAGTTTGAACCTGAGGGCTCTATCAGTTTCCCCATAGGTTGCCTCCAGACTCGTCATTATGTCATAGGCATCCCTATGGTGCTGATGTTGATGTTGTAAGACTTTCGACATAGTGGTCATCATGTAGCACTTGATTACATTGTTCGATTTCTCCCACTTGTTATAAAAGTCTATATCCATTTGACTGGATTCAGCAGTTGGCACTTCGGGACGAAGTACTTGCAGAACGAACATATGTTCTTCTGCAATCAGGAGGTACTCGAGATTGCGCTTCCATTCCAAGAAGTTTGGACCAGTTAGAGTGTTTTGTGCGAGAATATTGATGACATTAGACATAGACACATCTGAAACAATAAAGAATCTTAAATAAGAACATACACGTAGAACTTCGAAAACAAATGCATTGAAAACCTTTTAATAAATCAAATACAAATGTTTTCCACTAATTGGCCAAGAGTTCCCACCGCAAGCTACACTCGTAGACGTTTACGATGTCACCCTCAACCAGAACTGCGGGTTTTAAACCCCAATCCATTTAATTTCTCTACCATGTCAGGATGCTTTTGACACTAGAAATTAATAATTAGTGAAAACCTTAGACCAAACCATCTCTCAAGAACAGGGATGCAATTCTTGCATTATATTCTAAGATGCTTCTAAGCAATTAACCACAAATTTAACTCCGGCCAAAAGAGACAGTTTAGCATGGCACGTAACCATACCGCACAGCCCTTAAGCTTTTGTTATCTATAATTTAAATCAATCCTAGAATACTTGTGAAAGAGATCTGCGCAAGCTACACTCGTAGACGTTTACGCAAAACCCTCCCACTATTCACATGATTTTAATTGTTTGTCTAGAAATCCCAACAACCGTACCCATGCACCTCTAGGAACTAGCAAGCTACACTCGTAGACGTTTACTAGAACAAGAGATACACTTACAGCCTAGGACCGCTTTGTGGAGGTCTATTGATTTTAATTAAAAAATCTGCTTAGTATTTTTCTTTTAAAAGGTTTCTTATATGCGCACATATAATTTCTTTGTTATTATATTTTCCAAATTTTTTGCATGTAATTAAACAAGCCCAAAAATTCCCAAAATATAATCCAACAAAAGAGATTAATCACATATGCATGCTTGAAAGCTGTAAATAATAAAAGCGATAAATCATGTTTTTCCTATTATCTACACATGCTTAATTGCGCACATAACAAATCACATATTATACGAGGACAATTAAGGCAAAAAAAAATTCCTCGTGGCCCCACAAAAATAGAAAAATAAATTCTATCTATTACATTTGAAATTTGAATCTATTTGGATAGATACAAATCTTCTCAAATCTTCCAGGGCCTTCAAATCTTGATTCACCAAATCTTTTGGGATTTAGGCCTTTGTGATCTGATGATTTGCCCTAACCCTAATGCAAACCATAGGGTTTACACATGATTGCACAAGATGCGGATATACGAGCACGTTACTTAGGCTCTCCACCATGGCAAGTCAAAGCAACAGTCAACCCTTTCAAACCCCTGAACCTTTGTTAGGGTTTGGACTCAATCAATATAACGAGGTCTTGTATTCGCTGATGTCAGACAGACGAATACATCTCACTGTTGTCCATCAATACGCCACCTCTGCGTACCAGCATGTCAAGTAACCAAGACAGATTACTTATTCCGACAATGCCGCAGCCATCCGGATAGACGTATCCTCATACGCTGTCTCGGCTGTGATCAGGTTTATGTCTCACTAGGTCAAGTGATCATACTGTCTTCTGCGATCTACAACACGTCGTATGATCGTCCCTATCGGTGAGACAAGAGGATACCATTGTTCATACATGTAAGATTGTTAACATATAGGAGAAATAAACTATTGTATACTCATTATAATAAATGCTTTCAGCATACAAAACCCATCACTAACTGCTTCTGAGTCGCCAAGGATCAGATCCAAATTTTTCTTGCATATCTGTGTTTAGCTCAGGTTCAAGAAAATGGCGCACAATCAAAGCTTCCCAAGTTCACTCCAGAATCTTACTCTACCTGGAAAAAGAGGTCGATGATCACTCTAATGAATGTGCATCTAGAGATGAGACGAGTGATTGAAATCGGACCCATCAAGATCCAGAAGGTGAAGACAAGAGTCGGAGAGAACGTAGAAGGACCAGACATAATGGTGGACTAGCCACTTGAAGAATGGACTCCAGAAGATCGAGCCCGCAATAAAATAAATTATGTCGCCATGGATCTCATATTAGGTGCCTTATCACCTACCCTAATGGCTGAAGCGTTGGAGTACAACAGTGCCAATGAAATGTGGGATTTTCTCAGCACTCTGGTCAAAGAATCGGACCAAATGAAGAGAAACAAGCTACAACAATGGGTAGACAGGTATGAATCTTTCTGTTTGATTCCAGGTGAAACCATCAAGGACATGGAGGCAAGATTCAACAAGATTGTAGCTGAGTTAAAGAAGTTGGGAAGAACATATGAACTTCCTGACATGAATTTGAAGATCCTCTCAAGACTACCTAAGGAGGATTGGTTTGTCAAAGTAACCAGTCTAAAGGATAAGGATTTGTCAACGATTAGCACCAAAAACGTGTTCGCTCAACTGGAAGCTCACGAATGGGATATCGCCCAAGTCAACAAGAATGAGGTTGTTCGCGCTACAATTAACGTTGAAGAGCCAATGGAAGGTGCCGCATTCTTTGTGAAGAAAGATGGACGGAAGTGGAAAACAAAGAAGTCATTCCACTCAGATCGACTTGTTCAGTCCAGTTCAGCAAAAGAGATTCCTTCCATCAGCGGATCTCACTTCAAAGAAGATGAATGCTCTGTGAGCGAGCTGGAGGAACAAATGAAGAAACTTCAGAGACTATTGTTGAAGGCAAAAGAAAAGAAAGGAGATCTCCAGCAGACTAAATAGACGGATAACAAGAACAACAAGAGAGCACCAAGAACATGCTACGAGTGCAATTCCCCAGATCACCTAAAGTTCGAATGCCATAAGGTAGATCCAGAAGAAAGGGAACGACTGAGAAAGTTGTTCGAAAGACGCGGATCCAAGGCTGTCACCAAAGCTTTGCTGACAAGAACAGAATTACCAGACATCCCAAATTATGACGACAAAAACTACTCATCAGAAGATGAAGAGGATGTTCTAATGGTGTTCGTGGCAGATATCAATGAAGAGCAGACAGGAGAACCAGCTCTAGCTGCCACAGCAAACCTGGTAACAGACACTACTATGTCTATTGCTTCAATTTCTGATAAACTGCATGACACTGTTGATTCATGTTGCTCAGAATCAGATGACATAACTATTGAATACCTGTTAAAAGAGTTTTCAAAAGTTCATGCATTAAAGGATATTCTAGTCAAAGAAAACTCCTCTCTGAAATTTCAACTTTCAAGTTTGACCAGTGAGATTGACAACTCTAGGTCAGCAGATGAAGAACTTTTGAAGTTAAAAACCA
This sequence comes from Plectranthus barbatus, assembly GCA_026898455.1. Lineage (NCBI taxonomy): Eukaryota > Viridiplantae > Streptophyta > Magnoliopsida > Lamiales > Lamiaceae > Plectranthus > Plectranthus barbatus. The sequence goes on along the minus strand of JAPKLW010000387.1, from coordinate 480,145 downwards.
AATTTTCCGTCTTAAACAGTAGCTATAATATCTTGAGACAGGAAAATGAAACTTTGAAAAATAGTCACTCTGTGCTAAATGCCTATCAATGCAAATTTTCAAAAAGCACGAGAGATTTAGATGATATTTTAAGAATCCAAAGAAGTTTGAAGAACTTTGCTGGAATAGGTTTTGATAGTGAAAAGTCTTGTGTCGTTGAATCGAGTAAGTCAAAGAAGATTACTTTTGTCCCAGCTACTGGGAAGATTCAACAGACTGCAAGGAAAGACAAGAGGGAAAAAGCTACGTCAATTGAACAGCATAAATGTTGGCAGACCAATATCCCTCAGTTGACTGCTCGACAAAGATTGAACTTTCAATCTGCTGAGAAAAAGCCAGCGAAGTCAATGTATGTTACCCAGCATATTGTTCCACCTGCTAGGACGGTTCATACAAATCCTAGCAAGGCTAAGCAATCTGCTAAGGTTCCAAGGAAGCCAGCATACACTCCAAGTAGAAGGAACACCTACTTGAGGCCAGAGTCTATTTCAAAATGTTTTCAAAAGACAGTGACGGCTCAACACACTACTTCACATTACTATGTTAATTATAGAAATTATGCCAACAAGAACGGAAGGGAAGTGAATTTTGATGACAAAAGAAACATCAAAATCACGAAAGTCTGGATTCCCAAGGGAATAATCCAACAAACTAATCCTACAGGACCCGTAATTGATCGGGTACCAAAAATATAACTTCTTTGTTTTGCAGGAACAGGGTTCAGAAAGAAGATTATCAAGAAAACTCAAAGAATGGATCTTAGACAGTGGATGCTCAGGTCACATAACAGGAGATGAAGAGATCTTCACAAAACTTTGCAAGTTCCGAGGAGCCTCAGTCTCATTTAGTGATAACTCCAAGGCTAGAGTAATTGAAAGAGGATGCATCGAACAAAATGGAATGAGAATAATCAACGTTGCCCTCGTCGATAGTCTCAAGCACAATCTACTGAGCATCAGTCAGCTAAGTGAAAATGGATATATTGTTTCCTTCTTTAACACAGGTTGCAGAGAGGACCACCAGTGAAGTAAAGCTTAGAGGAATCAGAAAAGGAGGACTCTAAATTGCTGATTGGGAAAGTGGTCAACAAGCATCGTGCTTCATAGCATTCAACAAGGAAGAAATAAATTGGCTATGGCACAAAAGGCTAACGCATCTGAACTTTAAGACCATCAATTATATTGCTAGAAATAACATTGTTGTAGGTTTACCTCAAGAAACCTTCAAAAAGGAAGGAATATGCAGAGCCTGTCAACAAGGAAAGCAAGTCAAAGCGTCCTTCAATTCAAATCCAGAAAAGGCCACCTCAAACAGAATCCTTGAGCTGTGGCACATGGATTTATTCGACCCTGTGACACCACCCACTGTAAGTAACAAACTTTATACTCAAGTTGTTATTGATGACTATTCCAGGTACACATGGGTGAAGTTACTCAAGAGCAAGGACGAAGTGAAAACTATCCTTCCGGAGCTAATAGTTAGAGTTCAAAATGACAAGGAGCTCATGATCAAAAGGATAAAATCCATCAACGGTACAGAATTTTGCAATGGAGCATTGATGGACTTCCTGTGCCAATGTTGGGATAGGACATGAGAGGTCCACTGCAAGAACACCCCAGTAGAATGGTTTGGCAAAAAGAAGGAACATAACCTTAAAAGAGGGCGTGCGTACAATGCTTGCTGATATGGATCTAAGTCAAAAATACTGGGGAGAAGCGGTAATGAATGCTTGCTACATGCAAAATTGAAGTGGATTGAATCTTCGTTTCAACAAGACTCCCTATGAAGTATATCATGGTTGTAAGCCTTCTTTAGCTCATCTTCGCATTTTTGGTTCATCATGTTAAATCCATAATAATGAAAAATTGAAATTAAGTAGTTTTTCTCCCAAGGCCGATGAAGGAGTGATCCTAAGATATGGACTTCCATCTCACAAGGGATATAGAGTACTTAATAAGTCTACCAAACTTGTAGAAATAACTGGCAATGTTATTTTTTATGAAGCTACTTTAGTGCGCAGGACCATAAGAGGCCAAAGAGATAAGTTTCATGAAACCAATGATGTCAATGAGACTTCGGACTTAAATACTTCCGAAGCTAAACCGAATGATCCGACTAGGTTGATGAATGAATCATCATCTCTACTGGAGCCCTTGATTGATCAATCGGCAATCAAGAGGGCCTGTGATGCAATCGGTAATACTGAGGCCACCATACAATCTCTCGAAGAGCTTACAGGTCAACAGGGAATTAGAGAAGACAAAGATGTTCAACTATCTGAAGATTCCCAGAATGGCGAGAGATCTATTGAAGACAATTTTGCTGAAGACAACCAAAAGCAGACTGCTGCAGATAGGAGTACTACACCAGTAATACAAAGTCTAGCAGACAAAATGCCAAGAGACAATCCTTCAGCAGAAAACGACTCAACAAGGGTAGCAGACAGCTTGGAGAATCTATAGCTAGTTGATGTACCAGTTTCAGAAGAACCCATCGGACCATCCAGCAGTCAAGTCATTCCTGTAGAAGAACTTCAAAGACCCAAATAGATGCTAAGAGATCATCCTACTCAAGCTATTCTAGGAGATATTGCTAATCCAATCCGAATCAAACATAGTGCACTACTTGCCTGCTTCATATCACAAGAAGAGCCTACCAAAGTAGCAGAGGCACTCAAATCCGCAGACTGGATTAACACTATGCAAGAGGAACTATCAGAGTTCACAAGGAATCATGTATGGGATCTCGTCAATCGTCCAACCCATCAATCAATAATAGGAACTAAGTGGTATTCAAGAATAAGCGAGATGAGAATGGACTCGTCGTTCGCAACAAGGCCAGATTAGTTGCTAAGTGCTATGCGCAGTGCGAAGGGATAGATTTCGACGAAACGTTTGCTCCAGTAGCTCGCTTGGAAGCAATCAGATTATTCCTAGCTTATGCCGCTCATCATGGGTTCAAAGTATTTCAAATGGATATCAAGAGTGCATTCCTTGACGACGAATTGAAAGAAGAAGTCTACGTGGAACAATCTTTAGGTTTTGAACGAGGAGACAAAGTGTACAAACTAAGGAAAGCTCTCTACGGACTAAAGCAAGCTCCAAGAGCATGGTATGAAACGCTATCACAATTTTTGCTGAATAATTGTTTCAGAAAATGGAAGATCGACAAAACATTATTCTTGATTAAAGATGTTGAGGACATCTTGATTGTTCAAATCTATGTGGATGATATCATATTTGGATCAAGAAATTTAGGTCTCTGCGAGAAGTTTGCTCAGCTTATGCAAACCAACTTCCAAATGAGTATGATGGGAAAAATGTCATACTTCCTAGGTCTACATGTCCAGCAATCAGAAGATGGGATTTTCATTCATCAGAAGAAGTATACGAAAGATCTCATCAGCAAATTTTTCCCAGAAAAGACAATGATTTTGCGGATTCCCATAAGTACAGCTTGTCAGATATCAATAGATGAAGAAGGTGAATCCGTAGATCCCATAGCATACAGAGGAATAATTGGATCTCTACTATATTTGACAGCTAGCAGACCAGACATTTCATATGTTGTAGGAGTATGTGCCAGATATCAAGCAAATCCAAAGAAGTCTCATATGGAGTATGCTCGAAGAATTGTCAGATATCTGAAGGGAACATAATCTTTAGGAATTTGGTATCCCATAGCAGATGACCTCACACTCATAGGATATTCAGATTCTGATTTCGGAGGTTGCAGAATAGACTGAAAGAGCACAAGCGGAACATGTCAATTCCTTGGTCATAAGCTGATAAGCTGGTTCAGCAAAAAGCAACACTCCGTAGCAACGTCCACAACGAAAGCAGAATATGTAGCTACTGCCAGCTGTTGTACACAAGTGTTGTGGATCAAGAAACAACTTCAAGACTATGAAGTCAGCACTGGTTGTGTTTCCATTTACTACGACATCAACAGTGTGATGTGCATCACGAAAATTCCTGTTCATCACTCTCGAACAAAGCATATCGATATTCGACATCACTTCATTCGAGATCATGTCGAAAAGAAGGATATCTCAGTGGATTATATCAGAACAGAGGATCAGCTAGCAAACATATTCACCAAGCCTCTAGCAGAAAGCAGATTCAAAGAGCTTTGTCTTAAGCTCGGCTTATTGGAATTGGATGGAAGAATGAGTCTCAGCTCTTATTCTGTTCTTGAGAAACATTATTGGTATTCTTTAGAAGTTGCGGAATAAGAGTGTGTCCCAGCTCACGCTCTTAAAAAAAATATATTCTTTTGAAGATTGCTGAGTCCCAGCTCTCAGCAATTCTATCATCATATACAAGAGGATACTGATATTAGCAGATTGGTAGATTGCTGAGTCCCAGCTCTCAGCAGTCCAGATGATCAGTTAGGAAGAATGTTGAATTCTGCAGAATAAGTCAGGTGATTGCTGAGTCACAGCTCTCAGCAAAAGAATAGAAGACTACTGAACGAATACGTCTGAATCAATCTTGAGAAATTGATCAGATATGGGAATAAATATCAGGATACTCAAACGACGTATCAAATAAGATCATCATCAGTGACGAAGTGATGATACATTTTCGTTATCATTACCGAAGATTTCGTTCAAAGGCTCGAGACAATTCAGTTCTCAAAATAGCTGCCACATGGAAAGGATATATCAAAATCGTCGGTTCCCAAGGCAGACGAAGTAATTAGAAGTCCAAGTCTCTAGGAAAGGTTGCGTCTATTTAAGAGAAGATATCTTCCTCTGGAAATCCATATTTCAAAACCTTGAAACCCTAGATCTATCTTCTGCCTTCATTCCCATCTTTCCAGAAACCCTGCTTGAAGAAATAAGAAATGTTGTCCTTTACCATTTCACCAAAATACCTCCAGAATGGGTTCGAGCAACGTGACTTGGAAGTCTCCAAATTGAGAGGAAGGGTCGTAATCTTCATAGAGATCTCATAGAAGAAGATTCTCTCAATTCTTGATTCACTTTGGACGATGAATTTTCTCATATTAGAACCGAACAGAGATAGGCGGTCCATTCTGTCAGGCCATGACAATTTTCTCGTTGGTGAGATAAAAACTTGTCAGGTGGGTCTGAGGAAGGATAATCCTTAGTCACATGAACAGGGTAGCTCCTCTACATCGTACTAATTAGTATGTGCTGCTGGGTATACTCAATCTCTTCTTCTTCTCTTCTTCAGGGATTTTACGATGAAACTTAGGAAAGAAAGAGGAGACGGAGGATAAGCTTGCGGGTGGAGGAGATGCAACTCTACAGAATCTACTCGGCACCCGAAGCTATGACAACGTGCCGGTGATGCGCATAATAACTCTTCTCAGTACATACGCACGACACTGGACCCCGATAGAGGAAAGCTGCAGACAAAAGAACTGGTCTGAGCTGATGGTGAGATCTGCTAGACTCGGACTTCTCAAATTCCTGGAAAGTCTGCAGCGGATCAAGGCTGGAAGCTGAAGATATGTCTACACCAGACATCTCACAGCCTTGAAGTCAACTCATTGCTGAAAAAGTAAGGCGGCTTGCAGCAATGAGCTCGGGAAAAGACCAAGAAGGAGTAGATCTAGCAAAGGCATTATTGGAGCAGTCTGAAGACTAATTGATCATTGTAAACTTGTAGTATTATACTTTGCGAAGTGTAACTCTTGTAAATCAATGATATCAATAAATTGCTCGCTTTGAGAACAATAGTTTGTTGTCTCAAACAAAATAATCGCCTAACTCAAAATGCTAGATCATTACACTCCTTGTGTAAAGAAACCTATCAAACAAAACTATGATTTTCCATGAAAAACTTGAAGAAAAGAAAAGGAAAATCAAATGATAGGAATTTTCTCAAAGGTCTTCCCAACCCCGTCGAAAGCAGAGTGCTTGAATAGTGAAAAGATGGATAAATTCAAGCAAATTACTCTATGCTGACTGCTGAGTCCAAGCTCTCAGCAGATTCCCGACAAATACTGAGGATGAGCTCTCAGTAAAAGGACTCTAGAACTTGAGAAGTTCATTGAATATAGAGAGTCCAGAAGAACTGCTGAATCCAAGCTTTCAGCAGATATCCGGTGAATACTGAGTCCAAGCTCTCAGTTGATTAATGATGATTGCTATTTTGGAATAGCATACAGACCGGAAAAAGTTTACTGAGTACATGCTCTCAGTAAAGAAGACTCTTGCTTCTACATGGATCAAAATTTAGAAGAGTCTGTTTTTGTCTACTGAGTCCAAGCTCTCAGTAAAACCCCGAAGAGCTGAACATAAGCTCTCAGCAAAGTTCAGAAGATTGCTTCAAAATATTATGTGAATGCTAAGTCCAAGCTCTCAGCAAGCTGTAAGCATCTACAGTATCTTCCTCTTTCATTTCATCTCTTTCGTCCTCTTCTGTCTGAATGCTGGTAGTAAATTCTTCAACCACAAATTCCAAAATGCCAATAGTAAAATAGTTTTCTGAATCATCTGGTAATTTCATGTACACACATGATCAATTCCGCTTTTTCAACATCAATCAAAGTCCTCCCAGTAGCTAAGAAAGGTCTGCCCAAGATAATTGGTACTACCTTGTCTGCTTCATAACCCAAAATGATGAAGTCAGCTGGGAAGATGAATTTATCTACTCTGACCAAAACATCTTCAATCTTTCCTTCTGGATGGACAGTTGATCTGCTCCTCCTATACCCAACTTCTTAAAAATTGAAAGTGGCATCAAATTCATACTTGCTCCAAGATCACATAGGGCTCTTCCCACATCTCTACCACCAATTGAACAAGGAATAGTGAAACTCCTTGGGTCCTTCAACTTTGCAGGAATTTGTCTCCTCAAATGTCCACTAACCTCCTCAAACAAAGATATTGTTACAAATTCCTTCAGCCTTTTCTTTTTAGTCAAAATGTCCTTTAGAAACTTCACATAGGTGGGCATCTGTTCTAATGTTTCCACCAGAGGAACATTGAAGTGAATTTGTTTCAACATGTCCAAAAATTTCTTGAACTATTCCTCCTCCTTCTGTTTCTTGAATATAACAAGGAATGGTGGTTGGGATGGATTATACTCATCTTCCCCAGATTTCCTTTCGTTTTTTATTACATTCCCTTCAGGAATCTCAGCTTGTTTCTCACTAACCACCAATTCTTCATCTACTGCAGGATAAACTTCTTTAACTGGAGCATTCCCTTCTCTTTGTATCCTGGCTTTATCTTGATCATCTTTTTCAGGAGGTCCCATTTCCTCCACCTGCTGGTCTGCTTTTCTTTCCTTAAATTGTTTCCCACTTCTCAAGGTCACTACCTTACACTGCTCGTTTCCTCCTCTAGGATTTTCTGTGTTGTCTGGTAAGCTTCCTTGTGGCCTATTTCTGATTTCATTTACCAATTGCCCAATTTGCACTTCCAAATTTCTCAATGAGGATGCTTGGCTCTATAACAAAGCATCCTGACTCTTCAATCTCACCTCATTCTTAGTCATGAGTTCTTTCATCAGCTCCTCCATGGTCTTCTCAGGTTTAGGAGGTGGTGCTTCTAGACTTTTTTGCTGATTAGCCGACTACTGATTATACCCTCCCTTGTTATAAGAGTTCTATTGCTCCCTTGTTGTAGCATTATGCTTCCTTGTTCAGATGAAGAAAATTTTGGATGGTTTCTTTATCCTATATTGTAAGAGTTCGAATAAGGATTGTTACCCTGATAATCTTGATTCATATTTCCCATATAACATACTGAAGTTGGGTTTTATGGGCACTCCTCAAATTAGTGTCCTTCCCCATAGTAAATATAGCTCAAAGCTATTGCAGATTATGTTGGCATTGAGGCAACCATAGCTTGACTGGTATTTTTCTCAATGTTCTTCATAGTTGCTCCCAAAGCTTCCATCTGTATTGTCAGAGCCTTCATAGGATCAATCTCTAAAACCCCTGCTACTTTTGGTGTAGAAATAGCTGATGCTCTTGAATTGGACCAGAAATAGTTATTAGCATCCACCTTATCCAAGATCTCACAAGCCTCATTGTATGTTTTGTCCAACAGAGCTCCACCCACAGTTGCATCAATCACCATTCTAGAATTTGCATTCAACCCATTATAAAATATTTCTATCTGTATGCAGTAAGGTATCCCATGATTTGGACATCACCTTAGTAACTCCTTATACCTTTCCCATGATTCACTTACTGACTCATCTTCCTGTTTAAAAGTCATAATTGTATTATTGCAACGAGCATTCCTTGTTGGACGAAAATACTTCAGAAGAAAAATATTTGTCAGTTCATTCCAGGTGGTTACAGACCCTGGTGGCAAGTTAGTTAACCAACTTTTAGCATTATCCCTCAAAGAGAAAGGAAATAGCCGCATTCTTAAAAAATCTGGTGTTACTCCTTGCAATTTGAAGTTGTCACAAATTTCTAGAAAACACCTCAAATGCAAATAGGGATCCTCTGTAGCTTGACCACCATACTGCCCCAAACTCTGCAGCATCTAAAACATCACAGGTTTCAACTCAAAATGATGTGCTTGAACTTTAGGCCTGACAACTCCTGGATCAAACTCAGTAAACCTTGGTGTCATGTACTATCTGATAAATCGATTCTGATCATCAACCTGATTCACTATATCTCTAGGTTGTTCATTCACATGCCCTGCTCGCCCAGGATTAGCTTTAGCCATTCTTTTTACTTTTCGTTTCCTTCTATTTCTCCTAAAAGTTTGCCCAATCTTCGGATCAAATGGAAATAGTTTTTTCTCAATTCTTCCACTCATAAACTACTAACCCCCTGCATAAAGAAAATGTTTAGTTTCCAATAGCATTCAGGTCAGATGACATACTTAATACTCAAGCAATTTAATAGCATTCAGATTCAATCTTAACACTCCCTGGAAAAGGCGCCAAAAACTTGTTGTGTGTTGCAGTGTATTTACAAAACTGTGCAAGTATACGTAATCAACAAGTAATATAGTCTTAGAGACCAAATATCGAACCCTATAGAGTGAGAGTTAAAACCGTGCACACGAGATTGCTTGCAAATAGGATGGATGATGTGCTAAACTTATACTAAAAATGTAAATAAGCATAAACAATAATTCCAAGTAAAGCAAGTAACAACAATATCTCTTCCTGCCACAGAATGATCGTGAAATTTCCAAGAGAATAAACAACAAGGGTAAGAAACACACTCGGGTTATGGAGATCTTTGCTATTACTATCATATATACTAAAGCTTATGTCTCGCATTACTTTGAGTCTTAAAACCCTCAATAAATGCCTAGCAAGTTTCCACAATACAAGATCTACACTCTCCTATCATGCATCATATTCCTATGCTTGCCATAATAGTTGGATGAGACTGATTCAGAGCCGGAGTACTTCTTAAGTCATATCTCCACATATGTCTATAAAAGAGACACGAATGCTTATGCTTTCCTCGGCCTATATCTCCTTCCGGTCTTAATAGGTGGGATTTCTCTATTCACTTCCGTGCTCAAGAGATCAAACATTCCAAAACCATAAACAAACCCATATTCAAGCGAAATAAAACTTCAACATATATTCAAGATCAAAAAAATACTCTACAACCCAAGTGTAATGCGATTTAGCTCATGATCAAATATATAACAAAATAATACTTAAGATCATTCACCATCTTGCAATATTAACTACAAAGATTAAAATGAAAACTATGAAAACTCATTGGTGATGATCGCCGAATGGCTGGAGTTCTAACTTCTGTTGCACGCACTCCTTCTCCGTTCGTGTGTATGTTCGAATAAGATCATAAAAGACCTAATTTGAGGAAAACTCCTATTAAAAACAACATCAAAAACAAGTTAGAAAAGAGTAAAAGATAACTCTTTATGAGAGTTATCGGCAAGCTACCCCCTCGATCGGAGAAAGGCAGCAAAGGTCGATCCACTCACTTCCAACCCTACCCTCCTAAAGTCGAGCATAGACAAGTTGGCTCCTGGCAGGCAACACGATCCACCCTTCCATCCTATGATCTGCACGCAAGCCCCATGGTAACGAGTACCACTTCCTGAAGAGCCCCATGTCGAAAACATAATTCATGTGATCTCTAGGGGACCTCCTATGACAGGGCCCTCACGAAATTCTTACAAGCGATACTGCCCGAAAATTTCATAAGATGAGGAACGTAAATTTGGTTCAGATGGCTCAACTCTCGTAGGAAGATTTCACTTTCAGACCAGAGGATTCCGAGGGAGTGCGACATCCTCACGAAGATCCCTTAGTGATCAAACTACTTGTTGCCAATTGTCGAGTCAGGAGGATACTCTTCAACAATGGGTCATCCTCTAACTCGATATTTTTGAAAGCCTTCAGGGGAATATTTTTGAGGCCCTTTGCCTCCGAGAAGAATGTCACCCATTGTGGAGGAAGTACAAAACCTAGTCAAAGTTGGTTTCATTAGAGAGGTTAAGTATCCTGAAGTAGCTCGCCAATGTGGTTGTAGTCAAGAAGAAAAAGGGAATAACCGAGTTTGCGTCAACTACACCGATTTGAACAAAACTTAGCCTAAAGATCCCTTCCCCTTGCCCCATATCGATCAACTCATCGATGCCAAGGCTGGGCATGGTGTGATGACCTTCATGAATGCTTTCTCAGGCTACAACCAGATTCTAATGCACCCACCTGATCAAGAAAAGACAGCGTGCATGACCGATCAAGGGATATATTGTTACAAAGTGATGCCCTTTGTCCTAAAGAATGACAATTCTATCAGCGACTCATGAACTAAATGTTCGCACCGCTCATTGGTCGAACCATGGAGTTGTATATTGATGATATGTTGGTCAAGTCTTCCGACATGGATGAGCATCTCACTCATCTGTCCAAGACATTCTCAATCCTGGACAGATTTAATATCAAGTTAAATCCTGCGTAGTGCTTATTTAAGGTAACATCGTGCAAATTTCTCAAATACGTAGTAAGTAGAGAGGGGATTGAAGCTGATCCAAACCAGATCAAAGCTATTCAAGAGATTGGACCACCAAACTCAGTCGAGAGTGTACAGAAAATGATCGAAAAGCTCACCGCCTTAGGTTGATTTGTGGCTAAATATTCCGATTGAACAAGTCGCTTCTTCGACTACATTGTTAGACTTGACCCACTTGTCAAAGAGGTTCTGCTCCTCATCAATTGACTCAGCGGTAGGGATAGCTGGACATAGAGTGTTAACAACATACCGGTGTCCTTTTGCAACTAGGATATAATCCAAGTTGGGCTTCCATTTCAGGAAATTCGGACCTGTTAACTAATTTTGTGCCAAGATATTGATAACGTTATTCATAGACATATTTGAAAATAATAAATGATTAAAGTAAGAACATATGTGCATAACATTGAAACAAACATGCATTGTAACCTTTTGATAAACCAATACAGTTGATTCCCCCAATTGCCTAGGTGCATTTACCGCAAGCTCCTTTCTAAGACGTTTATGATAGACCACCTAACCAAATTGCTCTTTGAAGTTCCAGTATTTAATTTCAATCCATGCCAGGTATTCGTCGGCAAATGAAACTAACATTTAGAGATAAAACTAAGTCCATGTTCAAGCTATTTGAGCAGGGACATCATTCATGAATTAGTACTCAGGAAACATCTAAGAATTTGACCACAATTCTAACATCAGAAGTTAAAAGGACGATTTGTTATACGTACTAGACCCATGACGCATGGCTTTTACAACCTTTTTTTTATCTGATTTAAAACAATCCTAGAGAATTTATGAACAAATAAAGTAAGCAAGATACAATCATGTAGACGTCTACTCACTTGATTGTCCACTTCTCACATGTTTAAATATTTTGTTTAGAAATCTCATCTATTAAATCTTATGAACAATTAAAGTAAGCTGACTACGATCATGTATACTTCTACTCACTCTACTGCTCACTTCTAATAAGAGACCGCATTGTGTAGGTCGTATTGATTTTAATTAATAAAATCTTGCTTAGTCTTTTTCTTTCAAAAGGTTTGTATGAGAACAGATTATTTTGTGATCCATAAATTATGTCACATCTAAAATTTCATCATATTTCCCAACATGATTCCGGAATTTATAGACATAATTTAATACATAAAATAAATCGAATAAAGCATGCTTCGAACATTAAACAATAAAGCAATAAAAACATGTTTTCCTATTATCTACAACATGTTTTATATAATAAATAATAAAGCTGTAGCATGACTTCCAAAAATTTACTCGTGGGCATATAATAAATCACATAATACGATAATATATTAAATAAATAAAAAACTTCATGGCCCCTACATGCAATTACATGGGAAATAAAAAATAAATCTATCTATTGCAGATTTTTGGTTTAATACAGATCTTCAAACTGGGCTCTCACTCTTTAATTTGAAATCTGCAATTTTTTATTCGAAAAATACAGCAATTTGGGCAAGGAATTAAGGTTCATGCCCACAGGTTTGTAAGAACCCTAATTTCAGCAAAATCTTAATTTCCAGTAGTTTTGGCCGCCTCCAGGCCACCGGGCCCAAGCAAACAAACCCTAGACCGCAACAATGTGCAAACCCTAGCTCTTAGCTAGGGTTGCCGCCATCGCCACCTTGCTGCACAACCGTCGCTGCCTCACTGGAGAAGCACAGCTACTGCCGCTGCTGTAAAGACTCGCTCACCGGACATCGTTGTCCGCTGCACCACCCACGCCCGCGGTCGATGCCACCAGCAGCCATTGTCATGCAGCCCACAGCCACGTTTGCACGAGGCTGTGTCGCTTGCGTACGCAGCCATCGCAGCTCTCATCCACCCCCATGCACGTCTAGGAATGACTCTCGTCGGACTGCAGCGAACTGTGACTACCGAAACCAGCACCGCTACCGGTACGAGATGAAAATGATTGCAAGCTGCTGCTGCGAGGATTGTAGGGATTATCGGGCAAACTGAATTGTCTAATCCCAATAAACCAGATCGTTTCATGGATGTTGAGAACAATAAACATATGATATACCTAACATGCTCCTATGAATTTAATGTTGTGGATTTCACGAGTTTACCTTAACTCCATAGTCTCAGATGCGATCTTTCGCATTTGAATTCCAAACTTCGATTCAACCACGCAATTCAATTAAATCTACGGAAACAAAAATTAGCAAATCTAATTTCTAGATTTAATTAAACAAAAAAGACAAAGAAAATAATTTGTTCTCTTGATTAGGCCTTCAGATATGTATCCCAATGTTATTCAATCCTGCTACTGGTAAGGATTCCACAGGACTTTGATTGTGCAGGCCGGAGTCGAGTTTCTTCTCTCCCAAACACACTGAGCGCCGCCTCTATCTCTCTCTCCCTAGGGTTTCGAACTGATTTGAATGTTCTGTGGTGGCTAGGGTTCCAGAAAGAGAACTGTCTTATAAAGACCTAGGGTTGCGAACCCTAATAGGCTATTGGGCTTAATTCAGCATATTTAATTAGGCCAGACCTGGAACCTAATGCAAATAATAAAGTGGGCCAATGAATTAATTAATTCCCATGTCCACAACCCAGGTCACAATTAATTAATTAATATTAATTCTTTTTCATCACAGAATTAATACTAACTTACCCCTTTATTACCACGTTATGAGAACGGGCTACATTTACTTGAGAATCCCCATATTTAAGGTTACTGGACATTCATTAATTAATCAGAGCTTCTGACAAGCTCTATCTACAATTAATTAATATCTTATTTCCTGAGCAGTACCACTTAAACCTTATCACTCGTGCTTGAACTTAATCAGCCAGCAGGACTTTAGCACGAAGAATGTTATTAAGCTCCTCAGGGAATGTCCCCATCCTATTACTCTGATATGGTTACCTAGCTCCAGTCTCAGGCTGCAATGCACGAACTGATGGTACCCAAGATGCAGGTATACGAGCACGTTACTCAGGCTCTCCACCATGGCAAGTCAAAGCAACAATTAACCCATGCAAGCCCCTGAACCTTCATTAGGGTTTGGACTCAATCAAGATCGAGATCTTGTATTCTCTGATGTCAGACAGTAGAATACATCTCACTATGGTCCAATCAATACGCAACTGCACGTACCAGCATATCAAGTAATCAAGACATATTACTTCTTTAAGGACTATGTTGTAGCCTATACCGACAGACTTATCTTTGTACGCTGTCTGGGTTGTGATAATATTTATATCTCACTGGGTCAAGTGATCATACTATCTTCTACAATCTACAACACGTCGTATGATCGTCCCTATTGGTGAGATAAGAGGTTACCGTTGTTACTCACATGTAAGATTGTTTAACAAATAAGAAATACCGTTGAATGTATACTCATCGTAATAAATGCTTTCAGCATGCAAAACCCAACAATCTCCCACTTATACTCAAAGCATTACACTCGCTATTACAGAGTATACAGTGCGTCTATCTAGCCTAGCTATCACATTAACCACTGCTAGTGGTAGGCATCCACCTCAGACCTAGTCTACGAATATGTCTTTCGTAAACCTTCTGTGGCAAGCCCTTTGTGAATAGATCAGCTAGGTTGTCTCTAGTGCCAATCTTCTTGATCTGCACATCGCCCCTCGATACAATTTCTCGTATTATATGGTACTTCCTCTCTATGTGTTTGCTCGCCTTGTGAGTCTGTGGTTCCGTCTAGTTTGCCACTGCACCAGAGTTGTCACAATGGATTGTGATACTCTTAGGCAGACTCAGAATCACATCCAACTCTAAAAGGTAGTCCTGGAGTTGATAACTCTCCTAAAGAGTTATTATTTCATTTCGAACTTAGTAAATATGTCTTAGAATGGTCTTGTTTTGTAGGATAATTCGGAAAATATAAGTAGATTCATGTAAGTTATTAAGTTTAGGTTTTATTGTGCGTTTTGTATTACTTATGAGTTTTGCGAAGGAATTGTTCAAATAGTATCACAGGTTTCACTATGCTAGAGCATGGCAAGAGCATGAAGGATAAATACAATGTCACAGCATAGGAACAGCATGGCCAGAGCTCTACTAAGAAACTTTTGGGACCACAACAGAAAAGATCTCGGCACTTTTCAGATCCTGTCCCAAAAGCAAGACAGGTGTCAACTAGGAGAACTGTCAGAGCTGGAAGGCAGATTAAGTAGAGTTGGGATGAAGCTGAAGGGAGACAAAGGAGATATTTTGGAAAAGAAGAGAGGGAGGAATGGAAAAAAATGGATAGAGTTGGAAAGAGAGAGAATCAGTGTGGGAGTTCGAGCAAGAAAGAATCGGGAGTTCGTGAGAATTGAAGTTGATGCCGAAAGAAGCTTGAACAGTTTTATCTTTATTTCCAATTTTATTTAATATCTTTGCATAGTGAATGGTGAGAGATACGAACTCGAATATCATTTTCTATTCATCTTTTGTAAGCATGAGCTTAACCTTTTAAGCTCGGGTTATTGATTGATTTTTTCTGCTTGAATATATGCTGAAGTTGTTCCTTTGTTGAATCTGGTATATGATCTCAATTTTGATTTGTTTGTCCACCTAAACACGACAGTGGCAGGTAGAGATATCACCTAGTGAGACCGATAAGAGATCTAGGCTGAAGAAGTCGTGATTAATCTTGATTTCTAGTGTAGAGATGTATAGAATCTAATACTTGCAAGAACCCCTGTTCTTAAATAGTGTGTTGGAAAGTAAAACCTATCATACACATATGAAGGCTAGCAAGAAAACACAGATCTAGTGTTGTGAGAACAGTCTAGACACATAAAGATGTGGTTGCAAGAACCAGAGTTAATGTCTGAACAATGCTGCAGCATATAGGGAAGTAGATAACCAATAGTTGATAACCCGAGTATATTTTGTCATTATATTAAAACCATATTGATCAGTTTATGATTATTTTGTGGGAGGAAATATTGTTACTTGCTTTAGCGTTGCTTGGTTTTATTTTATATGCTTTCTTGTTATTTTAGTTTAGTAGAGTCACAAATACACCTTAACTTACAAACAATATGATGTGCACGACTTACTTTAACTCCCTTGGGTACGATATCTGGACTTAGATCTGTATTACTTGTTAAGACATACGTGCACTTGCGTATATTTATCATAGCTACTAGCACAACACAACAAGTTTTTGGCACCGTTGCAGGGGAGTGACTGATATTGAGTCTGAATGCTATTTTATTGTTTGAATTTACATGTGCAGTTAGTCGACTGAAGTTATAGGAATCTAAACACTTTCTATAATTGTAGGGAATGCTGATAGTGCATGAGTGAGGAGAAAATCATAGAAATATTCTTATTTGACCCAGAGATTGAAAGAACTTTCAGAAAGAACAGAAGAAAGGAAAAGGCTAGAAAGATGGCTGAAGTGCCTGGGGAAATGAGAATGAAAGGGAGGTAGTTAATCACGCTGATGACAGAGATAGGATAATCAGAACTTATACAGCACCAAGGTTCTTGGAGTTTGATCCAGAGGTTCTGAGACCAGAAGTTCAAGCGCAGCATTTCGAATTAAAACCGATGATGTTTCAAATCATGCTGAGTTTGGGGCAGTTTGGGGGACAGGCTACAGAGGATCCGCACTTGCATCTGAAGTCTTTCTTGGAAATCTGTGATAATTTCAACTTACAAGGAGTTACACCTGAGGCCCTGAGAATGCGGGTGTTCCCTTTCTCTTTAAGGGATAGTGCTAAAACCTGGCTCACTAATCTGCCACCAGGATCTGTAACCACTTGGAATAAGCTGACAGAGACCGTTCTGCTTAAGTATTTTCCTCCAGCTAGAAATGCCCGATGCAGGAATGCCATCATGGCATTTAAGCAAGAGGATGAATCTATGAGTGAAGCATGGGAGAGATTTAAAGAACTGCTGAGAAGATGCCCAAACCATGGGATACCTTATTGTATCCAAATGGAGATTTTCTACAATGGGCTGACTGGAAATTCAAGGATGATGATAGATGCGACAGCTGGGGGACAATTGATGGACAAGACATATAATGAAGCTTGTGAAATTTTGGACAAACTAACTGCCAATAATTACTTTTGGGCTAACTCAAGGGCAGCAGCTATCTCCATTCCTAAGGTAGCAGGGGTGTTGGAAGTTGATCCAATGAAAGCTCTGACCGTGCAGATGGAAGCCCTAGGAGCAACTATGAAGAGCATTGAGGAAAATACTAGTCCAATTAAAGCCGCCCCAATGCCTGCAGAAACCTCAATGGGGCTAGATTGTATTTATTGTGGGGAAGCACACCAATTTGAGGAATGTCCATCAAACCCATCGTCGATTTGTTATATGGGGAACAGAAATCATCATCACCAGACTAATAACCCATATTCGAACATTTACAACATTGGATGGAGAAATCTTCCAAATTTTTCCTGGTCTGGACAAAGGCATCAAAATGCTGCAGCAAGGGAGCAACATTATAATAATGGAGGCTATAATCAATAGCAAAGTCTGGAAGCTCCACCTCCCAAACAAGAGAAAACTATGGAGGAAATGATGAAGGAATTCATGACACAAAACGAAGTGCAGCTTAAAAATCAAGATGCTCTCATTCAAAGTCAAGCATCTTCATTAAGGAGTTTGGAAGTTCAAATGGTGCAATCAACGAATTAAGGAGCAGACCACCAGGGTCATTGCCTAGTAATACTGAGAATCCAATGAGTGGAAAGGAGCAATGTAAAGTTGTTACACTGCGAAGTGGAAAATAATTTGAAGAGAGACGGGCTGGAAATTTGGAAGCAGGAGAGGGATCATCATCAGGGACTGCAGAAACCAAGGAAAATTTACAAAAAGAGAAGTTGTTGGAGAAGGAAGATAAGTCTCCTGAGTTAAGGGTGGAAGAAGATCCTGTAGAGAAGCCTGTAGAAATGCCTGAAGGGAACAATGCTAAGGCTAAGAGGAAGTCCGGTTTGGATGAGTATGATTACGCACCACCACCACCATACCCAACTAGATTCAAAAAGCAGAAAGAAGAAGAACAATTCAAGAAGTTTCTGGAAATGCTGAAACAAATTCATATCAATGTTCCATTGGTTGAGGCACTTGAGCAGATGCCAACCTTTGTGAAGTTTTTTGAAGGACATCCTGTCAAAGAAAAGGAGATTGAAAGAGTTCGAAACAGTATCATTGTTTGAGGAAGTAGGTGGACCTTTAAGAAGATAAATTCCAGCTAAGTTAAAGGACCCAGGAAGTTTTAATATTCCTTGTTCTATAGTAGGCCGAGATGTGGGTAGGGCCCTATGTGACTTGGGAGCAAGTGTGAATTTGATGCCATTATCAATTTTTCAAAAATTGGGCATTGGAGGGGCTAGACCTACCACGATTTCTCTTCAATTAGCTGATAGGTCTACTGTACATCCTGAAGGAAAGATTGAAGGTGTGCTCGTAAGGGTGGATAAGTTTATATTCCCTGCGGACTTTATCATTTTGGACTATGAAGCAGACTAGGAGGTACCTATTATTATGGGGAGACCATTCCTTGCCACAGGGAGAACACTGATTGATGTGGAACAAGGGGAGTTAATTATGAGAGTACAAGATGAACAATCTACTTTTAACTTGTTCAATGCCAGAGTTCTGGAGTCATTAATAGAAGAATTCTTTGAGGAAAATCACTTTGAGAAAGAAGATTATGCTGAGGAGTTACCAAGTGAGGCTACAGCATGGGTAGAGCAAGGGCAAAAGTTTGGGGGAGTTAGGCAACCATTTGAGCCATTGGACCTGTTGTCAAGAGAAATAAAGGGGTCAAAATCATCTATGGAGGAACCCCCAGAATTGACCTTGAAACCCTTGCCTGCTCACTTGAAGTATGCGTACTTGGGTGAATCAGATACATTGCATGTTATCATAGCAACCAATCTGAAGAAAGAAAACGAGCAGAGCCTGTTGGAATTATTAAAAAGGCATAAGCGAGCGATAGGATGGACTATATCTGACATCAAGGGGATAAGTCCTACAATTAGTATGCACAAGATTTTGATAGAGGAAGGAAGTAAAAATTCTATTCATCCACAGAGGAGGTTGAACCCCAATATGAAGGAAGTAGTGATGAACAAGTTATTAAGTGGTTGGATGCGGGGATCATCTTTCCCATATCTGATAGCTCTTGGGTAAGTCCTGTGCAATGTGTTCCTAATAAAGGGGGAGTCACAGTGGTTCAGAATGAGAACAATGAGATGATCACTACCAGGACAGTAACTGGATGGAGAATTTGCATTGACTACAGGAAGTTAAATGATGCTACAAAGAAGGATCACTTTCCTTTGTCATTTGTAGATCAAATGTTGGATAAATTGGCTGGACAGGAGTTTTATTGCTTTTTGGATGGGTATTCAGGGTATCATCATATAGCAATAGCTCCAGAACATCAAAGTTTAACTACATTTACTTGTCCCTATGGAACATTTGCCTTTAGGAGGATGCCTTTCGGATTATGCAATGCTCCAGCAGCATTTCAGCGTTGTATGATTGCTATCTTCTCAGAGATGATAGACAATGGGTTAGAAATCTTCATGGATGACTTCTCAGTGTTTGGGGAAGATTTTGAGGCATGCTTGGAAAATTTGGAAAAGGTTTTGAAGTAGTGTGAAAAGTAACAGTTGGTGTTGAACTGGGAAAAATGTTGTTTCATGGTGCAGCAGGGAGTAGTTCTGGGACACAAGATATCAAAAGCTGGAATGGAAGTAGATCCAACCAAGATTGAAGTGATAGAGAAGATGGTTGTACCAAACTCAGTCAAGGCAGTTAGAAGCTTTTTGGGATATGCAGGATTTCACAGAAGGTTTATAAGAGAGTTTTCAAAGATTGCCAAACCTTTGTCTGAATTACTTGAGAAAGACAAGAAGTTTGAGTTCTCTCCACAGTGTATGGAAGCCTTCTAAAAGCAGAAGTCTGCTTTGGTCTCTGCACCATTTATGCAACCACCAGATTGGAATTCTCCATTTGAACTGATGTGTGATGCCAGCAATTATGCTTTAGGATTTGCTTTGGGGCAGAGGAAAGAAAAGATCTTCAGGGTGATCTATTATGCAAGCCGAACTTTTGATGGAGCTCAAAGAAATTACACAACCACAGAGAATCTTAACATCCTTCTCTTATGATCCCGTAAGACCTTAACACCAAGGATGTACCCAGCTTCTCCCAAATCCTTCATTTGGAACTGTTCGGATAACCAACGTTTAATCTCCGACATCACTCCATCATTGTTTCCAAATAGGAGTATGTCGTCCACGTAAAGTGCAAGGAAAAACACACTCCCACTAACACAAAGTCAGTAAACACAACTTTCGTTCTCAAACTGTGAACATCCATAAGATTTAATCACATTGTTGAAACGTAAGTTCCACGACCTTGAATCTTGCTTAAGTCCGTACAAGGACTTCTTAAGCTTCCAGACAAGATGTTCTTCGCCCTTGCGCATATAACCATCGGTGTCATGTCAGCAGTTGGTGCAGCAACTTATGGTTCTGCACCCTGCACTAAAGAACGCGTCGGTGGTGTTGTACCTCTCACAGGTGCACCCACGTTCGCATGTTCCCCTTCCCTTGGAATCGCATTCTCATCTTCAATTTCTTGAAGAACTATATCACTCCTTGTCTTGTGGTTTCTCTTATACTCGTCCTCCAAGAATCTAGCGTTGGTGCTAACAATGATTCTCTGACTCTCAGGACAGTAAAAGTAACAACCTTTCGTATGCTTAGGATGATGGGTTTTGTATACTGAAAGCATTTATTGCAATGAGTATACAACGGTTTATTTCTCCTATCTGTTAACAATCGTACATGTATGAGCAATGTTATCCTCTTGTCTCACCGATAGGGACGATCATACAGCGTGTTGTAGATCGCAGAAGACAGTATGATCACTTGACCTAGTGAGACATAAACCTGATCACAGCCGAGACAGCGTATGAGGATACGTCTGTCCGGATGGCTGAGGCATTGTCGGAATAAGTAGTCTGTCTTGGTTACTTGACATGCTGGTACGCAGAGGTGGCGTATTGATGGACCGCAGTGAGATATATTCGTCTGACTGACATCAGCGAATAAAATATCTCGTCATATTGATTGAGTCCAAACCCTAACGAAGGTTCAGGGGTTTGCACGGGTTGACTGTTGTTTTGACTTGCCATGGTGGAGAGCCTGAGTAACGTGCTCGTATATCCGCATCTTGGGTAACAGCAGTTCGTGTAGTACCGCCTGAGACTGAACTTAGGTAACCATATTCGAGTAATAGGATGGGGACATTCCCTGAGGAGCTCAATAACATTCATTGTGTCAAAGTCCTGCAGGCTGATTAAGTTCAGGCACGAGTGATAAGGTTTGAGTGGTACTACTCAGGAATAATAAGATATTAATTAATTGTAGTTAGAGCTTGTCAGAGGCTCTGATTAATTAATGGATGTCCGGTAACCTTAAATATGGGGATTCTCAATTAATGCAGCCCGTTCTCCTAACGTGGTAATAAAGGGGTAGGTCAGTATTAATTCTGTGGTGAAAAAGAATTAATATTTATTAATTAATTGTGTCCTAGGTTGTGGACATGGGAATTAATTAATTTATAGGCCCACTTTATTATTTGCATTAGGTCCCAGGTCTGGCCCAATAAGTGTGCTGAATTGAGCCCAGGAGCCTACTAGGGTTTTATAACCCTAGGTCTATAAATAGACCTCTCACTCTCTGAAACCCTAGCCACTTCATAAGATTCAAAATCAGTTGAAACCCCAAGGTGAGAGAGAGGGGCACTGATCCTGTTGGAAGAAAGGAGGAGAATTTCGGTTCTGGTCCTGCTCAAGCCACAGATCTACGGAGTCCTTACCAGTAGTAGATCTGACCAGCACCGGGACACAGATCTGAAGATCTAGTCTGGAGAACAACAGATCTTTTCTTCCCTGTTCTTTATTTTGTTTTTCTCTAGAAATTAGTATTCTAATTTCTGTTTTCGCGGAGAAATCGGATTGCGTGATTAAATTGGATTTTGGAACTCAAACGCAAAAGATCGGTACAGAGACGACGAAATTACGGTAATCTGTCAATCCACAACTATGTATTAAATTCATAGGAGCATGCTAGGTTTTTGAGAATTTAATTATGGGCAGTATCCATAGATCGATCCGGTTCAGTTTGGTTTTGGTGATTCGGTTCACGTAAAAACCCTACAATTGGTATCAGAGCCAGGTTTCTGATTTATGACTCTGTTGTTCATAATTGAATTCTATATGCATGTATGAATTTATTGTTTTTTGTGGTTGTTGGTTTTTGTTCCTCGTGGCAACCCGTTGATTCAGCTCGCGGTGGTTTATCCGTGTAGGGCTGAATTGTTTTTGTAAAATCACGAGAAAATCCGTGATTAGTGTAGATTTGAAAATTGTAATAGAATAGTTGTTTCTGTAATTTTCAAATTTGTAATTGGACGAGTCAAGGACGTAGAACGAAGACGGAGCCGACGGAGGGGCGAGCGCGCGGCACGCACTGCGCGCGCGGGCGCTGCACTGGTGCGCGTGCGCGGGCGCGGCGGCGCAGGGCGGCGCTGGACCGGCGGCGGTCGGCGGTCGGTGGCAGCTTCGGTCGTCGTCGGCTGCTGCTATCCCATCGCGGGGGCTTTGTTTTTGTGGTTTGTACAATCCTGTGTAAACCCTAGGGTTTGCATTAGGGTTAGGGCAAATATTCAGATCACAAAGGCCTAAAAATCTAAAAGATTTGGTGTATCCAGATTTGAAGGCCTCTTGAAGATTTGGAAGATTTGAAAAGATTTGGATTTATCCAAATTAATTCAAAATTCAAATTTGTAATAGATAGATTTTATTTTCTATTTTTGGGGCCACGAGGAATTTTTGTTTGCCTTAATTGTCCTCGTATGATATGTGATTTTTTTATGTGCGCAATTTAAGCATGTGTAGATAATAGGAAAAGCATGTTTTACTGCTTTTATTATTTACAGCTTTCCAAGCATGCTTATGTGATTAATTTCTTTTGTTGGATTATATTTTGGGAATTTTTGGGCTTGTTTAATTACATGCAAAAATTTGGAAAATATAATGACAAAAGGAAATTATGTGTGTGCATAAAGAAACCTTTTAAAAGAAAAATACTAAGCAGATTTTTTAATTAAAATCAATAGACCTCCACAATGCGGTCCTAGGCTGTAAGTGTATCTCTCGTTCTAGTAAACGTCTACGAGTGTAGCTTGCTAGTTCCCGGAGGTGCATGGGTACGGTTGTTGGGATTTCTAGACAAACAATTTAAATCATGTGAATAGTGGGAGGGCTTTGCG
The DNA here is from genome assembly GCA_026898455.1 of Plectranthus barbatus. NCBI lineage: Eukaryota > Viridiplantae > Streptophyta > Magnoliopsida > Lamiales > Lamiaceae > Plectranthus > Plectranthus barbatus. The sequence goes on along the minus strand of JAPKLW010000387.1, from coordinate 456,852 downwards.
TAAACGTCTACGAGTGTAGCTTGCGTAGACCTCTTTCACAAGTATTCTAGGATTGATTTAAATTATAGATAACAAAAGCTTTAAGGGCTGTGCGGTATAGTTACGTGCCATGCTAAACTGTCTCTTTGGCCGGAGTTAAATTTGTGGTTAATTGCTTAGAAGCATCCTAGAATATAATGCAAGAATTGCATCCCTGTTCTTGAGAGATGGCTTGGTCTAAGGTTTTCACTAATTATTAATTTCTAGTGTCAAAAGCATCCTGGCATGGTAGTAAAATTAAATGGATTGGGGCTTAAAACACGCAGTTCTGGTTGAGGGTGACATCGTAAACGTCTACGAGTGTAGCTTGCGGTGGGAACTCCTTACCGATTTCATTCTATGACTTTAAGAAGGATGTAGCTAAGAGAAGTGAGTATTCTTTCTAGGAGTTGATTCCTGATCTCTTAGCAGGACAGTCCTTCGTACCTTCATGGGAGTCTGAGTTATCAGATCTTGAGCACAGCTTGGGCACATTGAAAGATGTGGTTCATACTGTGTGCAAGAACATGATTGATCGCAGATCACATGAAAGAAGGTCAAATGAAATGAAGAGGGTTGGTGTCACTTCAAGCGAGAAGGCATTCGGAAGCAAGGGACAAGGTACGTCATTTGCATTTGTAACGGAAACATGTTTAGCATCGGTTTCTGCTCATTCGTGTGTAGTGGATACTGGAGTTACTGATCATGTTTGTTACATTTTGCAGGGGTTCACACCGAGGAGGGTGCTGAAGAATGACGAGGTTACCATCTCGATGGGGAACGCAGCACAAGTGAGTGCAGCTGCCATTGGAGATTTTACCTTGTACTTTGATGATTCCGTTTTAACATTGAGAGATGTTTTGTATGTGCCGGATTTTCGGCGGAACCTCATTTCAGTTTCCAAACTTTATGTTGATGGATATTCAGTTATTTTTTATAGTGGTGTTTCTATCATTGGTAATAACGGTGTTATCTGTCGTGGAATGCTGAATAATTCTCTCTATGTTGTTAACTGTAATCATAAGTCTTCCGCAAGTATTGCATGTAATTCATCCGTAATTGATAATCCTAGGAAGAGAAAACTTACTTCTTCTGATGAGGATCTTACATATCTCTGGCACTTGAGACTGGGTCACATCATCTTGAAGAGGATTCAAAGACTTGCAGATGACGGTACATTGGACCTAGTCCGGGCTGTACCTTATCAAGTCTGCGAATCCTGCATCGAGGGCAAGATATCAATTAGGCCTTTCAAGACTAGTCAGTCTCGAGCAGAGGAAGTGTTGGAATTGATCCATTCTGACTAATGTGGACCGATGTCCACGCAGGCTCGTGGAGGGTACGAGTACTTCGTCACTTTCATTAACGATTACACAAGGTACGGATATGTTTGCCTGCTTCGCTACAAGTCTGAATGCTTTGAGAAATTCAAAGAGTTCAAGGCCGAGGTAGAAAAGAAGGTTGGGAAAACTATCAAGTCGCTGCGATCTGACCGCGGTGGCGAATACCTCGGTAACGAGTTCCTGCAATATTTGTCATAAAATGGGATTACATCCCAGTGGACTGCACCGGGTACTCCCCAGCAAAACGGTGTAGCTGAAAGAAGAAATAGGACTCTTCTAGAGATGGTAAGGTCAATGATGAGTTATGCATACTTACCAATTTCATTTTGGGGCTACGCATTGGAGACAGCTGCTTACGTGCTTAATGTGGTGCCTTCTAAATCAGTTCCTAAGACACCTTCTAAGCTCTTCCTTGGTCGCAAACCTAGTTTGTGCAAGTTTAGAGTATGGGGTTGTCCGGCACACGTACTGTCGAAGGAACCTGATAAGTTAGAAAGCAGGTCTAAAGTAATGTTGTTCATAGGGTATCTCAGGCAAACGAAAGGTGGTTACTTTACTGTCCTGAGAGTCAAAGAGTCGTTGTTAGCACCAACGCTAGATTCTTGGAGGACGAGTATGTGAGTAATCACAAGTCAAGGAGTGATATCGTTCTTCAAGAAATTGAGAACGAGAATGCAATTCCAAGGGAAGGGGAACGTGTAGATGTGGGTGCTCCTGTGAAAGGTACAGCACCACAGACACGTTCTTCAGTGCAAGGTACAAGATCACAAGTTACTGCACCTACTACTGACACGGCACCAATGCCTCGTCGTAGTGGGAGAGTTATTTTCCAACCGGAAAGGTACATGTTCGTGGGTGAGTCTTCGGACTTGAGCCCAGAAGACGGACATGAGGACTCTGACCCACTAACTTACGAAGAGGCAGTGCAGGACAAGGATGTTGCCAAATGGCGTGTCGCCATAGATTCTGAAATAGAATCCATAACTGCTATGGATGTATACCAGAAAATAGATTTTCCGGATGGCTTCAGGGCCATAGGGTGCAAATGGGTATACAAGAGAAAGAAAGGGGCGGATGGAAAGATCACAGCTTTTAAGGCCAGGCTGGTGGCAAAGGGTTAAAGATCACACCTTTTCACCCGCAGCCATGCTCAAATCCATCCGGATACTCCTTACCATAGCTGCGCATATGGACCTCGAGATCTGGAAGATGGATGTCAAAACCGCTTTTCGAAATGGTTATCTTGAAGAAGGTAGGGACATCTACATGCAGCAACCCGAGGGTTAATAAGCAAGGGCGAAGAACATCTTGTCTGGAAGCTTAGGAAGTTCTTGTATTGACTTAAGCAAGCTTCAAGGTCATGGAACTTACGTTTCAACGATGTGATCAAATCCTATGGATTTGTACAGTTGGAAAATGAAAGTTGTGTTTACCGACTTTGTGTCAGTGGGAGCGTGGTCTTCCTTGCACTTTACATTGATGACATACTCCTATTTGGAAACAACGAGGGAGTGATGTCCGAAATCAAGGTTTGGTTATCCGAACAGTTCCAAATGAAGGATCTGGGTGAAGCTGGCTACATTCTTGGGATTAAGGTCTTACGAGATCGTAAGAGAAGAATTTTGAGCTTGTCCCAGGCATCCTATGTGGATACTGTGATAGCCCGGTTCAGCATGCAACTCGCCAAGAAAGGCTTGCTACCTTTCAGACATGGCGTTCGTCTTTCTAGTGGGCAGTGTCCTCAGATACAGCGGGAGAAAGACGAAATGAGTCTTGTACCATATGCTTCGGCTGTGGGTAATCTCATGTATGCGATGCTGTGTACCAGGCCAGATATCTGTTATGCCGTTGGCATGGTAGCATGATATCAGTCTAACCCTGGACAGGCGCACTGGACTGTTGTAAAGCATATCCTCAAGTATTTGAAAAGGACTAGGAATTTCTGCCTAGTTTATCAAAGTGAGGATTTGTGCCCTGTGGGTTATACGGACTCGGATTTCCAAGGGGACCAGGATGAGAAGAAATCGACCTCAGGATATGTGTTTACCCTGGGAGGTGGAGCTGTATCTTGGAGGAGCTCAAAGCAGGAATGCATTGCTGACTCCACCATGGAGGCGGAATATGTCGCCGCCTCCGACGCCTCGAAAGAGGGGGTGTGGCTCCAGAACTACCTTTTAGAGTTGGGCGTGATTCCGAGTTTGCCGATGAGCATCACAATTTATTGTGATAACTCTGGTGCAGTGGCTAACTCAAAGGAACCGCGGTCTCACAGGGCAAGCAAACACATAGAGAGAAAGTACCAAATCATATGAGAAATCGTATCGAGGGGCGATGTGCTGATCAAGAAGATTGACACTGCTGATAATCTTGCTGATCCGTTTACAAAGAGCTTGCCGCATAAAGTTTATGAAAGACATATTCGTGAGCTAGGTCTGAGGTGGATGCCGACCACTGATAGTGGTTAAAGAGTCAGCAGACTAGATAGACGGACTGTATACTCTGTAATAGCTTAGTTATGCTTTGAGTATAAGTGGGAGATTGATGGGTTTTGTATACTGAAAGCATTTATTGCAATGAGTTTACAACGGTTTATTTCTCCTATCTGTTAACAATCGTACATGTATGAACAATGGTATCCTCTTGTCTCACCAATAGGGACGATCATACGGTCTGTTGTAGATCGCAAAAGATAGTATGATCACTTAACCTAGTGAGACATAAACCTGATCACAGCCGAGACAGCGTATGAGGATACGTCTGTTCGGATGGCTGCGGCATTGTCGGAATAAGTAGTCTGTCTTGGTTACTTAACATGCTGGTGGCGTATTGATGGACCGCAGTGAGATATATTCGTCTGTCTGACATCAGCGAATAAAAGATCTCGTCATATTGATTGAGTCCAAACCCTAACGAAGGTTCAGGGGTTTGCACGGGTTGACTGTTGCTTTGACTTGCCATGGTGGAGAGCCTGATTAATGTGCTCGTATATCCGCATCTTGGGTAACAGCAGTTCGTGTAGTACCGCCTGAGACTGGACTTAGGTAACCATATCCGAGTAATAGGATGGGGACATTCCCTGAGGAGCTCAATAACATTCATCGTGCCAAAGTCCTGCAGGCTGATTAAGTTCAGGCACGAGTGGTAAGGTTTGAGTGGTACTACTCAGGAATAATAAGATATTAATTAATTGTAGTTAGAGCTTCTCAGAGGCTCCGATTAGTTAATGGATGTCCGGTAACCTTAAATATGGGGATTCTCAATTAATGCAGCTCGTTCTCGTAACGTGGTAATAAAGGGGTAGGTCAGTATTAATTCTGTGGTGAAAAAGAATTAATATTAATTAATTAGTTGTGTCCTGGGTTGTGGACATGGAAATTAATTAATTTATAGGCCCACTTTATTATTTACATTAGGTCCCAGGTCTGGCCCAATAAGTGTGTTGAATTGAGCCCAGGAGCCCACTAGGGTTTTATAACCCTAGGTCTATAAATAGACCTCTCACTCTCTGAAATCCTAGCCACTTCATAAGATTCAAAATCAATTGAAACCCTAAGGTGAGAGAGAGAGGGGCGCCGATCCTGTTGGAAGAAAGGAGGAGAATTTTGATTCTGGTCCTGCTCAAGCCACAGATCTACGAAGTCCTCACCAGTAGTAGATCTGACCAGCACCGGGACACAGATATGAAGATCTAATCTGGAGAACAACAGATCTTTTCTTCCCTGTTCTTTATTTTGTTTTTCTCTAGAAATTAGTATTCTAATTTCTGTTTCCGCGGAGAAATCGGATTGCGTGGTTGAATTGGATTTAGGAATTCAAACTCAAAAGATCGGTACAGAGACGACGGAATTACGGTAATCTCTCAATCCACAATTATGTATTAAATTCATAGGAGCATGCTAGGTTTTTGAGAATTTAATTATGGGCAATATCCATAGATCGACCCGGTTCAGTTTGGTTTTGGTGATTCGGTTCACGTAAAAACCCTACATAGGATACCCTATAAACAGCATTACCTTGGTTCTGCTCTCTAACTTATCAGGTTCCTTCGTTAGCATGAGTGTCGGACAACCCCATACTCTAAACTTGCACAAACTGGGTTTGAGTCCAAGGAAGAGCTCACAGGGTGTCTTAGGGACCGATTTAGAAGGCACCAAGTTTAAGATGTAAGCCGTTGTTTCAAATATGTATCCCTAAAACGAAATGGGTAAGATTGCATAACTCATCATTGATCTCCCCATCTCCAAAAGACTTCTATTTCTTCTTTCGGCTACACCATTTTGCTGGGGAGTACCTGGTGCAGTCCACTGGGATGTAATCCCATGTTCCGACAAATATTGAAGGAACTCGTTCCCGAGGTATTTACCACCGTGGTCAGATTGCAGCGATTTCATAGTTTTCCCGACCTTCTTTTCTACCTCAGACTTGAAGTCTTTGAATTTCTCAAAGCATTCAGACTTGTAGCGAAGCAGGTGAACGTATCCGTATCTCGAGTAATCGTCAATGAAAGTGACAAAATACTCATACCCTCCACGAGCCTGTGTGGACATTGGCCCACATATGTCCGAATGGATCAATTCCAACACATCCTCTGCTCGAGACTGACTAGCCTTAAAAGGCCTAGAAGGCATCTTTCCCTCGATGCAGGATTCGCAGACTTGATAGGGTACAGGCTGGACTAAGTTCAATGTACCTTCATCTGCAAGTCGCTGAATCCACTTCAAGTTGATGTGACTCAGTCTCAAGTGCCAGAGATATGTAAGATCCTCATTAGAAGAAATAAACTTTCTCTTTCTAGGATTATCAATTACAGATGAATTACATGCAGCATTCGCAAAACTCTTATGATGACAGTTAACGACATAAAGAGAGTTATTCAGCATTCCACGATAGATAACAATGTTATTACCAATGAAAGAAACACCGCAATCAAAAATAATTGAATATCCATCAACATAAAGTTTGGAAACCGAAATAAGGTTCCACCGAAAATCCGGCACATATAAAATATCTCTCAAAGTTAAAACAGAATCATCAAAGTACAAGGTGACATCTCCAATGGCAGCTGCACTCACTTGTGCTGCATTCCACATTGAGGTTGTAACTTTGTCATTCTTCAACACCCTCCTCGGTGTGAACCCCTGCAAAGTGTAACAAACATGGTCAGTAGCTCCAGTATCCACTACCCACAAATGAGTAGAAACCAAAGCTAAACACGTTTCCGTTACAAATGCAAATGGCGTACCTTGTCCCTTGCTTCCGCATGCGTTCTTGCTTGAAGTGACACCAACCCTGTTCATCTCATTTAACCTCCTTTCACGTCTTCTTCGGTCAATCAGATTCTTGTACCCAGTATAAACCACATCTTTCAATGTGTTCAAACTGTGCACAAAATCTGATAACTCAGAATCCCATGAAGGTACGAAAGACTGTTCTGCCAGGAGATCACTAAGCAACTCTTTAAAAGTATACTCACTTCTCTTAGCTACATCCTTCTTAAAGTTACAGAATCAAAGCGGTAATGAGTTCAGGATTATATCGATCTTAGCCCGATCACTGATACATCCACCTCTACGTGTGAATCGATTAATGGTGTTATACATCATCATCATATGTAATGCCACCGAACTACCATCAGCCATTCTCTTGCAGAAAAGGTCTTTCACGAGATCACAGCTGACAGTTCGTTCCACTTCGCCAAACGTAGCCACCAAGTCAGTCCAGATCGCAAATGAGCTACAAAGCCCATGTACTTGAGCTTCAATTCTCTAGACAAGTTATTCGAGATTAACTTGTAAGTAAAATCTTAAGATACCACCCATCTGTCATAGAATTCCTTCTCACGTTTAGAGACTTTGGTAACGTGGGGCAAGTGGCTTCATAGTAAGAACAAACATATGTTGCTTAGACAAGAGGATATACTCAATGCAGTATCTCCACTTAGGAAAGTTTGGACTAGTTAAGGGATTGAGAGCAAGAATATGATCAACAGTAGACATAGACATATCTGAAACAAATAAATAATCTTAAAAAGGACATACATGCAGAACATTCGAAAACAAATGCATTGAAAACCTCTTGATAAATCAAATACTCCTACAAATGTTTTTCACTAATAGCCCAAGAGTTCCCACCGCAAGCTACACTCGTAGACGTTTACAATGTCACCCTCAACCAGACTGCGGGTTCTAAGCCCCAATCCTTCAATTTCATACAATGTCAGGAATCCTTAGACACATGAAACTAATAATTAGTGTAAAAACTTAGACCAAGCCATCTCTCAAGAACAGGGAAGCAGCAACTGCATTATATTCTAAGATGTCTCTAAGCACTTAACCACAAATTTAACTCCAGCCAAAGGAGACAGTTTGGCATGGTGCGTAACGAAACCGCACGACCCTTAAACCCTTTGTTATCTAAAATTAAAATAAATCCTAGAATACTTATGAGAAAGAATTACGCAAGCTACACTCGTAGACGTTTACACAAAAACCTCCCACTATTCACATGATTTAAATTGTTTGTCTAGAAATCCCAACAACTACAGCCCATGCACCTCCGGGAATTAGTAAGCTACACTCGTAGACGTTTACTAAGACGGGAGATACACTTACAGCCTAGGATCACTTTGTGGAGGTCTATTGATTTTAAAAAATCCGCTTAGTATTTTTTATTCAAAAGGTTTCTAAAATGCACACATAAATAATTTCTTGTCATTATATTTTTCCAAATTTTTGCATGTAATTAAATAAGCCCAAAAATTCAAAATATAATCCAACAAGAAATTAATCACATAAGCATGCTTTTAAAGCTTTAAATAATAAAGCAGTAAAACTTGCTTTCCTATCATCTACACATGCTTATTGCGCAATTAATAAATCACATATCATACGAGGGCAATTAAGACAAACAAAAATTTCTCGTGGCCCCACATAACAGGAAAATAAAATAATCCTATCTATTACAAAATTTGAAATTTGAAATTCAAATTTGGATAACTCCAAATCTTCACAAATCTTCCAGGGCCTTGATATCCTCAACCACCAAATCTTTTTGGATCTGGGGTTTTAAGATTTGAAAATTGGTACCACAATCCAACTGCAAATCCTAGGTTTTACATGGAATTGCACCAACCGTCAAACCTCAAACCACCACCGCGGCAGCAGCAGCCGGCGACAGCCAGCATCGCCGCCGCTGCTTGATTGGCCGGCGCATCATGCTCGCCCGCTGCCATCGCGGGGCCGCCCGCTGGCACAGGCCCTCAGCCCGTGCGGCTGCGCCGTTGCCGTTGCGTTGCACGCGGCTGCACGTCGCGGAAGGCAGCCTGCCTGCCGCCGTGCACTGCTCCGCCGCGGCAGCATGTCGCACACAGCCACCTGCCGTTGTCGTGCACTGTCGTCGCCTTGCCGGTCTCCGTCTTCGTTCTTTGACCCGTACATTTACAGTTTTGGAAAAATTACAATAACTATTCTATTACAATTTTTCTATCAAAACTAATCACGGATTTTCTTGTAATTTACAAAACACGATTTAATCCAAACATGGTAAAATCACCACGGATTAAATCGAACGGGTTGCCACGAGGAACAAAAACCAAACATCCACAGCAATTTTAAATCCATACATGCATGATTGGAATTGTTCATCCTACAGAGCCATGAAAACAAACCAAGGCTCTGATACCAATTGTAGGGATTATCGGGCGAACTGAATCGCCTAATCCAAATAAATCGGATCGTTTCATGGATGTTGAGAAAAATAAACATACGATATACCTAGCATGCTCCTATGAGTTTAATGCAGTGGATTTCACAAGTTTACCTTAACTCCGTAGTCTCAGATCCGATCTTTCGCGTTTGAATTCTAAACTTCGATTCAACCACGCGATTCAATTAAATCTGCAGAAACATAAATTAGCAAATCTAATTTCTAGATTTAATTAAACAGAAAAGAGAAAGAAAAATAATATGTTCCCCAGATTAGGCCTTCAGATCTGTATACCAATGTTGTTCAATCCTTCTACAAGTGAGGATTCCACAGGACTGTGATTGTGTAGGCCGGAGTCGAATTTCTTCTCTCCCAAACACATTGACTGTCGCCCCTATCTCTCTCTCCCTAGGGTTTCGAACTGATTTGAATGTTCTATGGTGGCTAGGGTTTCAGAGAGAGAACTGTCTATATATAGACCAAGGGCTGCAAACCCTAATGGGCTACTGGGCTCAATTCAGCATATTTAATTGGGCTAGACCTGGGACCTAATGCAAATAAAAAAGTGGGCCTACGAATTAATTAATTCACATGTCCACAACCCAGGACACAATTAATTAATTAATATTAATTATTTTTCACCACATAATTAATACTGACTTACCCCTTTATTACCACGTTATGAGAATGGACTGCATTTACTTGAGAATCCCCATATTTAAGGTTACTGGACATTCTTTAATTAATCGAGCTTCTAACAAACTCTATCTACAATTAATTAATCTCTTATTTTCCTGAGCAGTACCACTCAAACCTTATCACTCGTGCTTGAACTTAATCAGCCTGCAGGACTTTAGCACGATAAATGTTATTGAGCTCCTCATGGAATGTCCTAGGATATGGTTACCTAGCTCCAGTCTCAGGCTGCAATACACGAACTGATGTTACCCAAGATGCGAGTATGCGAGCACGTTACTCGGGCTCTCCACCATGGCAAGTCAAAGCAACAATCAACCCGTGCAAGCCCCTGAACCTTCGTTAGGGTTTGGAGTCAATCAAGATCAAGATCTTGTATTCTCTGATGTCAGACAGTAGAATATATCTCATTGTGGTCCAATCAATACGCAACCGCACGTACCAGCATATCAAGTAAACAAGACATATTACTTCTTTCCGACTATGCTGCAGCCTATACCGACAAACTTATCCTCGTACGTTGTCTCGGTTGTGATAATATTTATATCTCACTAGGTCAAATAATCATACTATCTTATGCGATCTACAACACGCCGTATGATCGTCCCTATCGGTGAGATAAGAGCATACGGTTGTTACTTGCATGTAAGATTGTTTAACAGATAGGAAATACCGTTGAATGTATACTAATCGTAATAAATGCTTTCTGTATACAAAACCCAACATGGATGGCCACTGCCGCGCGCAGCTGCTGCTTGCACAAACCCGCCGCGCAGCCACTGTGTGGCCAGCCGCCACCGCTAGCCCACCACCGTACTCAGTTGTGCGATCACTGAAACATTGAACTGCCTATGTTGTGTTCTTCGTTCTCTCTTTCATCAAAATTACAGATTGAATAAAAATGCTAATAAATAGATCTAAATGTATTACATATTTTTCCTATTAATCTAATCACATATTTTCTCGATATAAAAAAATGAATCCAAAAATGGATTTAAACCAAAGAGGGGCCTTGAGAACAAAAAACATCCACGATAGGTAAATCCATCCACAATAAATTAAATATCATGAATAAATTGAATATCAATATTTATTTTCCGATTGAGCCATAAATACGAAACCTGGCTCTGATACCAATAGTAGGAAATGGGTCTACAATAGGCGATGTGAATCGCCATTTATTTCTTAAACCCCCATATCATTTTATGGAATATCAAAATAAATATCATGACAAATTGTAATGCCCTATGCATGCTCCTATTTAATTTAATAGATGTATTCAAGGAAAATCTCAACTCCAGCGGTTTGACTAACAGTGGCAGATGGTTGATTTGTGTTCCTACAGATCTGATCTTCTGATCTATTTCCTTGCTCAATCCGAAAATCTGATGAGGATATGCTACCAGATTGAAATTGCACTGGAAGAACTCGATTTCTCCTTTTCTTCCTGCTGCAGCCGCCGCCTCTCTGATTTCTCTCTAGGGTTTCAGTTTTGTGAAACTGCAATCATCTGTGGGAATGAGAGAACTGGAATATTTATAGATCCAGAGTACAGGCTATTAGGGTTTAATAAACTCTAATGGACTCGGAGCATTTAATTGGTCAGACCAGGGATCAAATGCAAATAATAATTGTCTCAGTTGTGATAATTGTTCTCTCTAGGTTGAACGATCTATACGATTTTTTGTGATCTCTTACACACCTTATGATCTCCCTATCGACGAAATAACTCGATGTATTTGTTCGCATCGTATGATTGTTAATTCAGACATGAGTTATTTATTAAAAGTCGTTAATGATTACCAGTATATCAAACATAATGTTTCTCAATATACTAATCATAATGTTTTTATGTATACATTCCAAAGCGTGATTCTTATCCACTTGGGCTCCCACAGGTAGGTTGTGTGTGCTGACTTCTTAGTTCCTTGCTGTGGGGAGGAGGCAGGTCGTGTTCCCTTCGGATGATTGGTAGGTCGTAAAGGTCATCGGAAGGTTCCTCGTTAGTAAGTCATCTCCCCATATGGATTGGTTGAAGTTGTGGTTTGGAGGTCGTGGAGTTCCTTTGAATACGTTCTCATGGGTTGTTGTTGTTCTTATTGGATTTGAATCTTGCTCATTTTAGTTCAATTGTACTTGGCCCAATAATGATGAATAAGTTGTAGGAACAAGCTAATGAAGCATGACGAAGTAACGTAGCTGTAGCTGCTTTAACTTCTGCTCGAAATTATTCAAATTTTTTTTTTAGATTATAGTATTTTATTTTTAAAATTCTGTTTGCAGTAAATAGAATATCAAATAATATGAAGAATATTCAAAATGGTTGCAATGAGGTGTCACGATCGATCGCCGTCACTGTCATCAATTGCTCCTCACCAATCATCCACTCATCATCTCTCTCTCTCATGAAGTGATACACAAATAAAATGTAAAGCGGAGTGAATGAATTATGAGATATGAAAGATTAAGGCACGAATTTATGTTGGGAAGGTTTTTATTATTTTGATTAGAATTAGGGTATAATAAATACAGTAATATAAATAAAGTTGATGTTTTCTATTATAAATAGGATCAAATATAAGAGGTAAAACTAATTAGAATTGATGTTTTTTGCTCTATAAGCGTTGCAATAAAAGAGAGAGGTCCAAAGTAGAGTGAGGCGTGGAAGTGTGCAAGAGTGGTACCCCTAAACGTAATCATTGTTGACGAACTCGATAACTAAATTTCGTGTGTTTTGTATTTTCTTAATTATTTGGTGACAAGTTTCGACAGGAGTTTTAGATCTAAGATTTGGTCCAATTTTATATATTCATTATGAGACTTTTTACTTAAATAAGGTCAAACCCAAACTTTAAATCACAATTTTTAAATTAGGGATGGACAAAAATATCGAAATATGAGACATATTGTACTGAAAAAATCACGAAATAGTCAGATTTTTTATATACCGTAACTCTTGATAAGGTATCATATCATACGGAAAATTTTCGGTGAGATACGGGTATGACCATTCTAATATTGAAAATATACCGGCACATACTGTACCAGAAATATAATGAATTTTTTTTTGTTTTTATTTTTATCTTAAAACTACAAATTAAAAATATAATCATATATTAGATCTCTTCACCTAACAATATTATTAGAATAAACATGTTTTTTGAATAAATATCAATAGAAAAAAAATGTAAAAATCAAGTATATAGAAAACTTTTATTATGTTAATGGTATACCAAAAAATGATAAGATAAATGGTATGTAAATTATGTCATTTCGAAAATCATTTTAAAATCATTCTAAAAATTCGATATGCTGAAGTAATGGTATATAAATTATCTCATACGGAAATCATATCGACTCATACCGAAAATTCGGTATACCGAAAATTTGAGTATGAATTTTTCTTATACCGTAAATTTCGATAAGATATAAAGTATGGAAGAAAATGTTTGGTATCGAGTCATCCCTATTTTAAATAAGATATTATAATTTATACAAATTGTTAAATATATTATTATTAGAATTGGGTACTATATTTATTATTTAAAAAATATAATTAAATAAAAATAATAATATTAATATAATTAAATAAAGTTTTTTTCTTGGATTATACATTATAGTAATGATATTATTTAAAAATAAAAATATACTAAATTATTAAATAAATTTAAAATATCCTTAATAAATGGAATGTTTTACCCTTCGTGGCTATAAAGATCTAATCGGATTTTTGGCATGGCCATCTATTGGGGCTAAAAAGTAAGGGTGTATATGGTTTGGTCCAAACTGGCCAAGCCGAAATGATTTGGCCGGTTTGACAAGTGCGAAAATCGACCGGCCGGACCGTAAGTTTTAAACCGTATTAATTGGTTTGGTCGACGGTTTGAGTAGAGAAACCGGCAGTTTGGACCGGACCGGACCGTTTATATTAATAATAAATATTTAGATTATATTTTATACTATAAGTGTAAATATAGTATATTTAGTATAGTGGTTCTATCTAGACTTTAGTTTTAAAGAGCTATGAGTTCAAATCATCTATGCAACATAGTATAATTTTTATTTTTCTCATACATTTTTATTTATTTTTTAAAATTTAAAATAAAACCTAAACTATCAAATATTTCAATCTCATTTTAATTTTTTTTCTACATTTTATTTATTTTCTGAAATCTAAAATAAACCTTAAACTATCTAATATTTCAATATCACAATTTTATTCAAATGTCTCTCTTTACCCTTATTGTCTTCTCTATTTTCTGGGCAAGCTTCATCGTTATCGTATCTTACTAATTTCACCTTACTATTATTTTTGAGAATGTGATATAAACTATTATTTTTTTATGTCATTAATTGTTTGTTTTTATTAAGATTGTCTCGTACTTTGCCGATGAGAGCCACTATTTTTTTTTAATTTCTCAAATAAATTGTAGCTAAAAATATGAGATTTTTCTACGTTTTGACTTTGTCCGTTAACGTCATATTTCAAACCGTAAAATCGGCCGAACCAAACCGTTTTATTTGATTTGGTTTGAAATATTAATTTGGCTGGTTTGGTTTGAGAATTTTTCAAATCATATTATTGATTTGATCCATACTTCAACCCTCAATCCGGACCGTGTACACCCCTACTAAAAAGTATTAAACTATTTTCATCCCTTAAGTTTAGTGTTGCAAAATTAATATTATATTGTGAATTAAATGAAAATTTGTGTATACAAGTCATAGGATATTAATATATTATTAGGAAATGAGAAAATACTGCAGCTTCCATTAATTTGTCATTTTCTGGTGCGACAGCTATTCTTCATACCTCTCAAAAGCTATTTATGTCAATCGGTCATTATTTAATACCCACTTTTAATGCTTCCAATAATGCAACTTCTCAAAAAAAATAAAAAATTCTTCCAATAATGCAAATAAATACATGAATATATATTTCCCTCAAAAAAAAAAAAATACATGAATATATATAAATATCAAATATACCAGATTTTTTGAAGATATCATACAATTACAACTTCAATTTATTCATCAATTTCAGATATAATTCTTTTAGGCTCGACAATGAAATGATGGGGAAAAAAAGTCCAATTTTGATTTATTTATCATATCCCAAGTTCCAAAAATAACAATTATCTTTGAATAAATTAATTAGAATACTCAGTAATTACACTTTTTCGGTGGGAGAGGAAATCAGGGTTCTAATATATTGTGATATAATTTTACTTAATTTTTAGATTAATGGCAAATATTTACACTTAGAATCTCATGAAAGATAAATGTTCTTGCTTCCTGTTGTTATAATAAAGTAGTCTATCAAGATCCATTTAAGTTTTTGAATAGTTTAATAACATACGAATTATAAAAAAAATAGTAAAAGAAAAATTGATACAAAATTTAGGTACTTCAACAAAAGTCAATGTCTACGGGAGATGAGTGATTTTCTTATTATGTTTCAATTTGTTGGGTTACGAAATTGTCTGGCTTCACTCCGCAAGAATCTATCTTGTTTGTCTTCTCTATGTATACGAGTCATATTAATATTGTTTTACTCATACATAGTTTAATTTAAATGAATTAATCATGATCTGGAATATGTAATTTTTTTTTTTCACTCTTGGAAGAATCCTTGGAATATTAACTAGCATTTATTTGAATTAAACTATTTAGAGAGAGAGAGAGATTTAGGTGTCTCAAAAGAATTTATTTTATTTTTTAATATTAACTGTAAAACGATATAATGAAAATGTGTTTTATCATAATTTAATTTTATATTTTGGCATGGATCCTTTGGGCCGAGGGGAAAACGAATACGGAAATTGTTGCCCAAAGTTTTCATTCATTTTTCAAAACAAACTTGTATTGTCAAATGCAAATTAAAAGTCACTTTCAACTTATTTTCAAATGCAAATTAGAAGTCACTTTCAAATTAAACGTCAATTTTTTATTTTTTTTAATAAGTCTACATTAATCTCACACTCACGCACCCAGATATCCCCCTAGAAGCTCGAATCTGTGACCTCTCAGTCACAGAAAATGTGATTTAATCACTACACCCCGAATGAAAGGACAATTATTAATACTGTGATTTGATGATCACGTCACGTCACTCGCATCCACAAGTTACAATTGATAAGTAATACAAAATATAATTCTTAATTTGTGGAATAGTTTTTATAAATTATATGTTTTACTAAAAAAATAAAATTTTTGTGAAATAATATATTTCACTATAATAGTGATGTAGTTATTCAATTTCAATGATCGATCTAGTTACTAAAATATGTGTTACAAAATAATACTCTTACACGTCACTGCTTTCGGAACGGTTTTCTCGTGAGTTTAGGCCTAAAAACCTGCATAAACATCAAAACACACCTAAAACCACCTAATATTGACATCATGCATAAAATATATATATAAACTCAATAAAACTACATAAAATAATATAAATATAATATAGATAAGTGAGTGAAATAACGAGCTTATCAAACCCCCCAAACTTGAACGTTTGATTGTCCTCAATCAATAGGCAAGAAAGAAATCAAAAGATCAAGTGGTTAAAGTGCAATGCCTCACAAGATTCATCACAATTAAGAACCAAGAATCCACTATCCACAAGCAATTTGAAAGAGACAGAAAATTCATCAACCGTGGAAGAACTCACAGGAAGTGTATCGCTCAACTCTCAAGTGTTTAAGGTAAAGATGAAAGCACTCAAGAACATGTATGAAGAAATTTCTACCATAGGCTTGCAAATTTTCTAATATCTCCACTGCTAGAATGTGCACACAATTCTAGAATCAAAAAGGACTTTCATTAGGTTGTAATGTAGGCTTTTTGTGAAAGGTAGGGAAATATGGCCAAGTGACTAAAATCAATCAAGTTGTACTTCCTTAATCAATCCAGACCACCTTCTATTCATCATCCACCTCATCTCCTCAAATATATCAACAAATACACAACCTCTCTTTTTTTTTTCTAGCTCATATTGAATCTCTTATGCTCTTTTTCATAAATTTTGTATTCTTTTGTTTTCAGAGAGCTTATGAGAATTCTAATTATTTCTTTGAGTTTCTTTTTCACACATCTTTTCACCACTAATTTATCATATCTTATCACCAATTCACCAATCAACCCCATACATACCACAACTCAAGACACGAGTGAGACAATACTTTTCTTTATCTCATAGACAAGGAAAGAAAAATTGTACAGGCTCAAAGTGGCTAACTAGGGAAAATTTTATTGTGAAGGGACAGTGTTTAGGATATTGGGTTAACAAAGATGGCCTAATATCATTTCCTAAACTTGTGCACACTATGCAGTCTCAACACAGAAAATAGGCAAGTTCTAGAGAAATCAAAACACACATGTGAATCTCACATCAAACGAAATAAAGGCTCAATTTCTCACACAAGGATTCAAAAATTTTCTTCCACAGTCAATTTCAAATCAGCTCAATCAGCATGCAAGTATAAGTGTCAAATCAGTCATATCATGCGGTATTCTACATTCATAGGCATCTAACCACAATCTCAATCAATTCAATACTCAACCCTCAATCAATTCTAATCTCACAATCTCGTTCAGGTTATCTCAAAACTCAAAAATTTTCTCACAAAATAGCATAAAAATAAGAAAAATTAAAAACAAAAGCCGAAAAAAAAAATTTAAAGACAGAAAGCATAATAAATAAAAGTTAAATTTAAAGACGGAAAGCATAATAAATAAAAGATAGGGCGTTCCATCTCTTGTCCACATCCCCCCAAACTTATTTCCAACTCGAAGAGTGGAATAAGTTTGAAAATCAGACAAAAGAGGGAACGATACCTGGTAGTTGATCTCAGACATCAACTTTTTTATCCCCCGGAGTCTTCAATCACCATCAGGGAGGTCGGGTCCAGGCAGGTCCTTTCGCAACCTCCTTTTCATCTTTGTTCTTGACAACTTGCATCCCCCGTTTCTTGGTGTCTCTCAATGTCCCCCCAATGGCGGACTTGTACTTCCGTAGAACTCTTAGTAATTTTTCCAACTTCCCATACCTTAGGTGTGCCGGAAGCATCTTGAGTTTCAGAACCAGCGGATCAGAGATAGATTGCAGTTTTCCCCCATTTGCATCGGTTGACATTGGTGAAACTGCCGCAATCCCTTTTCTACGTCGCGCTGCTTCTACTGACGAATGCTCCGAGTTTCGTGCGTCGATCGACGTGACAGTAGAGTCGATCAACGAGGATCCTAAGGCTGCGTCGATCGACGAGGCTCCTTCGTCGATCGACGTGGGTGCTTTTCCACATTTTCTTTTCTTTTTCTGGCTGCGTCGGCTTGGTAACCGCTTCAGTTTGTTCTCTTTCTCCTAAGTTAATCCCTCGGGTACATCCAGCTTCATCACCCGATCCACAAGCTCATCGTCCGCCTTATCCATATATGAAGACACAAACAAAGAGTGTAGTAAGCGGTTCTCGAGAAAATCCGGATCAGATTTAAGAGAAGGAAAGGGAGAGGAAATCACCGGATTTGAACAATTGATCATGTGGCACTCTTCCTGGTAGCTCCCTTCACTACTCTTCTGCACTGCTTTGTAAATGGGGAAGGTGACCGACTCATCATTAACTCGGAACGTCAGTTTGCCGTCCCGAATGTCAATCAATGCTCCAGCAGTCTTCAAGAAAGATCTCCCCAAGATAAGCGGGATGTTGTGGTCTTCTTCCATGTCAAGAACCACGAAGTCTGCTGGAATGATGAAGTCTTTCACCTTCACAAGCATGTCTTCCACGATGCCCTTCGGGTAAGTGACTGATCTGTCAGCCATCTGCAGTGATATGGTGGTGGGCTTGATGCTTCCGATCTTCAACCGCTTGAAGATTGACAGCGGCATTAAGTTGATGGATGCGCCGGAATCGCAAAGGACCTTCCCAAAGGTCTCTCCTCCAATGACACAGGGGATCGTGAAGGATCCAGGGTCTTCTCTCTTCAGCGGCATCTTCTTCTGAATAATCGCGCTGCACTCCTCGAACAAATTGACCCTCTCGTGCTCTACGAAGGATCTTTTCTGTGAGACCATGTCCTTCAGAAACTTGATGTACCCAGGCATCTCACGCAATGCTTCTACCAGCGGAATGTTGATTTGCACCTTCTTCATGTTCTCCAAGAAGCGTGCATACCTCTCGTTCATCTTTGCTTTAGCAAAACACTGCGGGAACGGCAGGGGAGGCTTATACATTGGCAGAGTAGGGGCTACCGTCGATCGACGAGTGTCAGCCTCGGTCGATGGAAGTTTTGATTCCTCGTCGATCGACGGGGAAGCATCGTCGATCGACAGGGCTTCGCCTGTGACGACTTCTTCTTCTTTCTCGGCTTCTCCTTTATCTCGGGTGTCTGTCCCTGCTTGCTTGGGCCCTTCATAGGTTTTTCCCCCTCTCAGAGTGATGGCATTCACTTGGTTCCTCTGATTCTGGTTCTTGGGGTTCATCTGAGTGTTGCTCGAAAGTTGTCCCGGCTTGTGTTGGGCTCCGAGGGCATCGACGATCTGGCTGACCTGGGTTTCTATGATTTGTACATGCTTCTGCACCAGGTCCACTTTAGTATCCACGGCTGCAATTTCTTGCTTCAACTTGGCTACAGTATCAATAGAGCCTTCTACGAACTTGGCCAAAATCTCCTCGAGATTTGGCTTCTTCTTCTCCACTATTGCTCCTTCTTGTACGGCAAATCCTGGTGGTGGTTGCTCTGCTGCTTGGGGGTTTGCGTAGGAAAATCCAGGATGGTTCCTCGCGTGATTGAAAGTGTAGGGCTGGTTGTGCTGCTGATATCCTCCACGGTAGTTGTCTTGATAACTGCCCCTTTGAATGAAATTTACAGTGGAACATTCCCCCTCAGACGGAGCTTGCACTGGCTCTACTGCAGCAACTGTTTTTTCCTGCTTCAGTGCAGCGAAATCTTCTCTGAGCTTTTTCAGCTCGGCTGCCAAATCGGGTTGCTCGGCAACTTTTTCCACCACTTTCTCTTTCTCGACCACCATCACCGGCCGAGTTCGGCTTGAGGACCACCGTTGAGTGTTGTTGGCCATCTTTTGGAAGAACTCCATGGCTTTGAGGAACTCATTCCTCAATTCGGTCCACGTGCCTATGCTTCCTTTGTCCAGTGCGGTGAACCATGATTGTGCCTTATCCCTCAGAGAGAATGCGAACAGACGCATTCGGATGGCACTCTTGCTGACTCCTCCGATTTTGACAGTGTTGCAGAACATAAGGAACTTATCCAAATGCGCATAGGGGTCCTCAGTAGCCCTTCCTCCGAATTGATTTTGTTGCACCATCTGCACCAATCCGGTCTTCAGCTCAAAATTGTTGGCATTGATGCCAATCCTGAAGTCTGTCTCCCTGAACCGAGGTTTATACCGGTTCTGCATGGCTTCCTCTTCTTCCTCATCATCAGATTCCTCTGGAGGGTCCTGATTGTCGTCCTCTTCATCGTCGGGCTTGTCCTCAAACAGTGGGTTATGTCGAAGATCCCTTCCATTCGGATTGTTCCTCTCGAGGTCTCTTTCCAGATGATATTTTTGGATTTGCGCCCTCATAGCTTGGACTTCTTGGAGAAGCACAGCCTGCTCCTCTGCAGTTAGCACTGGTGGAGGCGGTGGTACGTTATCTTCCATTGTGTGATTATTCGAGCTTTCCTGAGCACGCTTATTCCTTCGGATCTTTCTGCAGGTGGCTTCAATGTCCGGATAGTAATATAGCGGGTCATTTCCTCTGGCTCTCGTACTCATGCACTACATGTACAGCAAAGGAGGTAGTGAAGTAAGACTGAAAATAAAACGAAACGAACTAAAATAAGAAAACTGAGCCTCTGAAACGACAAAGGCGTCGATCGACGAGACAAAGCGTCGATCGACGGGAAAAAATGACTTCGTCGATCGACGCAAACTAGCGTCGATCGACGGGAAATACGAAAATGCGAGAAAAAATAAATTCAGAAAGTACGAAAATTCAGAGAAACGTACAAAAAAAAAATTACAGCCTAAATCAGTATTTCAATCACAGATTTAATAGTAAGATTATTTATGTTCACTCCCCGGCAACAGCGCCAATTTGATCACTGTAATTCCTACAGATTAATTATAGAAATAGTGGCAAATAAATTTGTAAACCCTAAGGTTATCGATCCAGGGGAATGAAGCAACGAAAAATCCTAAATACTAAATCAGACGTTCTTAAAATACTGGTTAGGAAAAATAATTAAAAAGTTTTGGTTGTTTTGAAAATTGTAATACTTGCTAATGAAAATTAAACAGGAAATTAAAAAGCTTTTAGATTCAAATAAGAGAAGCACAGATTCCAGGGATATCTACCTATCAAGTATGACATGGATGAATGAATTGATTAATTCCCAATTTTAATTCCTCTTCGTTGAAACATCAGAAAAGTATTACGAACTTCTTTGTTGGACAATTCGTAAAGTAGATTAATTAATTACCTATCTCCGCTCGGTCTCAAGATAAATTAACTAACTCCAAAGATCTACAGATTTATTCCTACAATCAATCTCCTTCAGTTACGACAAGAAATCAGATTATATTGTGAAAATCTCTTTCGATTGAAAACTATCACAGTTACGTCTCAAGTAATCAACTAGATAATCCTAAGATGTGGCCAACAAATCAATATTATGAATAAGCACAGATTTCACAAAGTACGAAGGGAAAGGGAAAATAATTCAATTAATCAAACATGTATACATTGATAATTCGAAACCCTAGAATCTGAGGAAGAGATTAGTTACAC
Source organism: Plectranthus barbatus (assembly GCA_026898455.1). Classification (NCBI taxonomy): domain Eukaryota; kingdom Viridiplantae; phylum Streptophyta; class Magnoliopsida; order Lamiales; family Lamiaceae; genus Plectranthus; species Plectranthus barbatus. Next base: position 435,302 of record JAPKLW010000387.1, on the reverse strand, counting down.
ATATTCAGAGTATTATTCATCATAGAAAAATAAAACCTGATTTGCATAAAAACTTGGGTTGGAATGTCTTCCCACAAAACTCTGTCTTCAAACATAAACCCTAGAACTCTTGGAATCTCTAAAATCTGAAATCTGGAATAAAACATGCTTAAAATTCGATTTTACAAGGTTATTTATAGAGGTGGAGGTGTATCATATCAAATCTAGGGCTAAAGATATGAAAAATCTCGAATTCAGCCAATTTCCCGCGCCAGGAGGTCTCCGTCAATCGACGCAGCATCCCCGTCGATCGACGTGGAAAACTGAGGTCAGCCCCGTCTGCGCGGTCTCACGGTTTTGGCCATAACTTCCTCATCCAAACTCCGATTGACCCGATTCCAGTTGCGCTAGAGAGCTAACTCAAAGCATCATCCATTTCCATGCGCCAATAGCCCGAATTCCTCTTGTGGAAAAATTCTTTACTGCTACTCTTACACGTCACAGCTTTCGGAACGGTTTTCTCGTGAGTTTAGGCCTAAAAACCTGCATAAACATCAAAACACACCTAAAACCACCTAATATTGACATCATGCATAAAATATATATATAAACTCAATATAACTACATAAAATAATATAAATATTATATAGATAAGTGAGTGAAATAACGAGCTTATCAGTGACACGCGGAAAGCTTTAGATAATCCTCGAAAGTTGAGTAGAAACTTCAGCAGAGTTTTGGCAAGCTCGATAAAATAGTGTTCGGGTGTATTGAATCTCTGGATGTCCTTGGCTATTTATAGGTGAATTTAATGAGATTCAAAATCTTGGAGCCATTAGACACTTCGGATGTTTGTCCAATCCGATGTTTCTTTACTCTGCATGGTAGGTTTGTTTTTCCCGCGAAATTAAGACCTGCTCCCGCTTTTTCTGACTTGGAGAGTGATTGTTCACCTTTTCATTGAAACGACAGGATGATCAGTCAGAGGAATCCATACAGATCAGTCTGAGGAATCTAGACTGAAGTCTTAATTTGCAGACTTTAAGGAATCTTTTGTCCTTTATGTCTGATCTTGTCAATACCATTCCTCATATGATTCTTCTTGTCTCTATGCGCGGGTATTGGAACTAAGATCACATGTTGATGTCGTCAGGCTAGCAAGTCCATGCTGGCTGACGTCATGAGTCTAATGTGTTCCAATATTGATGAAATCCCAAACTTGTCAATCTCAAACTGATGAGACCTAGACTGATCAGTTCCAGACTAAACTTTCAGTTTCTATGAGTCCTTATTGCATCCCAGACTAATTCTTTAGTCTGCCTTCGATCAGCTTCAAATACAACTCGATATAAAAGGACCTTACAGGACTTTACATTTGAAAACAAACTAAAGCTAATCTAGATACATCTAGACTGGTTAGGCCTTTGACTCTTTGATACACCAAAAAAAAAAAATAAGGGAATTCTAACATCAAATTTCCTAACAAGTATATCATTAACTCATGTTGAGGGTCAAATAGAACACAAAGAGAAGAATAATTAAGAAAATGAATTTTCCAACCCTCTTTCATTAAGTTTTTACACTATATATAACCAGTCGGATTTACATCAAAGGAAAGTCTTTTATCTATGCTTATAAATATTTATATTTTTCTTACACATTCAATATTTTATTATTCTTGGAAAAGTATAATACAATTTATTAAATTGTATGTAATTATTATTTATTCATGAATTAAGAACAATATATTTATGATATGTTTTTAGTTATAATACATAGTATAATTAAGTATTTAAAAAATTAAATTCTTAAAAATAAATAATTAATTATATTAATCAAAATAATGAATTATTTAAATAGAGGGAAATATTAGATATTCTTGAATTTTAAAGTAGAGTTAATATCAAATATATAAATCAGATTTTCTTTAATCTTAAAATATTATTGTTATTATATATTAGTGATATTATTTAAAACTATTATAAATTATATATTTTTTTAAAATAAGTAATTGTCGATGTAAAAGTATTTTTTATCACAAAAATATTATTGTTACAGCTATAGCAACAATAAATACTAACAATATTTATGAGGTTGTCACTAATAAAGATATTTTCAGTCACAAAAATATTATTGTCACTAACTCTAGTGACAAAAAATACTAACAATGTATGACATTATCACAAATAAAGGTATTTTTAATCACAAGACATTATTGTCATTAATTACAGTGACAATAAATACTAACAATTTATGAGATTATCACAAATTATATATTTTTGTGATGACAAAATTATTGTTGATGTAAATGCATTTTTAGTCACAAAAATACTATTGTCGCTAACTTTAGAGATAAAAAAAATAGCGACAACATATAAATAGTCAAAAATAATATTTTTTGTGACGAGAAAGATAATTGTAGCAGTAAATGCATGTTTAGTCACAAAAATATTATTGTCGTTAACTTTAGTGATAAAAAATATCAACAACAAATAAAATTGTCACAAATTATTTTTTTTTTGCGAAATAAATAATTGTTATTATATATGTATGTTCAGTGATGAAATTTTAATTCTCACTAGCATTATCATCACTACAAGCTATTTTTCTTGTAGTATAGTGCACTAGTCTCAGAATGTTACCTTGAGACCCGATCGATTACAGAAAACAGAACCTTATCCCCCCAAGGTATCAGCACGTCAGCTGAACTACCACAAAAGGATCTCATAAGGTACCTACCTTATAGCTTGATAAGTAAGGCACCTACCTTACAATTAATGAGACTTGGCTCAGGAATTTCCACAAAATCCTGGTTTCGTTCTCATTAATTTATCTCTTTGAAAATATCAATCAACGGATATACAGATATGATAGCACAAAATAATTAAGGCATAGACAATCAACTTTTAAAACAAAATATTTTCACACACATTTTAGAAAAGTGAGCTAACCAGCTCAAAGAGACATTTTATTTTTACAGAAAAATAGTCCCCACCTTTTATTGCTTACAGATTTAGATGATCATGTTAGTTGTTGTTGAGCTGTCACAATTTCCCTGTGTCTCCTTCACATATTAACATAGTCAAGCATACGCTAATTAGAATGGATCGTCTAAACATGAATCAATCAGCCCTAGCTGACGTCACTTGACGTTGATCAGGACCTATGACCGACAAACCAAACTGGCATTACCCAACTGTCCGACGTGCATTCTCTCCCCTTGAGACACGCATGTGACTTCAACAAACTCAATCATATATGTTAACCAATCCACGGTTAACAAACTAACTCAAATAAAGCACGTTTATAACTTAAACGGCCAAACATGCATTCAATTTTACATAAATCAAATTAATCAAAAACCAACATCCAAAATCATAAACAAGTGCATAAACATACTCATATCATGCTTCATAATCCATATATAAGCTTAAACATCGAAGACATGACGAAATGGATCGGAAAAATGAATTTTTCCAGATCAGAACATGATCGGTGACCCTGATAACACGAACGGCGACCGCCGATCATGCACCCGGATCATCATCGCGATGGGATTTCCAAAAAATCAGAAATTCACTGGCGTTGATCGACATCTCTCCCGTCGATCGACACGGCCGTGTTGACCAAAACTAGCCCACGTTGACCGATGTAGGTGTGTCAATTGACACCCTTGCCGTCGACTGACACGGACAACGGAGAAATAGCAGCATTGTCCACTACAACTCGTGCGGCTGCTCGGCCTTCTCCGGTCGAGCTCCGGCCAAAACAGGCACTATACCTCATCCCAACATATTCCCTATGATCCCATGACCTTAAAAATATGCTCAACTGATTGGAAACTGGAAAAAATTGCTGGAATAAACAAGGGTGAAGCTTATTGGCGATAATGGAGGTTCAAGCTCCAACGGCGGGGTTCCGGTGACGGGGGTGGTGATATTTCTATACCAAAATGTTTCCACGACACAAGGAACACAAATATACAAACCAATTTTAGTTTTGTCATCGGTTAATGCGAGTTCTAAATCGACATCAAAAAATTATCGACTTATCGATAGCTTAACTTCGAGCTTGAATATCTTTCTCGTTTCTTGACAAAAACATGCGTTCTCAAGCTCGGTGTACTCCTTGCAATGTGGCCTAGAAATGGAACTTAGTTTCACGGCCGGCGGTGTACGGTGGTGATCGGAAAAAGTGAAAAAAGATGGGCAGCGAGAGGTAGTGGTTCGTGGGTTGCAAAGAAAGAGAGAAGAAATTTGCTGAAAATGTTAAATGTTATTTTCATTGATTTTGATTCTATTTTCCCCCAAAATCCCACCGCCTCATTCAAATCATAGCCGCCCAAGCTATGTTTCTTGCCGCCCATAGCTCTCATACGTGACAATTCTTCTTTGTGAAGAATTGTCGCGCAACATGTCCTCCAGTTCAACTTGCGTATATTTTCCTCCGACAATTCTTCTTCGTGGATCTCTAATTTGACATGCATTATTCTAAATAAACATGCAAATCCACGAAAATGCTCCAATTAACGAGTACAACTCGTTCATATAATTTTCCAAATTTTCAGAGATAATGATTCATCACCTGGACTCTAAAAGTTCAATAATTTATAAATTATTCCTCGGGCCTTAGAAAATTATTCTGGTCATTTCCTATCTTTCTATATTTTATTTCCAAGCATTCCCTAGCTCGGTATAAGAAACAGACCTTCTGTGTGCAAGTTATTAATTTAATTACAATATTATTATTTTAAAACAATAATTCATCGCAGTCGAATTTCCCATGAAAAACGTGATTGCATGGTCACTTAGATTTTCTCAAAACAAACCCATAGGTAAATTGTATGTTAGAAATAGACCATCATGTCACATTGGATGTCATTTCTTGTTTCTAAAATAATACAATAATATTTGCAAAATATAAATATTTATTTATTTGATTTATTAAGCATTAATTAGCTTAATTATACCCGGGATATTACAAAAACATACTCGAGTTCCACCTAAAGCCCTTTTTAAAAGCTGAAATGGTTGTTTCCTCTGAACAGATAAGAATGGTTACATTCATCTCATTGAACTGCCTTAAAAATTATTGAAGCGACTCATTCTCCTTTTGTACGATTGAATATAAGTCGTCCAACCACTTTGGGATTCGACATCTCTGGAGAATTGTTGTGTAAATTGCTTATGCAACTCCGCAAATGATGAAATTCCACCTGTTTTTAGATGCATAAACCATTGCATTTTCGGTCCCTCGAGACATGCCCCAAAACTCTTGCACATACATGCTTCTTTTACTTCCTCGGGGATCGATACAGTTTATTTTTTAAATTTGTACAATGTCATGAACTCATCTGGATTTGTTATTCCATCGTATGCCTTTATGAGTGGAACAACAAACCTTGGCGGGATTTGAGCATTGGCAATCCTTCGTTCAAAATGTGAATCATCATAACTTCTTTCCAAATGAGTTACTGGTGGGACGAGAACTCCTGGCACTGTTGCTAGTATCTTGGTCAATTCTTCGAGTTTAACCCCATGGTTCTTTACTCGATCATCTTGTTCTCCCTTGAAAGAATGGTGATTTGACAATCGGTTAGAATTTTGTAAAACTTTGGTTGTTTTGAATGCATATGCTCTGTTGTGTGATGATTCTGATTTTGAAACACGTCCAATTGCTCTCTTAATCGATCTGCGTCAAGTGTGGCCCAACAATTTTGCTCTCGCAGAAACTCCATTTCTTCCTGCATCCACTGCAAATCCTCCTATAACCTTTCTCTGTTCTGCACTGAACTTGTGTTATCTGCACTTTCATGTCTGGATTTTGCTGTAAAATCCTCCATCTCTTTCTTTCTTCTCTTTCCCACAAACGGCGCCAAATTGTTGAGGGTCAAAAAGAACACAAAGAGAATAATACTTAAGAAAATGAATTTTCCAACTCTCTTTCATTAAGTTTTTACACTATTTATAAGCAATCAAATTTACATCAAAGGAAAGTCCTTTATCTATGCCTATTTCTCAATTAAACGAGCATAATCATATGGAATTTGAGTTAAATCAGCTTGCAATTGACTCCTCAAATGTGGCTTCCGTGATCCTCGTTCATTAACTTCTTTAGTATCATAGAATGGCCAATTGGTTCTCTCTCTTGATGTACTTGTGAGAATTCAACGGTTCGAGTGATACCTGGTTCGAGATACGATCAAACCGTGCAGTCAGAAGTTGACTCTTTAAAAAGAATAAATGTGATCATTTATTTGGCTCAACAACTCTAAATGTATTTAATTATATCTAACATAAAATGAATATAGCTATTTTGGTTAATTTCAAATATTACCACGTAAATATTGCATTGTACATATTAGGTATACCCTTCTAAGAATATTATAAAATTATATGTAGTTTTGATGACTATCGAAACCATCAATCAACTATTATTCTTGTATAGATCTGACTAGAGTAAAAGTAATATTAGAACTTAATGTAAATCTTCTTAAAGATTGTAGAGTCGTAATAGTTTAGGTTTGCGGAAGAACCAACAACTAAGGACTAAAAAACTAAAGATAGAAGATCAAGTTCAATTGAAAGCCACAACTGGTCGAGTGCGGTTGATAGCTATGAGGAGCAAAAGAAGAAGAAGAAGAAGGTCACAATTGCCAGTCAATTAAGAGAACTGGTCAACTTGAAGAGAGATTATAATTTAAAATTTCAGAAGAAACTAACAAGAGCAACCCTCTCCAATTATCAGGAATATAATTGTGACCACACAAAAGGGATGAATGATCATTCAACACAATACTTTTGCCTTTGAAAAGATGGCAGAAAGTCCGCAAACTGTACAAGATAGTTAACAACGGATACCTTCAAAAGCAAAGAGATCTCACTATGGCTATATTTCAAATTGCATCTATGAATACATACTCAAACAGAGAGATAAACTATACAAAACTCAACAATCTAACATTCTGCAATCTCTTTCCATCTAAGCTTTCTAAAATATAAGATCCACTACAAACTTATCAGGTGATCATTCAACAAAGATTTTGAGAGACCGCAGATCCATAGGATCAAAGCCCAAGTGTAAACACTACAACAAATAAGGTTATATACAACATGAACATTCATTTGTGTTGTCTATATCGTAATAAACAACGCAAAAGTGCAGCCGCGTGGTTAAAAAAATAGGTGCAAAGAACGACAAAAGTCATAGGATCTTCAACTGAAGAGAAATCAAATCTTCAACTAGAAATAAGAGAAGCTTCGTCCACGAAGAACGGCAAAACTACAAGAGCTGCAATACCCTATGATCAAGAGTTGTAGTAGTTGTCCATTAAAGAATAGCGATAGCTACAACCTGTAATAATTATTTGTGGGTAACTGATATTAGTGATTTTTGTTTGATGAGAACGAAGAGTATGATGAAATTATATACTGAAAACATTATGATTGGTATATTATGCACAAGGTTCATTGGTTAATATACTGGGAATCATGAATGTTGTATGATCATCTCCTGTCTGAATTAAAAAACATGTTTCACAAACGCTCTTATCCTCTTATCTCATTGATAGGGAGATCATACGGTGTGTAGTAGATCACGGAAGATTGTATGGATCATCTGACCTAATGAGATATAAATGGTTATCACAGCTGAGACAGTCCCACGATAGACTGTCGGTATAAGCTGCATCATACGCGGTAATAAGCAGCTTATCTTAGTTGCTTGGTATGATGGTGCGGGGGTACGCATTGATAATACCTAAGTAAAGATTGATTCTTTTATCTGACATTAAAGTAATCTAGATCTTGGTGGCTTGATGATATCCTAAACCTAGATGAAGGTACAGAAGTATACACGGATTGTGTGTCACTTTGAGATGCATTGAAAAGCTCTACTTGAACTTGTATATCTGTATCTTGGGTGGTAGCAATTTCTGTATGAATGTCTGGTACTAGATCTAGGGAACCATATCCAGTATAGGATGGTGACATTCTCTGAACAGCTCAAAAGGTTAATTATGCTAAAGTCCTGCAGGTTGATTAAGTTCAAGCATAAGTGAAAAGGGTTGAGTGGATTGACTCAGGAATATAAGATGTTAATTAATTAAATGGCTTGTCAGAGCCTAAATTAATTAATGAATGTCTGTAACCTTAAATGTGGGGATATACCGAGTCTATGCAACACTTTCCTCACCAAGTGGTATCAAAAAAGGCAGGATAGTATTGATTATCTGGTGGCATGAATCAATATTAATTACTTAATTATAGTCTGGGTTGAATATGGAAATTAATTAATTGATAGGCCTTATTTGCTATTTGCATTCTGGTCCCTGGTCTGGCCCACGAAAGCTCGGGCCCATCTGGAGATCATAATTTCCTATAAATAGGCTTCAGGTTCTCAGATCACAACACACCACAAGATCATAAGTTGAAAAATAGCAAACCGAGATTTGGGAGTTGTGATCGACTACATCTGAGAAACGAGGAGGAAATTTTGCTTCTCGATAAGCACAAAATCTGAAGGGAATCTTCACCAAATATTCAGATCGGAGCTGGGATACAGATCAGAAGATCAAATTTGGAGGATCATTTTCTATTTCTCTCTCCTCAAAGTTTTCGAAATTAATTATTTAATTTCATAGATTTAATTCCTTCATCTTATAGTAACAAATCTTGTTGCGCGGGAAAGAGGATCAAATGATCAAATCTATGTGCATTGCTTTCTCCAGTTTCCACAATCCAGGTATTTCGCATAAACCTTCTTATGCATATTCAATAGGAGCATGCTAGGATCAATCATAGGCATAACAATTACTTTTTATATCCAATTATCGATCTGCGCTTATATGGATTTGAGTGATTCAATTCACGGTATTCAAAATCCCTTTAAAGTAAACGTAAGATCTTTTGGAATATGAACAAATATAACTCATTTTTCCATTTACTACTTTACTTACTTTAAATTACTTATTTCTGTTTACACATATCGACTGATTTAAAACCTTATAACTTTCATTTGACGATGTGTATATGTAACTAGTTCCTTAACTGCTCAACTTAATCAAACTTTCAACTGACAACCGATTATTCTTAATCAGCTAAAACATGTAGAGGTTCCACCAAACATAGAATTTCCACATACTCTCTTCCTTTAATCCATTTAGGTCCATATATCACTATTATATAGTAATAAGTTTTAAGAGTTTTACTAATTAGTTTCATGAGATGGGTTTTAAAAATTTGTCTTTATATAATATAAGTAATGATCCAAAAACATAAGATATAGTATGTTGCGGAAGTCTTAAACGTGAACGAGCCAACTGACGGTTAATCATTTAGTTGTGACTTTGAAAACTGATTTATTAGCAAGTTTTTTTAGTTAACCTTTACATAAATACTCCAACAACTTCATTAGTTGTTGGGTTTTAAAGGAGCTACCAAGAAAGATAAAATTGATAAGAAAATACACAGGATGTTATAATGGTTCGGATGCCAAAAGACATTATATCCACTATTCGATCAGTTATGATCGATAATCCACTAAACAAATTACAACACAATGTAAGATATATCTTCCAATCACAGGAAGCACCAAAGTTCTCCGGCTTCAGAGCAACCTCAGTTGTGGAGCTTTACTAAGAACACTTATCGCTAAGCTCTCTAATTGACTTCAATTCGTTAAGCTTAACCACGAGCGCGTCGCTAAGCTTGAGAGATGGATGGTGGTGTGTTGAGTTCTTCACATAAAGTTGAGTATAAAATATTATTGTAAATAGCTTCTAGATGAACTCAAAAGTTGTCTAAGATGCAGTATATCTCAGATATACTGAACTCTGGTAGCCTCAAGCTTAAGGTTTGGATCTCATGATGAGCACGAAGAGAATGCTTGGAGTACTATAAAAAGCTTGAGTATTCTCGCAGATTTTATGTGTTAGGTATTGATGTAGAAATCATGCCTTAATTTGAAGTTTTGATGTGTCAAAACTACATACCAAAGTCTAGGACTTAGAGTTATTACCTCAAGTAATCCTTTTATAGGATATTCGAGTTGTAATAGTCTAGGAAGAAGGAAGTCAACAAAACTATGGAATAATTTTGAAGAAGAGAACATTCAGACAAAAATTGTCTTGACAAAGAAGACGAAGACGAGTAGAGCAAGGTCACGAAAACTATGGATACAGTTTTCACACGGAAACTGCTAAGAGGAGCTTGCAGTTTCAGAACAAGACAATTTTCTCATCAGAAAATGTGTATGCGATAAGATGTCGAACAAGATGCAAGGGAACGCCAAAGAAGTCAATGATAAAGCTCAGACAGATACGAAGCTGTGACTGGCGTACAACGTTCGACGTCTGACACACAAGTACAAACTGCTTTGAAAAGCAGTACCTTGTAGCAGAAAAAGATGAGAGACAAGCAACTTTTCAGAAGAGCATGGATTGTGATTGGACATCATCCCCAATGTCTCTACCAGCTATTTTCTTGTGTGTCACCTATAAATAGCAAGAACCGCAGATACTTAAAGGCCTTTGCCTCTCTGCTTATTCGATATACATACGTTGATTTGAATCTCCAACACATTTTATTGTCTCTCGTCTGAAATTGAAGGAAGAGCATTAAACACTCTCGAGAGAAAAGACATTGTTATCGTAGTTCATTTATTGAGATCATTGCATTCATTGCTACGGAGTCTGAGGAGATTCATTGTGCGACGTTTGTTAATACTAGGACTAAGTCAGCAGACTTACTCTAGTATCTTGGTGTTCTTACTTTCCAAGTAAGAACATAGCAGTCTGGTCTTTGCAAATGAAGAATAGGTTATCACGGGCTACCGCCTGGGAAGAACAAAATCATCCAACCTACCGAAGAAGGAAAAGGGAGGTTTCTCCTCAGTCCAACTTCGAGCCGGTCCACAGATAAGACGCAGAGCCTTCGACGGACTGAAGAAGGAGTGAAGAACAATGCCTGGGTGAGTGATCCATCGTGCTGTGGACAGAGGTTTCTACAGCAGCCGGCTATAGATCGTGAGGATTGTATCTTCATAACTTAGTGAATTACCGGATCTGATATCCGAAGAGTGGACGTAGGACTTTAGGCTCCGAACCATTATAATATCTTGTGTCATTTACAATTTTATTTACATTTTACACTTTACAATTTTCTAAGATACTTTGAAACCTTCAATACTTACTGTGTAAGTATTGAAGCGTATAAACTGTCTACGATTAAAACTTGTAAAACTGTTTCTCTAATCTGCTGGCTAAACCTTAACTGAGTTTCATAACAAAAACTGCTAACTACAAATAGAAACAGAAATCAAACTGTCTATACTTAGAGTGTATTTCTTTGAGTAATCACTTCTGCTGCACATTATTTGTACTCTGATCTGGGACCAACAAGTGGTATCAGAGTAGGTCGGTCTTTCTATATTGTCCTGTTTTGAGTCGCTTAAGACCGGATTCGTACTTCCTTACACTCTAACTGTTTATCTAGTGTGTTTTAGCGAGTAGATTATTGCTATAAAATGATAACTCATACGAGTCTTCCCAAGTACAATCCAGAGAAGTTTGAAGTATGGAAGAAGAAGTGTCTCATTCAACTAAGAGCTCAACATCCAGAGATGGATGAAGTCCTGGAAAAAGGACCCTTGAAGATTCAGATACCCAAAATCATCCTTGAGACAGCAGACAAGCCAGGCGGTGTCGAATACAAAGACAAGCCAAAGAAGGAATGGACAGTTGAAGACAAAAAAACGTCACCAGGTCGACTTCATCGCACAAGAGATGATTTTACATTCTCTCCCAGATAACCTTCAAGACGCAGCTGTAGATAACAACTCTACCAAGGAACTGTGGGATTGGATTAACAATCTCACGAAAGAAATAGATATGTTGAAGCACAACAAGAAGCAAATAACCGTGGAAAAATATGAATCCTTCCAGAAGCTACCCGGCGAATCAATTAAATCGATGGAGGCAAGATTTAATACCATCGTCAGTGAGATGAAGAACCTCGGAAGAGAAGAAAAAGTAGCAGACCTCAATGCTAAAGTTCTTTAAAGACTGGCAAAGGAAGACTGGTTTGTTAAAACCACCAGTCTGAAGGCCATGGATCTCTCAAAAATGTCCACCAAAGAACTGTTCGATGAACTTCAGGCCCATGAATGGGACATCCAGATGGTGAACAGAAATGAAGCTGTTTGAACTCCAAATTCAACAGCTGATGTTGATGCATCATTTTTTGTTAAAAAAGACTTCCAAAGGCGTTCAAATAGGCCAGCTTACTTCGAGAAAATTGCCCATCAATCACCAGCAAAGGACGTTCCTCACACAGTTCAGAAGACAGAAACTGAACTGTCAGTGGCCAAACTGGAAGAGCAGTTAAAGAACCTGACTGCACTTCTTGAGAAGGCTAAAGGCAAGGAGAAGGAAGGTCAATCAAGTGAGCAAAGGTTCATCAAGAGAGAACCACGTACGTGCTACGAGTGCAACTCCCCTGACCACCTGAAGTATGAAAGTCCTCAAGTCTCTCAGGAGGAGAGAGACAAATTGAAGAAGTTGTTCGAAAAGAGAGCATCCAGAGCAGTTTCCCAAGCAATGCTCACCAGAACAGAAGTGCCAGGAGTCCCAGACCATGACGATGGCTACTACACGTCTGAAGATGAAAAGGAAGAGGAAGCATTTCTCGCTTTCATGGCAGCCATAGATAGGGATGTTACTGATGAAGAAGAAAGCGCTTTGAATCACGGAATCCTAGTAACAACTAATCTGCCCACACCTAGTGTTTCCGTATTCTTTGATACAAATTCTGAAACATGTTACTCTAGCTCAGAAGATATCACACTTGAGAAAATTATTAAAGAATTTGAAAATTTTCATGAAATTAAGGATACACTAATTAGTGAAAATGCTTCACTAAAATCGAAAATTTCAGCGTTAACAAATGAAATAGAAAGGAATAAATTGCTGAGTGTAGAATTAAATTATATAAGAGAAGAGCATGTCAAATTGTTTAAAGATTTTGAAGATGTGAACAAAGAACGTGATTCTCTTAAGAAACTTGAGCATGCTGAATGTAACTGTTCTTTTAAAAGAAGATCAAAAACTTTGAGTGAGATTCTGAATGTTCAAAGACCCTCATCCGATAAATTCAGACTTGGATATATAGAATATCATAATAAAGAGGAAGTCTTGAACAATCATGATCCCACCGTAAGAACTGAGGACACTCATTTAGGATTTGTCAAAGCTAAACTCTGTTCATGTACCTCGTTGGAAAAGGGAGAGGAAATTTCCAAGAAGCCAGTTAATCAGAATGTTAAGACCAATTCCTGGTAAAGAACTGAATTGGCACCTCGACTGTAACACCTCCCCCCTCGGGAACAATGTCAGGGCCTGCAGTCCAATGCACTCCAACCCACACCTACCCCTCGGGGCACGGGCATCTACCCTCGGTGTTGGGGCTCAAGTGGTGACATCTTCCCCTTAAGGAATGATGTTAAAGGGTAGGGAGTGGGTACGATCCCTCCTACCAACAACCCGCCAGCTTGGGGCTGGAGAGTGGCTGCAAGCCCAACACCGAGGGTAGACGCCCGTGCCCCGAGGGGTAGGTGTGGGTTGGAGTGCATCGGACTGAAGGCCCTGACATTGTTCCCAAGGGGAAGGTGTTACATCGACAGAATGTGAACACTGTTAGAAAACTGGACAAGCAAACTGTCATGAGAAAAATTGACCCTCCCTTTAAACTGGATAAGCATAATGTCTCCTATGCAAGGACTCCAGTTTTACCAACAAGAACGACTAAGCAACATGCATATGTTGCAAGGAAGTTTGTTCAGCAATCAGAATTTAATCTGAAAAGCTATGATAGAGATGTTGCTCATCATACATACCAACCGAATAGGGGGAACACCTATTCGAAGCCAGAGTCTAATCAAGCTTATGCTCAAAAGACTGTGACGGCTGCACACCCGAGAAAAATCTCTAGAAACTCTTTCCAGAACAGTCATTTCAGAAAGAGTTCACAAGTCACATACTTAAATAGCATGCACCCACACAACACACACTTTTTTAGAAATAAGGCTTATCATAATCAGAAAGGTAATTTGGTTTCACAAACTGTGAGAGTGAAACAAGTGTGGATACCAAAAAGATGAATTCACATGACTAACCCTGTAGGACCCGAAAAGATACGGGGACCTAAATAAATTTTTTCTGTGTTGCAGAATAGGAATCCGCTGAAGAAGTCAAGAACATGGATATTGGACAGCGGATGCTCAGCCCATATGACAAGAGAAAAAGGACTGATCAAGAACCTAGAAATGTATGAAGGAGTAACTGTCAGCTTCAGAAACAAGGCCACAGGTGATTGGAATAGGATACGTGGAGCACAATGGGATAATCATTCAAAACGTATCCTTGGTCACGAATCTAAAGCACAATCGCCTCAGTATCAGTCAACTGAGTAAAAGTGGCTATATTGTCTTATTTGAGAAATCAGAATGTCAAATAATAGACAAAGAGTCACGCAAGATCATAATCAGAGGAATCAGAAGAGGCCTCTACAACGTAGACTGGTCCAGTGGAGTAAAAGGGACATGCCTCATAGCAATCAATTCCTCAGAAGCTGTAAATTGGTTATGGCACAAGAGACTTAGCCATTAAAACTTCAATTCGATTCGACATCTGGCGAAGCATAAATTAGTTGAAGGACTGCCAGATAAAAAGTTTCAGAAAGTAGGAGTATGCAAAGCTTGTCAGTTCGGGAAACAGACAAAAGCCTCCTTCAAGATCAGGCCAGTTACAGCAAGCACGGAGAGAATATTAGAGCTGCTTCACCCCACCCACAATTGGAAAACAAAAATATACATTAGTAGTTGTTGATGATTACTCTAGATATACATGGGTGGTGCTACTCAAGTCCAAGGATGAGGTCAAGATTCACCTACCAGAACTGATCAACCGTCTTCAAAATGAAAAGGGATTAAAAGTGAAGAGGATAAGGTCAGATAATGGAACAGAATTCTGCAGTGGACCCTTAATGGACTTCTGCGCTGTGAGCTAGGAATTGATCATGAGAAGTCTGCTCCAAGAACTCCTCAGCAAAATGGTCTCGCAGAGCGAAGGAACAGGACTCTCAAAGAAGCAGTGAGAACCATGATGGCAGAAACTGACATTGCTAAAGGATTCTGGGGAGAAGCCTTGATGACAGCCTGCTACACACAAAATAGAAGTGCCTTCAATACGCGGCTTCACAAAACTCCCTATGAGATCTACGATGGTCGTAAGCCTTCTATAGTTCATCTTCATGCTTTCGGTTCTCCAAGTTATATTCACAACAATGGGAAGTTTAAGTTGAGTACCTTCAGCCCCAAGGCTGATGAAGGTGTGTTCCTTGGATAAGGATATCCATCATACAAGGGATATAGGGTACTCAACAAGACAACCCAGATTATGGAAATAACATGTCATGTTGTTTTTTATGAGGCTACTCTAGTGCGCAGGACTCTCCAAGAACTGAGTCTAGGAAATCATGAGATCAATGATGTCAATGAGGAACCTAAAAATGATCTTGATAATAATCAGACGGTTCCTCCGACTAGATCAATGAGTGATATACCTGAGGCTCCAGTTTTCTCAACTAAACTCCAAACAGTCGAGAGGGTCGATGATGCAAGTATCATTGTTGAGGCATTAAGAGACGCACAAATAGATGAATCTGGTGAAAAGAAGCCTCCAGAAGCACAGAATGCAACCTCGGAAGGAGATCTAGCTGAACCCGAGGAAGTCAACCTTGAGGACACCAAGGAATCATCAACCTCGGAGGAGTCACCTGTTGTTCAGACTTCAGAAGCAGTCCAGGATGCAGTTCCAAAGCAAGGAGATGAAGGAGCCTCTGAAGAAAGGGAGGAAGCAGTTCCAGAACCAGAAACTGAACCATTTCAAGAGGAATATCCTACAGTTTCTGAAGATCTAGTTGTCCACACTGAAGCCAAACCAGCAAAGAAACCCAGTTGGTTAAGAGATCATCCCAAGGAAGCCATCCTTAATGACATTGGAAATCCAGTTCGAACCAGACAAGGCACAACCTTAATGTCCTATTTCTTATCTCAGATCGAACCTGTAAAGATCACAGAAGCTCTTCAATCTACAGACTGGATAAATGCGATGCAAGAGGAACTAAATAAGTTCGCTCGCAATAATGTGTGGTATCTTGTGAACAGACCTACACATCAGTCTGTAATTGGTACCAAGTGGGTCTTTAAGAATAAAAGAAATAAGACCGGTACCATTGTTCAAAACAAGGCAAGGTTGGTTGCAAAAGGTTACGCCCAATGTGAAGGAATAGACTTCGATGAGACGTTTGCACCAGTAGCCAGACTGGAAGCAATTCAACTATTCCTAGCGTATGCAGCCTATCACAACTTCACAGTCCTTCAAATGGATGTGAAGAGTGCCTTCCTCAACGGCGAATTAAAGGAAGAAGTCTACGTCGAACAACCCCCAAGTTTCGAGCAAGGAAATCAAGTCTACAAGCTAAGGAAAGCTTTATATGGACTAAAGCAAGCACCTAGAGCATGGTATGAAACTCTCTCGCAGTTTCTGCTAAAAAGTGGTTTTGAGAAAGGTGCTATAGATCAAACTCTATTGAAGATAAAGGATGGAGAGGACATCCTACTTGTTCAGATCTACGTAGACGATATCATCTTCGGAAGCAAAAATACCAAGCTATGTGAGAAGTTTGCCCAGCCGATGCAGAACAAGTTTCAGAAGTATGATGGGCAAAATGACATATTTTCTTGGTCTGCAAGTTGATCAGTCTGACGAAGAGATCTTCATCAGTCAGAAGAAGTATACTCAGGACTTGATCAACAAGTTTTGTCCAAAGAAGACAAAATCACTAAGGATTCCTATGAGCACCAGTTCTCAGATCACTCTCGATGAAGAAGGAGAATCTGTCAATCCAACAGCTTATAGAGGGATAATCGGATCTTTACTGTATCTAACTGCCAGCCGACCAGACATATCTTATACCGTGGGAGTATGTGCAAGATTCCAGGCGAATCCCAAGAAGTCCCACATGGATGCGGCAAGGAGAATTGTGAGATACCTAAAGAGTACAGAGTCTCTAGGTATCTGGTATCCCAAAACTGATGGAATCATGCTGAATGGATTCTTTGATTCAGATTTTGGAGGCTGCAGAATCGACAAAAAGAGCACAAGTGGAACCTGTCAGTTTCTAGGACATAAACTAATTAGTTGGTTCAGCAAGAAACAACATTCAGTGGCTACATCAACCACAGAGGCAGAATATGTAGCAGCAGCCAGCTGTTGTGCTCAAGTGCTTTGGATAAAGTAGCAGCTTAAAGACTATGGAATAGATACAGGATGCGTCCCTATATACTGTGTTAGCAATAGCGCAGTTTCTATTTCGAAGAATCCAATTTTACATTCAAGGACGAAACACATTGATATTTGTCATCATTTCATTCGAGATCACGTCGAAAAGGTGGATGTCTCGGTGGAATATATTAGAACTGATGATCAGTTAGCGGATATATTTACCAAACCGCTACCTGAGGCTCGCTTCAAAGAGCTATGCATCAAACTAGGTCTTCTAGAGTTTTATAACGTATCAAGAGAAGGAGACGATAAGTGATCGAGGAAACAACTGGTTAATTGCACTTGATTATTATGGTGATTAAGTCAATTACAGCTTGTTAAGTGATTACAGTTTGTTAGAGGCAAATGAAAGAAAATAAGAGCTCTCTCATTCATTGAAGATGGATACAAAAGGAAATAAGTCATTCCGACATTCTAACATTAAATGGAACAGATAAAATTACATCGTCTATCAACCATCATGGTATAAGTACCAGTTGATCGGACGATAAGGATAGTAATATGTACCAACCAGACCTGAAGGACCATCCCTGAGATAAGGAATAATCCGCTCCAACAGCCAGCTCAACTGCATACCATACGGGACAGTGGCATCTGGCAGACTCTGAAGAGCCATCTTCAGGCGTTCAAAGATAAATCCTGCCCAGTCAACCTCTCCCTGCTGCTCAAACGCCGTCATAGCTTTCCAAACAGGCGGCATGAAGTTAGACTCATCCGGAGAATTGCAAACAACCATCTAGTTAATAATATCGAATGATAACTTGCAGGATGGTCTGAGGTATCTACTTGGAGCTGACGGATGAAAACAAATGTTTCCTTGTCTCCATTCAGGCCATATGGACCACTCAGGGGTTGTTACCTCATTTAGATAAGACATGACAGGCGTTCTTTCGTCATGACGTTGTAATCTAAATTTTGCTGCAAAGAAGTCTACAGACCAGCGAAATTCTCTCCCATTGAGATTACAGAAAATCTCATTCTCAGTAACTGAAGAGTAATATGCAAATACCCTCAGCAACTCCTCATGGAAGCAATGGGGCTCAACTGTCACAAATCTATCCAATCCACTAGCCCTCAGACATCCCATCAACTAATGATCAATACCCATAACTCTCCAGTGATATGCTGACACTCCTCATCTATCTAGGATTCTATTTCTTTGAATGGAGATATTTTCAATCTCCTCCACGACATTCGACATCGTGTACTCAAAAAGGAGGAGGAGGAGAGAGAGAAGTCACTTCTTTATAGAAGAGATATCCAATACTAAAAAAATATGAGATGAGCTACACACCACAGATGATTATGGACATCACTTATGGATGGTCTTGCGCAAAGGACGAGGAAGATGGCAAGGATCTTCATGACACGACTTGACATGACACGAAGTCCAAAGTCACCAAGGAAGCATTCAATGCTCAATGACCACGACTGGCCACTCACAAGCAACATGTGGCACCTAAGTCTGCGGACTGACAGAGAAACGTCCACAAATGACAGACCAAATGTACAAGTCTAGACGCCACATCCAATCCTACGATAAGAATCATAAAAAGCGCAAGATACCTCAAGTATAGGAGAGACGCAGGATATATCTCAAAGATTACTAAGATCAACCAAAGAGACTCAAGGAAATTTCAATTACATAAGATGAGGTACACAGTACAGAGCTGAGAATGAAAAAGGGGGGCAACACAGCCTTAGTCTACATTTCTACAAGTGACCTATGGCAGAGGGAGATCATGAAGGACAGAAATCGGAATCCAAGATGTTGCATCGGTCCCCTCAAATGTACTCTGGAAACTGATGCTCAATCAACAAACTCAAGGGTATTCCATATGGTATAGGATGAGCTGGCTGACTCTCGAGGGCACACCTCAACTGATCGAATATAAATGAAGCCCAGTCAACCTCTGTCTCGTCGTCGAAAGCCATCATCGTTTTCCACACCGGTCGTGAGAAGTTTATAACTTGAGCGGAATTCCCAACAATCATTTGATTAATGATGTCAAAAATCACCTTATATTCATGAGAAAAGTGGCTCGAGCAAATTGTGGGATGAAATTCCACAGGAGTCTCTCTCCATTTTTGCCAAGCATACCACTCTGGCACTATCTCATCGCTCCGATAGTCCATCAACGGTTGCATACCATACGGCAATCTAAAGTTAAGGGAAAAGGACTCCGGAGACCAGCATACTTTCTGCTCATGGAGAAAGGAATGAGTCTCATGACCTTCAGTCACATAGCTTCCATGAATTACCTTCTGCAGCACATCGTCATGGGAATTATATGGCCGACAAGTCACGAATGAATCAAGCTGATTAGCCTTCAAAGCCCTCATTACGGAGTAGTGCACATCAGGTGTATTCCAGTATTTTACCAACAGCCCTGTCGGAAACAAGATTCTACTCCTGATTATCTCAGCATGGGAAGGCATGGCCATTCTTCAAAAATAATAATAAGTTCTTAGATGAAATAAGGCTATACGCACTCTCTGTTTCACAAAGGGAAAGTACTTATAGGTGAGTTATTCAACCACTTCCTCATGGATTAAATGTGCATTGACACGTGGACGAATCAGGTCTTCTGTCTATTCGAGCAGAGATCGAAGATTGGTTGGGAACTAAGTGTTTGGTCTCTCAGACTGACATTAAAAAGGAAGGGAATTTATAATAGTTCTTGACATTGAAGAACTGTTAAAATAGTTTTGAAGATCCAGTGTCAAAGGAAAACTGGTCATCACCTCCAGGCACAGGCGCAAGCTTTGATATCGACAGCTGGACATAAAAGTCTGAAAGATAGTAGACTTATGACGTATTAGGTGAGAGCATGGAGTCACACTCACGCTCTACGCACACGCCACGATGGAATAGGAATAAACACGCCCCACGATAGTGCTTATCACAGCCAACGATTGCATAAATCAAAATTTAATCCCCACCATGGATCTCTCTAAATCAAATATTCTTGGATCAGCCCACCAAGATCATCTTTCACCCTAAATAGATCTCTACAATCGGCAATTCCCAAATTCATTCCGTTGTTCATCCCGAACCATCCTTTACTCACATTGTCCTTCAGAAGTATGGGGAAAAGGAAGATTCAGTCTGACGAAGGTCCTAGTGCATCCGTGAAATAAAGAACAAGGACGACTGCTAAAGGACACACTCATAAAGAACTAAAGCGTCTATCGAGCGACATCGTCGATTCAGCCGATCTCTCCTATAAGGAAATTTGGGTAAGCTAAGTCTTTAAAGAAAAGATTTTAAATCTAAAAGAACTTGACTACCTATGCTCTGATGAGAGGCTTTACGACATGCTGAATAAAGAGAAGCTCGTACGGTTCCTTAACTTACGCCCTCGTAAATTCAAGCCTCATCGTGTTACCGAATTTTATGAGAATGTTATTATTAACCAGAATGAGAAATCCTTCAAAACCAAGGTCAACAAGATTCCCCTGGTTATAAGTATTGATACCATTGCCGAGTACTTTCGTCTACCCAAAACTGGTGAAAATATCGCAGGTTATCTGAAGAATGAGGATGGAGCAAAGGAACGACATTGGAATGTATGGAAGAATCCTGAGCACAAAGAAAGTTTTTGTCTACCGACAAGAGTTTCTGAACTGAAACCCTTGTACAAAACTCTGAGTGAGATCACTCTTAGGATGCTCTACTGCGGTGCAGGATCATTCTCGGAACTCAGTCAACCTAAATATGCTGTGATGATGGTCTTGGATGATAATCCTGGTGGAAATTGGGCGGAATTCATTTTTGGGCGGATTCTTGAGAATGCTAAGAAAAATGAGACCATTTCAGAGACCATAAAGTTCAAATCTGGAGTTCGATTTGGTCTAAAAGTCAGCTACTTAATTGAACAGCTTATTGGTCTTGGGGATGAGGGCGAAGATTTAGTCCCATCAGATTTTCTACCTCATGGAGATAAGACCCATAGGAGAAAATTGAAAGGAAATAATGAAGATCTGGAAATGAATGTAAATGCAGAAGGCATCTCACAAGTTGTTGCTAGGCAACTAGTACAAGGAAGCGCTGATCTGCCGACAAAGCCTAACAGGAAATGAAGGCGATTAATGTTCGCAAGCACCCCGAACGAAGAAAGGGAACGGAGTAGACAGGGCACACAAGTTCAAGATTCTGGAAGGAATCCTAGAGACACTACTATTCCTATTGTAGTACTCCAAAGTTCGTCTTATTCAGACAAAGAATCTCATCATCGACATCCCTTTACTCCATCCCCATCCGCCGATAGTATAACCTCAAAAACCAACCAACCATCACCCTCATCACTCAAGCAGATCATTCAGTTAGTCTCAGAACCAGGGGGAACGTCATCAGGAATACCAGTTACAGAAAATATTCATCAGAGTATGCAAAAGGGAACGAGTGACTCACCGGCACCACCTCATCACCAAACTTCTGTGGCACAGGACAAGCCAGTTCAGGACACTATTGATTCACCAGAGACAGGAATTCTCAATCAAATGTCACTTCCAGATCTTCTCATGAAAAGATTGGGTCTCTCAGCTTCTACCGCACGAACAACGGGTGAATTACACCTTGAGCATGTTCGTCGCAGGATAAATGAGAACCATGCAAAACTCGTGCAGTTGCAAAATCTTCACAGATGGATAATTTCTCAGACCGATGAAGTTCATTTGGAACTTCTGGAACTCAAAAATTAAGAAGCTCAGGCACTGGAATGGCAACGACAGGAGGAAGAGGAGAGACTCAGAAAAAGAAGAGATGGATGAATTAATTGAAGTTATCCAGTTATCTAAAATTCTAACATATATTTTTACTGCTACTCGTGCCTTGGAAATTCTATTCATACACGCTCTGGCTAAGTGCTTTCTCCAAATTAGATTCGTACGCCACTATCCTCTTGTACAAGCTTATTCCGAACGAAAAGCTCATCTAATTTTAGAAGAAGAAAACCAAATGAAGACCCTAAATGAGGAAGTAGAGTGTAGACAGCTCCAGCGTTAGGAAGAAGAGATTGCTAAGCTCAAAAGAAAATCAGAGGAAGCTGCTAAGCTGGTACGTCAGAAACAGGCCGAAACTGATGAGCACCAGAGATTACAGGCCGAAGCCGCTGTCAAAAAGGCCAAACTCGATGCAGCAGCCCCAGCACCACGATAGGGGGAAGAAACAGAACCACACAAACTTCTTCCTCCACCGGAGATTTCTACTGCTTCCTCTCAAAGTCAAACTAAAGACAACTCTAGAGCAATAACTACAGTTGAAAGAGCCTTGTCTCCTGACCGACTCTCAGTAGCAGTTGACTCTCTACCCTACAGAGCTCTGAATCAAGCTATAGACCATCGAGTGGAACAGCAGATGGCTCTTGTTCTTGATATTGTCGAAAAGGGGGAAGAGAGAAGAGATGAGTCGATGAAGCTGCAGTTGATCTTGTTTGATCAAAAGCGAGAAGAGGAACAGCGAAGGCGTAATGAAGAATACAGAAAATAGGAAGAAGAACGCAGAAAGCGGGATGAAGATATCAGTATGAAGCTGGATCTTCTAATGGCTGCCAGAGAGGAAGATAGGAAACACATCTCCGATGTAACAGCAGTCCTAAAGGTTCATCAAGCTAGTCTGCTGGCCATGTTTACCGCTACTGCCACTTACTCAAAATCAAAGGATGAAGATTCCTTGAATCAAGAAAAGGAGAAGGAGTAGAATCAAGACAAAAAGAGAAAGGTGAATTCTTTCCATTTTGCCCTGTTTTTTATTCTTAAATATCTTTTTGAATGTTCTTCATTTCTGCAGTTTGTTCATGTACTTGTAATCGATGATATATTTATGAAAAATGAAAAACTGCCGGTTTGAAGACAACTACTCATTGTCTTCTTCCTTGATTCTTATCTGGCTGAATTCACATGTTCCAGTGTGATCAGCGTTTCCTTCCTACTGCTCTAAATTAATGAGAATTATCACATTTAGGGGGAAGATCATTTAGAGTAGGTCGAGTATAGAAGAGGCACAGGTCTGAGTAGTGGTAGACAAGAAAAATTGTAAACTCAGATCAACTGCATCTTCATACCGACAGATAGACTTAGAGTTATGGTTTTGACAACATCAAAAAGGGGGAAATTGTTTGGTATTGATGTAGAAATCCTACCTTAATTTGATGTTTTGATGTGTCAAAACTACATACCAAAGTCTAGGACTTAGAGTTATTACCTCATGTAATCCTTGTATAGGATATTCGAGTTGTAATAGTCTAGGAAGAAGGAAGTCAACAAAACTGTGAAACAGTTTTGAAGAAGAGAACATTCAGACAAAAATTGTCTTGACTAAGAAGACGAAGACGGGCAGAGCAAGGTCACGAAAACTGTGGATACAGTTTTCACACAGAAACTGCTAAGAGGAGCTTGCAGTTTTAAAACAAGACAGTTTTTGCATCAGGAAATGCGTACACGATAAAATGTCGAAAAAGAGGCAAGGGAACGCCAAAGAAGTCAATGATAAAGATTAGACATATACGAAGCTACGACTAGCGTACAACGTTCGATGTCTGACACACAAGTACAAACTGCTCTGAAAAGCCGTACCTTGTAGCAGAAAAAGCCGAGAGACAAGCAACTTTTCAGAAGAGCATGGATTGTGACTGGACATCATCCCCAATGTCTCTACCGGCTATTTTCTTGTGTGTCACTTATAAATAGCAGGAACCGAAGAGACTTAAAGACCTTTGTCTCTCATCTTATTTGATATACATACGTTGATTTGAATCTCCAACACATTTTATTGTCTCTCGTCTGAAATTGAAGGAAGAGCATTAAACACTCTCGAGAGAGAAGACATTGCTATCGTAGTTCATTTATTGAGCTCTTTGCATTCATTGCTACGGAGTCTGAGGAGATTCGTTGTGCAACGTTTGTTAATACTAGGACTAAGTCAGCAGACTTACTCTAGTATCTTGGTGTTCTTACTTTCCAAGTAAGAACATAGCAGCCTGGTCTTTGCAAAGGAAGAACAGGTTATCACGGGCTACCGCCGATCATTCAACGTTCTGGGAAGAACAAAATCATCCAACCTACCGAAGAAGGAAAAGGGAGGTTTGTCCTCAATCCAACTTCGAGCCGGTCCACAGAGAAGACGCAGATCCTTCGACGGACTGAAGGAGTGAAGAAAACTGTCTGGGCGAGTGATCCATCGTGCTGTGGACAGAGGTTTCTACAGCAGCTGGCTATAGATCGTGAGGATTGTATCTTCATAACTTAGTGAATTACCAGATCTAATATCCGAAGAGTGGACGCAGGACTTTAGGCTCCGAACCACTATAATATCCTGTGTCGTTTACAGATTTATTTACATTTCGCACTTTACAGTTTTCTAAGATACTTTGAAACCTTCAATACTTACTGTGTAAGTATTGAAGCGTATAAACTGTCTACGATTAAAACTTGTAAGATGTTTCTCTAATCTGCTGGCTAAACCTTTTCTGAGTTTCATAACAAAAATTGCTAACTACAAATAGAAACAGAAACTAAATTGTCTATACTTAGAGTGTATTTCTTTGATTAATTGCTTCCGCTGCAAATTATTTGTACACTGATCTGAAACCAACATTATGGAAGCATTCGCTATTAGAGCATTAGTCTTTTTTCTTTGAGATAATACAAAATATAGTTGTTTATCATGATCGCTCTTTTGAAGCTTATGCAACTTTTTCCATCTTTTAAGGCTTTCTGCAGCTTTCGACGCTTTTGTCCATACGGTTGTTACTCAGGCCTAAGTATCAAAGTTTTTTCAAATTCCTGACTTACTAAGGTTGACTTACTTAGTTATCCTTGTCTTTGTAGGCTTGTTTTTTTGTGCATGTTTTTTCAGTCTTGTTATTTTTGTCTGTTTTCAATCTTTATTACTTAA
Organism: Plectranthus barbatus; assembly: GCA_026898455.1. NCBI lineage: Eukaryota > Viridiplantae > Streptophyta > Magnoliopsida > Lamiales > Lamiaceae > Plectranthus > Plectranthus barbatus. The sequence goes on along the minus strand of JAPKLW010000387.1, from coordinate 410,025 downwards.
GATTCATTCTCAACTCATAGCAATGGCCTTATTAAGAGTCTTGAGATCTCCAACTAATATCCTCTTCACGATTGGTGGAGTGATTCCTAGTCTATTACAACTCAATAAACTTATACAAGGTAAAAAGTTTGAAATCACTCTAACTCACCATCCTAATCTAATCAGTTCTATACAATTAACTGATTAACAAGTTTGGTTTGACACATCAAAACTATGAATATTTGTAACAATTTTCCCCATTCTGATGTTATCAAAACCATACCCTTAGAGAAATAAGAAGTTACAAACTTGTGAGTTATCTACCGAAAAACTAACTTCCCTCTAAACCTCTAGATCTCCTATAGAATAAAATATTCCCTCCATAATGAATTAAGGCAATAAGAAGACAATCTCGATTAAATTATGTGAAGGGAAAGTGACTACACTTCAAGGTGCACTATCAGTTAGTCAAATAAAATGACAATACTTTGAGAGAGAGTTATTGTCTTCAAAAATAATATAGTCGATTTCATTAAAAAAATTTGTACAAGTACAGAGAGTTTAAGTATAGAAATCTAACTATCACAAAAATAGAATTGATGGAGACGTTCATTGCTCTTTTTGTTTCTTCTTCTATCGCTCTTCCTCTTTTCTTGCTTTCCTTTCTTTCTTCATCATCTTCTTCTTTTCCTCTCAATTCCAAAATTGTTTTGTCTTTGCCTCAATTACCACATTCCTCCTTATTTCTCTTAAATCTTTCTCTCTTTTTGACTAGATCAATCAATTGGTTTTATTATTTTTTACTAGTTATTTATTCTTTCTATTAATTTAACTAGTAAGTAGATAATTTTGAGTGTTCACAATTAAATCTAACTTAATTAAATTAAATTTCTTTTAAAGAAAAATAGGAAATACGCTTTAAAAAGTAAATAATAATAAAAATAATAATTTATTTTAAACTCATCTCCGGCCGACTTAAGACCTAACCCAAGACCAAAAGAATTACAAAATGACCGATCGGGCTCGACACATGTTTCTAGTGATCCCAGGCCATGCCGGGCTATTAAATTGGTGGGCTACTTGGGCGGGCCAGTTGACAAGTGAGTCTAAATGCCATTTTTTAAGAAATTATTAATTTGAAGAAGGAAATATTATATTATTGGCATCAATCATATTTTTGGAGGGAAATTGAACAATAAACAATTACTCTTACATTGTGTAAATTTAAATTAAGTAATTGGTTTTCATTTTGGGCAAAGCTTCGATAAGGGGCATAAGTAGTTGAATTTTCTTACTCGAAATAAAGATTTTTCCACATTTATTTAAAGAAATAAAACTTCTTTTCATTTGAAAATAAAAAATAAAAATCAGCAGGCGAAGGTATTTCAGTACTATCGTCGAACCCTCACTCCACAAATACAAAACCCTAGCCCCCAATCAAAGTAAATCGTTTTTCCACAAGAAGAAAAGATTTATGGCGGATAAATTCATTTCTCTGGACGATGTCAAGTCCTTTTGGCACTCCCAGCTCCATGATCCTGAGAAATGGGATCTCAACAAGGTATTCTTTCTTCTTTTCTATGTTTTTTTTTTTTGTTGGGGAGGATTTCGTGATTTTTCTTCTCTCGGTTTTTTCTTGCATTTCCTGTAGAAATCCGTTTTTCTCTGGCGATTTTTATTGCTTCTAGTTTGCGTGTGTTCTGACGAATTTGATTTTTTAGTTCTTGTAACTTAGTACTTGTCGATTAGGATTCGCGATTAAATTATTGAAATTAGCTTTTGATAATCCTGTTTGTTACATGGGCTTGATTCTTGTTTTCTGCAGTGGGATTACTCCTATTCAAATTTTGGTGTAGATTTATGGTATTATGGCATGCATACGGCGTGTTTGACTGATTTGGTACCAACTAGCAGGAGATGAAATTCAGTTTGGTATGTAGGATCACGTCTGTGTTTTTTCCAAACTTTTCTTTTCTCTCATTTCAAAGAGGTTGTTTGATTATATTTGTTTGATGAATTTAGGATCTGTCGCATTACCATTAGTTTCTGTGGGTATATAAATGCTCTGTATATGAATTGTACGTCGTAAGTTGATATTGATTCTCTTTGTGTCTGGTTAAGCATTTCTTTGCCTGTGGACTGACTTATTTCAAAGTTGAACCAGAAACTTAAATAGTTTAGAGGGTTTGAGATTCTACCTCCCTATCCGTGCCTAGTTTACACTATCCAGATCTTCAAGGTTAAAATTCATTTGGTTACCAGAAACTGAATTATCTTAGAGGTGGTGATGATATCAATGTTTCTGATATTTCTATTACCATCATATTGCATATTTTGTTGGCATCTCAAACAGTATTGGCAGTCCCTACACTCTAGTAGTTGAGTTTCTTATTGATTTAGCTTGGTTCTTGTTTAATCTTTCACTTTTAGGTTTAACACTATTTCATTATTTTTCCCACAAATTGCAGAAATTACTCCGAGCAGTGGGGCTTTTTGCTGGATCCATTGTGTTGATGAGGCAGTATGGTGATATGATGGCTATATGAGTATAGTTGATGGGATGAATTAGTTCCTGGTCCGCTCGATTTGTTTCACTCTATGCTTCTGCTTATTCATCTTCAAATGAATCATCTTCCAACCATTTGTAGAATTTGGATGGGCAGTTATTGCTATTGGGATTTTATCTGATTTCTTTTTTTTTTTTTTTTTTTTTTTTTTGTCTGAATGTGCATTTTGTACTAACTACGAAATCATGTGAGGGTGAGGTGAATATTGAATATTTCTAGTTTGGTGTGGAAGTGATGAATTTTTTGGAGGAGTGAGTCCTGTCTCATGCAGTGGTTGCTCGTAGCATGTATTATACTAATTATTAATTTATTTATTTTTGTTTAAAAGTATATATGCATATGTAAATATATGTATATTATTTAAAAATATAAACTAAATTAGTTTTTATTAGATTATTCATTATATAAATGATCAAATGTGTTTGGCATTTAAAATCAAATGATTTTGTTTCTAATTAAATTATAAAATAGACCTCAAGTATGTTGAAACTTGGAAGTCTAATCTTCCTTATTAAAAATGTTAGGTTAAGATTTATATAATGGTCTTATTGTTGGTAATACTAATAGAGCAGTTTAAGCTAAAGTAAGATCGGTCTATTATTTCCCCAAACCAAATATTTTTTATATTGAATGAATCATTTACTATTTACAAGAAGTATCATAGAAGATATCCTATTATAAAATGTAATCAAATCAGATTTGCTATTTGGTCAACTGCAGTTAGCCGAATTCATAAAGGTCCACCATCTCAACTTGGCAGCATTTTACTTTTTTCTATAAATCGGCATTTGAATTTATTTCATCATTCCCAAAACAAAACATCGCTATCAAGATGTGTAAAGCACTTATATTAATTGACTTGGATGAATGAATAGAAGATTTTACAGTCTGTCATGGCTGCCGTTGGTTTATAGTAAAAGAGAATTTAAGAATATTCGAATCATCATTCATCTATATCCACGACCACGTATCTTGCTCGATAATTAATGATTAGATACGAACCAAAATCTAAAAAACACCCCATTTATAAATGGGTGGTGACTGGTGATTATTAATTTGAAATTTGGAAGCAAGGTTTAGTTTTGGTTGCCGACGGATTCCGATGGCTTCACCCCGTGAGTATATATAATATCTTCACTTCAATTAAAGATCATGTTTTGTTCATATTCTACCACTAATATCGATGTGATTTCTGTTTCTCTTGGTGATATGGGATCTGGGTATGCATGGATTTGTTCATTAGTGTAAATGCTGTTTACTCACATTAAAGCCTTTGCTTGAAATGGGTTCACTTTCTGGATGATGATGATTTGATTTTACCTGAAATGACGATCCTTTAATTATACTCCTAATTAATAAGGAATTATTGAAATCGAAGTGGCCATGGCACCTTCATTGTATTTGTATATTAATATCAGACTCAGATGGGATTTTGTTTGAGCAAGATATTACATGTAACAATGTACTATATCACCTCTAAAAACAATCTACTTTATCAGTGCATGTTTGATGACTCACCCTAATCATGTTAGTCTGAAATGTTTGAACAATCTATTCTTATAAGCTTTGCTATGCCCGTTGTTTCGCAGGCCTTGTTCCTTTTGTTTTTCTGCTATTTGTTGTGGGGTGCTCTGCTAGACCTCTCTACCCACTTCCCAGCAGGAGAAATGATAGAAACAGGCAACCATTACAAACATTTCGTGCATATAACATTGCACATCGTGGTTCAAATGGAGAAATTCCCGAAGAAACCACTGCTGCATACATGGTATGCTATGCAAGGCTACACACAATTGTTTTTCAGTTTCTAATATTTATTATGATGATCATTGGTACTAAATCTGTTACTTAAAACATAAATTATGCATTGCTGCACCTGCATTCTCCTGATTCAACTTTTAAGCAGTTTAAGGTGATTTTTACATTTATTAAAAACTCATTGCATCTAATCTTATTGGTTGATTGAATTTGGTAAATTCTCTGTCTACATTTATAATTGATCTGTGTGCTGAATAAACTTGCAGAGAGCTATTGAAGAAGGCACTGATTTCATAGAGACGGATATATTAGCCTCCAAAGATGGCCTTCTTATATGCTTCCATGATGTAATTCTGGATGACACTACTGATATAGCCAATCATAAAGAGTTTGCCAGCCGAAAAAGGACCTATGAGGTTCAAGGGACTAATATCACAGGCTTTTTCCCAGGTAGATATACTGAGGCAATTCGCTGGTTTTCCATCTCATACTCCTACATCCTGACTTGAAACAGTGCTGGATAAATCTGTCTTAGAAATATTATTGGTATTCTGTTTAATGTCTTTCGTTATTAATTCAATCTAATCTTCCTACCATCAATATCGTTGTTTATCTTATACAGTTGATTTCACTCTAAAAGAGTTAAAGTCATTGCGAGTGAAGCAGAGATATAAATTCCGGGATCAGCAGTACAACGGTCAGTGCTTGACCTTTATAGCTTCTCTCATGATTAACTTCTTTTATTAGTCACAGTTTTCATTCTGAGGTTTGTTTCTCATCTTCCTAGAAGTTCCTATGTCACCCTACTCTTGATAAATGTAGGCCCACTATAGATAGATGCATGCAGATTGTATAGGAAGACTACCTGCACAGAGAAAATCGTAGTATCATTTTCAATAGGGTTCTAAGACATGAATACATCACAAATGCTCACACCTCTGAAGCTAAAACTGACATTTATGCTCGTTTCCAGCTAATCACAGTTTTGGAAGCCAGACAGAAATTGTAACAATCGATGATGTATGATCAATCTTTAATTATATGCAGGAAAGTTCTCTATTATCACATTTGAAGAATTCATTGCAATTGCTCTGGATGCACCCAGGGTTGTTGGAATATATCCGGAGATAAAGAATCCAGTGTTCATCAATCAACATGTGAGCTTTTGATGCATACCTTTTTTTTAAAAAAACGGATTTCTTCAAGAAAATTATTTTGATCCGACTAGATCAATCACAAGTACTGTGACAATTTTTTTTTCCATCAGGTAAAATGGCCAGGTGGCAAAAAATTTGAGGATATATTTGTTAGGACACTCAAGAAGTATGGATATGGAGGTCCTTATTTGTCTAAGCAATGGATGAAACAACCTGCTTTTATTCAGTCATTTGCTCCCACATCCCTTACCTACATATCAAAACAGACTGACCTGCCCAAGATTTTTTTAATTGATGACACAACAGTTCCAACTCAAGACACAAATCAGGTTTGTAGTTTCAACATGTCCTTTTGGATTGTTAGCATCTGTTAGGTGTAAAAGTTCTGGAGCCCTAACTTAACCCAATATCGTACAAGGTCAAGGTTTGACCTCCACTTATATCTCCATCCACACTTTCATGTGAATCCAAATCATAACAACATCAAAAATAGTAAGTTTAACCACTCTTAACTCTTTTACATCATGCAAGATGTAATTCTCCCACATTGGTAAGGTAGAGTTTGTCAACCAATTTATAGTGCCAGCAATTGATTCTAATGGAGAGGATTAGGTTGTTAGCAATTGATGGGAGGATTCCTGCATGAAATATAAAGGTAATTAGTTCACAAATTCTGATACTGGATTTCAGTCGTACTGGGAGATCACTTCGGATGAGTATCTGGACTACATCAAGGAATATGTTGTGGGAATTGGGCCCTGGAAGGATACCATTGTTCCTGAATCAGATAATTATCTGCAAACACCAACTGATCTTGTAGCCAGAGCACATGCCCATAACCTGCAGGTATCAAACTTCTCTCTTTACTTAAACTCAGCTAATTCTCATCTTGTCCGTTGTTTTAAGCATTCATTGTTGTTCAGGTGCATCCATACACTTTCCGGAATGAGTATCCATATTTGCACTTCAACTTCAGTCAAGACCCGTATAAAGAATACGCGTATTGGATAAATGAGATTGGGGTTGACGGACTCTTTACAGACTTCACGGGGAGCCTCCATCAGTATCAAGAGTGGGCGAGTCCTTTGTCAGCAGGAGAGGAAGATGCACATGGCCTGCTTGATAAGATTGTGACCATGATCTCCAAGTTCAGGCATCCATAGTTTGACTTTTTATTTTTTTGATTGGGTTATCCCATGTAGATTTTTCTGTGTACTAGCTGACTGCCTGATCCCTTTGGAAAACTAGAAAGGGTAATTTGGATGGAATAAAGAGTTTGCAATGATCTCTCTTCAAGAATGTTATTCCATTTTGAATTGGAATTGTATGTACTATAGCTCTGACATGTTCTTCTTAATGTTGTGTCTAGGGGTCGACTAGTATTTTGCTCGAGTTTAACTAATGGATAATTTTAATCACCAACGTTAGTCACCTCTTACTTGGTACCAATGATTCAAGAACTTTCTCTTATCTCTTTCTGTGTTGTAATGGAGATACTTTTTTATTTGTTTTGCACAAAAACTCTGTATTGATTTATCTTCTTGTCTATGTTATGTTGATGATATTATCACCACACTTCTACGTCTTCTGCAGTTGGAATTCTCTACAAAGTATTTCGGCCAACTCAGCGTCTTAGAAGTTTTCTATCCCAAATCTGATTTGTTTCTTAACCATGTAATTGAACAAAAACTTGTTTTTCATTGAGTATCAACAAGATACAATGTGAATACATGCATACAAAAAAATCAAAAAGTAAGGAAACAAAAATTTTTACAATATTCTTTACCTACTATATTTTCTTGATTGATATCTTGAATATCCTTATCATATATAGTATATCAATATATTGGTATTTTTTTTTCCACTACTAACCAGTAACCAAGCTTAGTTCTTGCCGAAAGGCGCTGGTAGCTTGCCCAAGCTACTGCATTAGAATGTTTCCCAGGTCCTAATTAATTTATTATTGAATCGAATTTTAAATTTTTTTTATTCATCTAATAAATAATTTTTAATTTCCAGGGCCAAATAACTAACCACTAATTTAATATTTATCAACTATGTACATTGCTATCTTCAAATTTTTTTTCCATGGACTTTCATTTAAGCAAGTGCTGCTATCCATCCAAGTATTATGGAGTTGGACATGCATCAATATTATGTAGCAACAAGAGAAGTATTAATAAGAATCGAGTAAAAACATGAAGTAAATATTGACCCCTGCAAGATTTTAAAACAATCACGTGTTGTGAATCCAATGTAGATGAACTGCTGAAAGACATATCAAATCTGCAAAGCTGATGGAGTTAAAAGATTTTTTCCACATAATGTAGACATCCTTTTGAACTGAACTGAACTTATCAAAAACAATATTAGCATTATATTACAAGAACTGCTAACACTAGTCCTACGCATGCAAAAAAAAAATAATGTAGCTTAGACAGCCCATCAGTTAAGCAAAATCTTCAACATGCAGCTACTTTGAAAGCTTCATCTTTGATATTTCTTCAGCCAAATACTTGGATTCAGTTGCATAATCAATTGGAGCAACAGCCCTGATGGTTATCCTCTGCCTCTTCTCGTTGTTGTACTCATGTGGAGTAACACTGACTCGGAAAAGGTGAGGAACCCAAGTTGCTTCCTTCAGTTTCATCTGATAACAAGAGTCTCCATCCTGAAATCAGCAAACAGAATTAGCTGATGTTATATTACTGCATTAATCAAGGGAATGAGTGATCTTTCCTAAATGGATGTAGGTAGAGTGTTGCTGACCTGAGATCTAAGCTCATTTAGTTCATCAGCTGTGCATCCAATGATTCTCTCTGCTTGGTCATTGAAAACCGAGAGATAAGCCTCACCACTTGCATCAGAAACCTTAACCACCATTATGTATCTGTTGCAAGACAGAAAATGTTGAGTTACATTGATAAGTAGTTGATAACAGATGAAATGCATTCGATGTACAGACCTCAAACTGCAAGAATCTTCATTCTTTTGGCACCCTTCACACCAGTAGCCAGACCCTAAAGCTTCAGTAACCTTCTTGTTACATGTCTTGCAAGCCCGGTACCACATTGCTTGATCGGGTTTGATGTAGCTGATGTACGCTTTAATGGAGAAGAATGCAGGCTGCAAAGAAGAAACAAAATAATGTAATGGTGATGACAAGCAATAATCAAAGATGGAAACTAGTAGAAAGTTTGAGAGCTTGATACCTTCTCTTCTCCTAGTGAAGGGTTGCTAGTGATGTGAGATAGGGAAACTCTATCAGAGTACATAGATCTATTCCCACTTTTGTTGGAAGAGCTCAAGCCTGAGCCAATAGCAGCCAAAGATGAGTCTTTACCTTCAGAATCAAACCTGTATATCACAAAACCAAAGCAACGTACAGTTAAAATAGCTGATTTGTAAGAGTTTTCAATTTGAGACAATCAATTCTCACCATGATCTCAGTTTTTTGGCTTCAGGTGTGTCTGGATCAACAACTACAACACTTTTACTCAATGCTGATAATGACAAGCCTGAATAATGAATTGAGAACATTGGTCAGATGACATGATCAAGATTGTTAAATAAGCATCATTGTTATTTTCAGTACCTTGAAATTCACCAACTTTAAGAGATTTTATAGCAACTACAGGAGATTTATCAGCCATATCCAGCAGTTCTTGCCCAATGTTTGTGGCGAGATCATTCCATAGAGACACAACCACAGTTTTCTTCCTGGAAGCAGTAAAGTAAGTTTTAATATACATAATTGAACTGCATAAACAAACAATATCACAAAGTAGGAGCATACGTCTCATCAGCAATAACTATATCACGTTTTGGGACAGTCTCATTGTTGCTTTTCCTTCTAATACTCATTGTAGGTGATACACTCTGAACCACTCCAATGACATCTGCAACAATCAAAAACACAGATTAATTTTGTGGAACGAATAAGAAATTTGAAATGTGGTAGATAGAATTCAGACCCATACCAACTAGATCCCTCCCATTGACATATGGACCCAATTCATCAATTGGGACAAAACTGAATTTTGTTTCAGGAATAAACGTGGCCTCATTGCTGGCTTCCTCCACCTCAGAGTTTTCATTCAAGGTCATCTCATAATCATTCTGTACCGTTTTGAACTGCTTGTTTGCTACTTTCAAGGTCCCCTTTGATATGTAATAAACCTTCCCCATCTGAAATCTATCATAGAATTTCTTTGCAGCCTCGTTAAACATTGTTGCTTGAATTTGTGTTCCCTGAAAAATATGCCACAATCTCAGTCGTCATAAACTAATAAAGATGACAAAACATCAGCATCTCACACAATCTAATCCTTCACTTACATCTTCATCTGTCAGCTCTACATTGAATACACAACCTTCTCCTCTAGCATTCTTGTAAGTTCGCATGTTTCCCTTGTTCGTAACTCGGACCTTAATGGTCCAGATTCCTTGGTAGGGATTCAAAGATACAAGCGGATGAACTCGCCTTGTCATCGCCATTCGTGCAGAAGGTGCCATACTGCCATTATTCACATTTCGCTTATGAGAAACAAATACTTCAAAGAATAAGCTATCAAAGAAGGTGCATTGAGTGAATTGTCAAACAGAAACCAGCACAACAAACATATCTTACTTTCCATGTTGGTCATGAACTATTTGAGCAGCAGATTTAGTCTTGACTTCTTGCTTTGGCTTAATGACAATACCGGGAGATTCAATTATCACATCCTCGTCGACATCCATTGCCTGATCCAGTTTTGAAACCCCATTTTCCTCAGCTTTTACCTCGGCCTTGTATTCCACATCAAGCGCAGGCGACACAGCCTCGCATTTTGACACAATCAAGAACCTGTAGGCAAATAACAAGCATTTTAGAACACAAAATTAAAACTTTACGCTTCATACAAAAAGAAAAAACAAGCAAAAGAGGAACTAGGCTAAGCGGATTAATGAAGAAAAGGTTACTTTTCATTCTTGGTAGGGATGTCATTGAGCGTGTAGTCAAGAATACGAATGAGACCCAAGTTCTGGATGTTCCCAGATGTCACCTCAGATGACAGAGCCGATTGCAAAAGACCCCTCACCTTCATTTTTCCATCACTCGCCATGAACCTGAAACCATTTCGTAAACTAAATTATCTCAAACACAAATTTCTATTTCGATGTTCACGTGTTAATCGTGTTTCAGATCTAAGAATTTCACGTGAAAATCAAAAAAATTTTAAAAAAAATTTGCCTAGCCAAACACATCGGAGATTGCTTATATCAAATCAATCGCACATTAACTTCGCGATTACACGAGATCCCACAATTAACAAAACATCAAATCTTATCAAACAGAAGAAAATCCCAAGTCCCTTCCTACCCATTAATATTCCAGACGATAAAATTAAAAATAAACTAAGATCTGAATTCAGAACAGGACAACATCAAAGCTTTACACGTACATGTATTTGTTTCCGGTGGCCTTGAGGTCGAGCACTTGCACGATGATTTCCGGCAAATCAGAAGAAGAATCCGGACATGGGTTCGCAAGAATTAGGGATACAGCATCTGGGGTCACTGTTTTCGCCATTTCTCCTCACTACCACTAAAATTTACAGCCAAAGGAGGTAGAAAATAAGTCAGATCTCAAATGTTGCTTAGGTTGGAGAAAGGATGAAAATTAGAGAGAATAATACGAAAGAATGAGAGTTCCAAGTGCTGGAGTGAGGAATTTGTACGAGCTGAAAACGGGCGCGCAAATTTTTTGGAGGGTTTTTGTTTGGGAAATGAAGCGCCAAGTTTTCAACTGCAATTGGGAATTTCTTTCGATTTTGACGAAGTTTGGCGCCAAACTAAATTGTGATTTTTTGGCGCAAGTTATTTTGAATAATTCCAATATTTGAAGAATTAGTCGTGCTAAATATGTTTTCTAAAATGTTTATTTGATTATATTTTTAATCACTTTTCAGAGTTTTGTAAGATATTTGGATATGTGGTATTTAAAAAATAAGTTCCTAAGATTTTTAATTTGGGAGATGCATAATTCTTAAACTCCTTGAAGGTTTAATTTAGAGGGTTTTAACTTTTAAAACAAGCTTGGCCAACAAAGGTTACTCTAAATTTTTTATTTGATTAATTTATATTAAATCACTTTTTCCTGCTAAACTACTTCCTTTATTCCAAATATATAATCTATAGTATTCTTCCAGGTTTTCTAATTATATAATCTAATTTTTATATTTAGTAATTTTTTTAATATTTTACAAGTACGTGTACGTCTTCAAATAATTTTAGGGAAAAAAAAAGAGATTAGCTATTTTTTTTAATAAGGGCAATGTTAAACATTTTAAATATATTGTTTTCTTAAATACAACATTAAATTGTACCTTATAATTTGATCAGATGGAATAATTTGTCCAAAATAAGTCTGAAATATCTTTTAATATTATTGACTAGTATAGATAGTTTATGTTTTAACTTCAACTTAGTACATTGGTATCATCGTTAAGAATCGAACAATATTTATTAACCACAAATAATTAATTGGTCATTATTTCGAATTATATTGAGATATTTTTTTCTATTTAAATAATGTAATACCTTTTTCAGAAATATAATTTATTGTTATACAATGGATCTAGATGGTAACATAATTGTATGGTATTCCATATAAAAAAAACTGTACAATTATTGTCGCAATTAGGGATTGGGAAGAATATAAAAATATTATATTTATTTGTCAAAAGAAATATAGATAATTATCGAATTTTTAATATACTGTAATTTTTATTAAGGTATCATATATGTTGAAGTTGGATTTAGTATGAATACGGGTCCCCATGATTAATAAATAAAACAACCAAAAACAATAAACAAAACGAATAACAAAGAATTATCAAACAAGAAAGGCCAAGTGTTTTTATTATTAAGACTCATGAGCTCTGTTACTGTCAAGATAGAGAGGCAGCCTGCAGAAAGGGGTCCCTATTTATAGATATTCGTAGCTGAGTGAAGGTTCCAGAAGGAGTGTCTTCAGTTACTGATTGCTCCTGGATCAACCTCCCACTTGTTCACTCCTTTCATATTCGTTGCAACTTAACCATGAGCTTATCCAGATGGAACAAGTCGATTATAGTGGTCCATGATAAATTGATTAGCGACCTCCGATTTTCCCTAACTGTGTCTTGGATCAAATTACTCTGACATCTTATTGTCGGTCGGGTTGAACTACTTCTTAATGGGCTTTGGGTCCTCGTCTTGGCCCAATTACCTTATGGCCCAACAATATCGTACCAAAAATTCTTAGTATGCTCGATCGTTATAATATTTACAAAATAATGGTACATAAAATACTGAAAACATTATATTTTCACTTTAAAGTAATATTATATTATTATTGATATAATTAGGTCTTTTAGATTTCAGTAGAGACAATTGTAATATATCGAAAGTTTTAAGTGCATTGACAATATACGTGTCATACTGAACCGAAACTTTAGTATGCTGAAAAAATGGGTATGGTAACATTATGGATTTTTCTGATACCGTAAAATTTAGTACAATATACAATACAATAAAAAAAAATTAAATATACCTAACTAAACCATCCCTATTGTACCTCCAATCTTCTAATGATGTTCAACATTTGTCAAAATTCTAATTACCTTTCATTTTCTTAAAGCTGTAAATTAGGTTATGAAAAGAAGTTGTGAATTATTTTCAACATCTTGAAAATCGCATTTTAATTTTTAACTATATAGCAGCAAACTCAATGCATGCAAAACAAATTCATGAAGTCGTTAAATTTTATAGCAATAGGTTTATTAAAAATTTACATATGTACTAATTCGAATAAAATTTATTAGAAAGTAGAGATTACACCAATTACATAATTTTCAAATTAGGCAAAAATCGCCCAGCAACTATGCAACTAACGAGCCAATTATTACAATTTACAACACTGATTTATACAAAGTAATGATTGAATATTTTGCAATTTGTAATTAAAAGTTTTTGAAGAATGCAACTATTTCGGGAAAAAAAATTATAATAATACTGTAGAACATAATGATTAAAAATGAGCACAAAGTTCATAAAAAGTAAAAATATATGAAACATGCATGCCAAAATTATGATATAATAATTAAAAAAAAAAATCTTGAAGAATCCAGCAGCATCAGGCAACAGAGGTTGATGAGGGTTGAGAAATAGTAGTTACTTGAAAATACATGGATGAGAGAAGAAAAACAAAACTCAGAACCTGGTCACGTAATCGATCTAATGTTGTAAGCTAGAACAGTAAAACGGAACCACAGGGTTGGTTGATCAAGATGATAAAAACTTAGAAGAGCGAGGTTCCTTTGCCCTTCTTGTCTCCGCCGATTTCAAAGTGTTTGCATCTCTACAAAACCAAGAAAACAAAACAGTTTATGACACGGACAGGCGTAAAAAATGCAAGAACAAGACACAAACCTTAATTGCGTGCTGGGAAACATGTTTGCAGCCCTGACACTGCAACCTCAACACAATCTTCTTTGTTGTTTTGGCCTAAACATAATAGAATAAATTTCAACAATACAAGCACAAATTCAAAAGTCCTCTGGTATCATTTCTCAAGTATAAAGATCGTTCATTAATCAGAAAATCAATCCTTACCTTCTTGTGGAAAACAGGCTTGGTCTGACCACCATAACCGGACTGCTTGCGATCATAACGACGCTTCCCCTGAGCAGCTAAGCTGTCCTTCCCTTTCTTGTACTGGGTGACCTTGTGCAAGGTGTGCTTTTTGCACTCCTTTGACTTGCAGTAAGTCTTCTTTGTCTTTGGAACGTTCACCTGAGAGCCCAAAGTAAGAAATAAATTAGCATAGCTCAAGGCTTTGCAATCAAATAAAAATCAAATTCAGATAACAATAATAATCACAGCTTCCCACCCCCTAATCATTAGAACTTCAGATAATGGAACCAGGCCTCAACAAAAGAGCAAATGGGCAACGAACACGCCATTCTGATATATTTAAGACAGATTATTGGAATCATGTTATACCACAAATAATTCGAAGTTCGAAGAACTGTTTAATATCCATTTAAAGAACTCACAAACAGTCTGTCAAAACTCAAAACTCTTCAATTCAAAGTTTCAAACAATCCAAAACCTAAATGTGCCTCAGATAGATACACATCCTCGCGGAGTGAAAATATTGATATCAACAAAAATCAAATGAACTGAACTTTCGGACACCTACCCACACCGATCCCAAATAACTTCTCAAAATACCACGAGATCTTCACACTAAACCCATTTCTGCTCGTAAAGCAGTTTAAATTAACAGAAAACGAAGGCAAGACACGGTCTCGCGGATCAGAAAACGCGAGCGAAAACCACACAGAAAACCCTGTAGCTAAAATTATTCGATTGGGGGTTTCATTGCCGATACCAAAACAAAACAAAACAATCACGATTCCAACATCGTGCACAGTATTCTAATTAGGTTGAAAATGAAGCCCAGTAACAAAGCAAATCAAATTAGCATGTAGGAGAAACTGAAGGTCGTAGAGTTTGAGAAATTACCATGGCTGACAGCAGAGAGAGCGGAGATTGAAACACGGGATTTGGATTGGTGCAAACTCAGAAGAGCTAGCTAGGGTTTATTATGTACTCCATAATATAAGTGTATAATGCTGTTCCTTAATGGGCCGGCAGAGTTGTAGATGGGTCGGTCTTCAACTTGCCTTAACCCAATATGACCCATCCAAACTCGTAAGAATGCTTTGTCTTGTGTTGCATCAAAATAATAATTATTATTATTTTAATTAAGTAGCAAAAGGATTTGCTCCTTCCTTTATTTTTAACTCTTACCAATAATTTTAAACAAAACCTTTAATCATTCTACTTTACCTATGATATTTCCTGTTTTTTTTTCATTTGTTCCGTCATAATTATAATTGTTAAGAATTAAGTTTATTCCAAGCGAACAATATTGATTATGATTCATTTTTTTTTATCTTGGTTAATATTTTAAGGTCTATGATATGAAACAGTAAAGCTAAATAATAATTTATTTTTTAGCACTAACAATTTAAGATTTACCTATTACACTGTTGGGGCCGGGTCCTAGAGGCCCAGACTCACTAAACTCAACGGCTCAAATAGTTACCGATTCAAATGTCACAAACTCGCTCTAAATAGGAAAATCTCATAACTGCTTAAGGCTAGAGATCGACGCCAACCCATAGAGCTCCTCGACACCGACCACGTTTTGGGGTGGGTGGCGAGGAGGATAAGACGCCTCGTGGAAGCCTAGTGGCACATGACCGTTACAAATCCTAACCGATCTCAAAAGTTCCGCGATCGTTCCGAAATTTGCGGCGAGCACGAGCTCGCTGATAGCTAGGATTTTGCTAGCACTCTCTCCCCTTTCATGTCTATAAATAGGGGTTAAGAGTCATTTTTCGATATCTTTTTTCCCATTACTGAACTACGCTATAACTCTATCGAATTTTAGCCAGAATTCTCCATTCTCAAGCACATTTTTGGTCTAGCATAATTTCATTCGCACTCTCTTTTATTTTCTTACTAGTTGTAGAATCTCGATTCAATATTATCGATTATTTTTCTTGCTATTACTTGTTGTTTCGTAATAATTCTAAGGGCTCAGTTTATCCCGATAAATCGAACCTCAACATACACTATGAAGAAATTGTAAAAATATATTAACCCTTAATATATGGACACAATATATATATATATATATATATATATGAGTGATTATGTAAAAAAAATCTCTCTGTGAGAAAAAAGAATAAATCATGTCCATCAGATCTAAAAAAATCAATGGTTAATATTTAATCAAGCAATAATTAAAACGCAATCAATCAACCAAATAAGCAAGCAACAAATAAAGCACAATCAAGCAACATTGTAATCAAGCAATGACCTGAATACAATCAAGCAATGTCCTGAATGCAATCAAGCATCTTTCTCATTTTCTCACGTTAAGGTTTTTCTAACTGGATCCGCTCCCTATATATATATAGAGTTGTATTCATTTCTAAACCAATTACCATGAATGAACTATGGCAAAAAATCTCACCATTAATTCTCTTAATCTAATGATTCATTTGTGTGCCACGTGTAAGCATTCTCACGTTAAGGTTTTTTATCTTTTATACTTAATGTTGATTTCAATATAAAATTATTTATTTTTTAGTGAGAAATTATTTCGCATAAATTTTGCAGATGGCGAGAGACGTAGAGATGGAGGAACTTGGGTTTTTAGGGTTGGGAATTATGGGAAAGTTATGTTTATGAATTTGCTTTGCCATGGTTTAAGTTCGTTGTATGGAGTTGCACTCTCTCGCCGCCGCCATCTCCCCCCTCGCTGCCCCCTTCCTCCCCTTGGCTTCTAAGGATTCGAACGAGAAATACGGTACATTTTATTTTCTTTTTTGTATTGAACCTTATTCTTTTTTTAAAATCTAATTGACAGTTTGAAAAGGGGATGTAAATTATTAATGGTTTATTTGTTCTGCACATTTGTGAGTAACTTTGATGATTTCATATTTGTTTCTGTCAAATTATGTTGCTTTAGATGTGGATTGATTTTAATAAATGCCGTGTGGTTACGCAGTGCTGGATGTAAGACACACAGATGATCGATCCGGCTATCACTTGGTGGATTGCCTTCACGAGCAGATTTCATTATTTTTGTGTCATATGCGATTATCATTGTTATTTTATATGAGTGTCATTGTTATTTTATTTAGATCTAATGAATATGTTTCATTCTTTTTTCTCACATAGAGATTTTTTCTCACATGATCTCTTCTATATATATATATATATATATATATATATATATATTTATATATCTAGTTAGATATGAAAACGTGGACACCTATATACTAACCGTTTATATTAAAGACGATTTGTACTTAAAATGAGAGAAATCATTTATATCGAAGACCGTAAATTTAAAAAAATCAATTTATAATTTTTTTGTAAAATTTACACAACCAAAAACCGTCTTCAATAAACACGGTTAGATCATCACATCAACATAAACCGTCTATATCAAAGACAATTTATTATGGCTATGCTGCCATCCCACATGAGTCAATTACAAGCCAATCAAGTTTTTGCTTGTCATATTTTTATTGAGTCATTTTTATATTACATTTACTAGTTCTTCACCCATGCATTGCACGGATTCATTGTATTTTAAGTATTAAAATATATATATATATATAATATTATTTATGGTTTAGAAAGTCATTATAGTTGCGTACAATAACGCTCCGAAACGAGGTCTATGCGAAACGTCACAGATCCCACATGTTGATAAACATGCATAAGGGAGAAAAGATCAACAAATTTGTGCAAATGATACTAAAGACATGCTTCAATGGATTGAGGAATAATACTCATGATTGATTCAAAGCATCAATTTCAATTTCAATTTCAAGCGGAAACGATAAGCCAAAGAGTTCAACAAGTGATTATCACATGGATAGATACATAACTTGTGACCTATGGCAAGAAGATCACAAGGGAATAACAACATGAACATGAGCTAAACAAGTACATGACATGTTGCGACATCAATCAAACTAAAATTCATAATGCCACATTAATCAAAACGGAGTTTATGTATGAAGACATGACTCCTCACTCTATACCAAGTTCCGGTGGCGGATGTATGTTTACACATGGGGGTACAACTGTACCCCCAATTTTATTTTTTTTACTATATATATGTATATTATTTATATATATCTTCAATTAATGTATTCCCATTTTATTTTATCTTATAAATATTTGTATTAAATCTAATATATATAAAATTAAGATAGACTTAATGGAATATTTTAAATTATAAAACAAGAAATAACCCTAAATTCTAAATTACCTAAATAATTTAAAATTAATCTTTCTTTCCCACCCGACTGCTAACGCTGCTTCTCAATCTCAACTCCCGCCCATCGCTGCCGCTGGCTACACTGCTAAAGTCACCGTCTGCCATCCATAGTCGCCGTCCACGCTGCGGCTGCTTTTCTTCCCTCAACCTCTTCTCTCTCGTGTGAGTTGTGTCTGCGCAGTGGCCAAATTGAAATTGAAAGTTGAAGGTATGTTATTTTCTTCTCTTTTATTTTTGTTTTAATTTTTGGTATTATTTTATTGTTTTATTTTCAATCTATATTGTTATGATTTTATTGAATAATTGATAGTTTATCTTGTTTTTTGTGATAATAATTTTTACTTTGTTGTGTGGAACAGTGGAAGTTTGCTAATCATTCTGATATTAAGATTTTGTTGTTCATTTAATAACTTATCTAACATTCCAAATTCTATTGACAAATTACAATATTTATATAAAAAAAGATAAAAAGAAAAATAATTGTGAGTCACCCTTTGAATATCTAGGTTTGAAAATCAAATCAATGTCAAAGCAACCTGATCTTCGAGCTTTCTTTCATAAGAAAGCAAAAGTAGACGGAACATCTTCGTCGATTCCAAAAGATACTGAAATAAACTCTATTAATAGTGAATCAGATTTGAGCGATTCGCGTATTAGTATTGCATCAATAGAGGCAGAGGATGAAGAATTATTATATGATGTTGAACTTCTTCCTCGTGATCCGGGAAAAAGAATAAACATAATGGATTACCTTCCAAACCAAAGAAATGCAGTAAGGAGAGCATATATTCTTAAAAAGCCTTGTCAGTCAAAAACTCATGATTTCCCTCAAAGAGATCTTGGAGGTATGCATTGGTTTAGTGTATCTTGGTTCAAGAAATATGATTGGCTTGAATATAGTATTGAAAAAGATGCAGCATTTTGTTTTGTTTGTTATTTGTTCAAAAATGAAATTGAGATTAATGCGGGGGAGATGCATTTATTAATGACGGGTTCAGATCATGGAATAAACCTTCTAGGTTTGAAAAGCATGTGGGTGGAGTTAAAAGTGCTCATAATATTGCTTATGAGAAATATGTGAATTTGAGAGACTCCAGAAAAAGATCCACAATGCATATTTTTGATAATGCGAGTGATGTGATTCAGAGTGAATATAAAATTCGCTTGAAAGCTTCACTTTTTCTAGCTTGAGGTTTCTTTTGTGTCAAGGTTTGTCATGCCGTGGGCATGATGAAAGTGAAAAATCTATTAATCATGGAAATTTTCTTGAGCTTTTGAAATGGTTAGCTGAACATAACGAGAATGTTAAAAGAGTCAGTTTAGAAAATGCTCCAAGAAATAATCAAATGATATCTCCTAGTATTCAAAAAGACATCGTCAATTGTTGTGCTAAGGAAACAAGTAACCGCATTATTGAAGAACTTGGTGATGACTACTTTGGAATATTGGCTGATGAGTCAAGTGATATATCCCAAAAAGAACAGTTAGCTCTTTGCTTGCGTTATATTGATGGTAAAATAGGAATGATAGTTGATCGATTTCTTGGACTTGTACATGTTGAAGATACCACTGCTTTGTCACTTAAAAGTGCAATAATGTCTTTGCTTGTGGACATTCTTTAAGTCCATCCAAAATCCGAGGGCAAGGGTATGATGGGGCTAGCAACATGAAGGGTGAGATAAATGGGCTTAAGACTTTGATTATGAAGGATACTCCAAGTGCTTACTACGTTCATTGTTTTGCTCATCAACTTCAGTTAACACTTGTTGTTGTTGTTAAGAAAAATAATGATTGTTGTTGGCTTTTTGAGAGTGTGACAAACTTACTCAATGTGATTGGAGCTTCTTGTAAACGAAGAGAAATGATTAGAGAATATCAAGTTCAGGAAGTTGCAAAAGCTTTAGAATTGGGTGACGTTGAGAGTGGATCAGGTTTGAATCAAGAACTTGGTTTGAAAAGGTCTGGTGATACTCGTAGGGGATCTCTTTACAAAACTCTTTTGAATGTTATCCATTTATTTCCTACAATTATTAAGGTTCTTGAGACAATTGGGAAAAGTGCATCTATTGCAGAAGATAGGGTCAAAGCTCAAGGCGTCTTGTACTCACTTGAGTCATTTGAATTCTCCTTTATGGCGCACTTGATGTTAACCATTTTTGGGTACACTAATGATTTGTGTCTTGCTTTGCAAAGAAGAGGTCAAGATATTGTTAATGACATGTCTCTTGTCTATTTAACTAAAGATCTTTTGCAAAAAATACGAGATAATGGATGGGAGACTCTCTTTAATAAGGTTAGTTTATTTTGCACTAAGTATGGCATTGATATTCATGATATGAATGCTCCTTATATTCCACGAGGAAGGTCAAAGCGTTTTGTCTCACAGGTGACAAATTTTCATCACTTTCGCTTTGAGTTATTTCTGGAAGTGATTGATTTACAAGTTCAAGAACTCAATGAGCGATTTGATGAAGTCAGAGTTACTTATGTGTATGGCTTGCTTAAGTCCTATAAATGGCTTCTCTTCGTTTCAGAAGGAAAAGGTACTTAAACTAGCTACATTTTACCCTTCTGAATTTTCAAGCATTGAATTGATGACTCTTGAATGCCAACTTGATATATATATTCAAGATATGCAAAGAGATGCTAGATTTCGGAATCTGAATGATATTGGTGCACTCTTGATGATGCTTGTTGAAACAAACAAGCACGTGACTTATCCAGCTGTTTATTTGCTAATCAAGATGATAATGATTCTCCCTGTTGCCACTGCAAGTGTTGAAAGAGTATTTTCAGGAATGACTTATATAAAAAATAAGTTGAGGAGTAGCATGGGCGATCAGTTTTTAAATGATTGTTTGGTCACTTTCATTGAGAAATATATTTTTCTACAAGTTTCCGATGATGATGTTATAGATCGCTTTCAGAAAATGAAGACTCGCCGGACCCAGTTACCATTGTAGTTTTGTTTAATTATTATGTAAGTTTTTTGGTTAATTTTACATTTTTAATAATAGGACTTTGAATATAAAATAATAATTATTAATATATAAACTTTTTATTTTATTATATATTGTACCCCCAATTTATAATTTCTAGATCCGCCCCTGCCAAGGTCGAGTAACGAGAAATTAAAGTACAAATACATTTGGATAATAGCTTTCAAGCTTTGAAGATCACCACCCTCTTCCACAGCTCCTCCATCTCTCATCACCTGTTACCTACATGTAGGGAAAACACATGTAGGGCTAAGTACACGAATGTACCCAGTAAGCACGGCACCAAAACCAGACAAGCATACATTATATAAGGTTACACCAGTCATCACACAAGCATATCACAAGGGTTTTATGAAAATAACTTGTGCATGCTCAAAACATTTACCTCACCGGCATGAGCCAACTCATTTTGTGGTACCAACATCAATCATCATCAACATTTCAATCATTCATTCATAAATGGGTGAGACGGGAGTGGCTACTCGCCATCCATTGGTAAGGGGAATCCGAGCCTTACATCGCCAAGAAGGCAAACCGAGCCTCTGGCACTAGTGCACTAGTTCGCGCATTCACAACAGTTCACCAATCACATAGGGAGAACACATGTTCAAACCCCGATTCATCAATCATGTCACAAGACAATCATACTGGTACCAAATGATTTTTAATTGCGAACCACTTTGAAAACAAAACATCATCTTTGCTTTAAGAAATCATTTTGAAAAATCGCGCATGCATTACATAAATAAAATAGTGCCCACCTTTCTTGCTTAACAATACTTTAGAGGTGGTCTTTGGTTGCACTCGTAGATGGTCCTTTGCCGCAATCGTCGACATCTAGTTAAAATACTTAAGTTACTACGGTGTCGGCATATATAGGATATATATAAGCGACATATAAGATGCTTCCTAGCATGCTCAATCCTTCTCAAATTATTCATGTTTAATAATGATCCTAGTCCAAATAACAATGCAAGTGATGCGATTCTATGCATGTATAAGTTAATCATTATTTGAAAAGCACAATTGGCATACTTAATCAATTTTCAGCTCTACGCAGTGAGTAAACAAAAGTCATAATTTCATGCTCACAAATCTTAATATGCTCATATTCTGGAATCATAAAATAGACACATTGAGATACATGCTCCAATTAATGGATCTAAAGAATATGAAATGTTTTGATCGGGGGAATGTTTTCAATTTCAGAGAGCTGAACGTATGGAAAAACAGAGTTCTGTTTTGGAAAAATCACCATGAACTCAATACAACACATTTTGAATTGAAAACTCAAAGAAACACTCCTAAGTGAGTCTAGTTATGCATGTAAATTCTCAAGGTCAAAATATGGATACATCTTGCTACGCAGTTCAAGTAATGCAATCTGCCACAGATTGACAATTCTATTTGTAAAAATCATAACTTTTAATTTAATTAGCCTTTTTATCTGAAACCAACTGCAACATATTACTAATTCAATTTGACTTTATATATATTTTTCAGACCATTTACAGACTCGTAGATTGGTGAGATGCATGCTAAAAATTGGGTCTGAATTCTGTGAAATTGGAAAATGCATGACTAGCATACAAACATGATAAATACACCTAGACTTCATCAAAACTTTTTTTAACATGAAAATTGACAGAGATTCTCCTCATTGTGTCTAGAATGCTCATGCTAAATTTCAAAGCCGAATGATAACCACATTAGACTATGCCTCTCAAACAATGAAACATGCTACTGGTTTGACACATGTTTTTGAAAAAGCCATAACTTTCAAACCATTTATCCTTTTTAAAATGAAACCAAATGGAGAATGCTCCTAACTCGATCTAGGTTAACATAATTCAAGATCAGAGCAAAATAAGACTTGTAGCTTGGTTAATTACACTAGAACAAAGACGACACAAAGCTGGCAGATTGGGGAAACAAGGTTCTATTGTATTTTCATCAATTCTAAACACATTTTTCCTTTAGATTCAATATTCCTATCATGATTTCTAATATCTTCAAAGATGAAAAGATGAATGACATGCCATTAGCATAGATCCATTCACAATCCAGCAAGCAATATTGAATTTATCACCCCAACACATTCAAAAGCACATAGATCAACCATAAACCCTTAACCTAGCACATTTCAACTTAATACCACATTGTAACATGGAGTTTCCAAAATACCTTTTGATTTAACATGCAACACATGAATCATGCTTAAAATGAAGAAATGAAGGTTAAGAAAGGGTTACTACAGGTAGAAATTTTCAGATTTAGTATTTTCTTAGAAATGGCCCTTGTGCTTGTCCTCTAGCTTTGATCCTTTGATACTTGGACTCCATGTTACTTGTAGAATGTAGATCTACCCAAATGAACTCCAAAGGGTGTGAGAATGATTTTCTTTATTTATGAATGAAGTGATTTTTTATTATTATTTAAACCAATTTTTACATTACGGTTTTTTTTTTAAATTCTATTTTTAAATTGTTAATAATGACGATTGCTACTTAATTAAGCAAATAATGATGGAAGGCTCACATAATTTGAGTTACTTTTTCATTCATCCTTTCGTATCAACATCAACTCAGTTCGGTGTCAATCAAATCTTGCCAGAATATAAATATTGACACGAATGTTCAAATTAAACTCGACTTACTTGCCTATTCTATTCCAAAATCCTAAAATAAAAGAAATGCATTAATTAAATTAACTCCATCGTCACGTGGCATGCAAATTCTGATTAAATGTAGGGATTTATTAGCCTGCACATTAATTGAGTATTTGTATTACATTTAATCATTTCTCAACTATTAATTTAGTGTTGTGGCTTTGTTAAATACTCCCTCCGTCCCATTAGATTAGTCCAGTTTTGTTTCGGCACAGAAATCAATGTTTGTGAGTGTAGTTGAATTAATATTTTATTGATGTGAGGAGATTTTTTTCCATTTTAGGAAAGTGGACTAATCTAGTGGGACAGACGAAAATGGAAATATGGACTAATCTGGCGGGACAGAGGGAGTATATTTAATTGAATCATTCTTTCCGATCAGGTAGTCCTCCTATCCCTTCCTTCATAGAGGAAATTGCAAAAATATACCAAATCATAGATATGTGGACAAAAAAAACTTGGAATTGGAAATGTGAACATACATAGACCAATCGTCTATATTGAAGACGATAAAATTTGATAAAGATGGTAAATCTCCAAAAATCGATTCATATTTTTTTAAAAAAAAACTGAACAACCAAAAATCGTCTTTAATAAATATGATTGGACCATAACATCAACATAAACCGTCTACATCAAATACAGTTTTATTGATTCCTTTGTATATTATATTTATTTGTTAGTATATATTAAATCTTTTACAATATTCATTAATATATTATGCATGTTAATCTTTTATATTTTGCTTTATGAAAATACGTGATTGTTCATATTAAAAGGCATAATCGTCAATTAATATATACTTTATTAGCTAGTAAATCATTGATTAGTTTATATATTATGTTCATTAATTATTATAATATATATTATATAGCGTGCTTGATTCATTAGTATTTTATACTTCATCGAGCTATATAAACACCCCTATTAACATGGATAACTAACAACTGTAAAGAGTTAATATTGATTATCCACCATCAAATCGAATATTATGATTGATTTATATTTAACATATTAGCATTTATTACTATTTGTTCTCTTCCCTATATCTTATACTTATAATTAAAATCAAACTTGTATAAATACTTGTAAATTTCACATCTCATGGTTTTATTTAAACTTGTAATTATACTTATATTTCAACTAAATTTTATACTTATATTTATGTTTTCATATCTTTAACTTAATTAAATTTGTAACTATACTTATAATATCATTGATTAAATTTATATTTAAGCTTAAACTTATGTTGATCATATCTTAAATTTACATTTAACTTAAGCTTGTAGTTATATTTATATTTTTAGGAATTATGTTGTTTTGATAAATGTTAGAAACCAATAGTCACTCATTTAGTCATTTGATGAATGTTAGAACTAATATAGATTTGATCTTGTGAATGATTATATAGGTTCAATGATTGTAATAATTTAAGTTCGGGCAACCAACAACTTGAAGACTTGGGTGCACTAAGTTACAATAATCTGATTAATTTCATGCGCAAATTTTTTTTTACTCTGATAATTTTGGGACCAATAATATTTTTATTGTTTAAAGTTATATTTCAACTTAACTTGTATTTATATATATTTATATTTTCTTCACGTAAAAATTGATAGCATTAAATTAAAATCATTACAGTGAGCACCATCTCAGCCAATTCATGCGCAACCTAATTGTTTAAACTTATAATCCAATTTAACCTTATATTTTATCTATTTAACTTATATTTCAATTAAATTTAAACTTTTATATTTTTCTATCTTAATCTTATATTTATATTCCTTATATTTAAACATAGAAGATTTATACATATCATATTAAATAAGAATTAATTATAACTGTAAATATTTATTAGGCTCTAACTTAATATATAGTTTGGGTGTTTAATTGTTGATTCAGTGGTGCATTGGAGGGATATTTTTGTACAAATAAATTATCCACGTCCTCCTACAATATAGCATTATTAATAAAATAGGAAAATTATATTAGATGAATATATAAGTATTTCCGACTAAAATACATATAACTACATCCAAAAAGATATTTCAAGTTCATAAATATCTTACCATAATTTTTTAATTTTAATTCATTTAATTTAACAATTATACATATTAGCATTATTTTGTATCAATACCACATAATATATTTATATACGGTGACGGCTGATGGAGATGACTGCGGTGGCTCACGGCAACAGGTCTGACTGGGGGACGATTGTTGTGGCTCATGGCGGTGGGGTTGATGGGAGACAACTGATGGCGTTGGCGGATGACAGTGATGCGGTTGGCCAACGGAGGTGGTGCTTCTGGCGTGGGGGTGGTCGGAGGCGCCAACGACACGGTGGTGATGACTGAGATCGGTGGTAGACAACGACGTTGGTAGATTTTTTAGGAGAAGAATTGTAATATGCTGATAAAACACTCTTCCTTAGCCGTCATTTTTTTCGTTTATGAAAGATATGTGTTTTTTTATTTATTTATTTAAACCGTTTTTGACATCACAGTTTGTTTGTTTGTTTTTTTTTTTTTTTTTAATTTTAAATTGTTAATAATGAAGATTGCTAGTTAATTAAATAATGATGGAAGGAGATACACAACTATCCTATGGACTTCCACGACATTAGGCTTCGCATATTTTTTCATGTCAACATTAACTCAGTTTGGTGCCCATCAAATCTTGCTATGAATGTTGAGATTGAACTCGACTTGCTTGCCTATTCTATTCCTGGAATGCATTAAATCAACTCATTCTTCACGTGGCATGGAAGTTCAGATTAAATGTGGGGATTTATTAAGCTATTTTTCTTTAAATGAATATTTTGTACCACATTTAGTCATTTCTTAATTAACAAATTTAATGTTATGACTTTTTTATTTAGAATAAAATGAATCCTTCTTTCTAATGAGGTAGCCCTCATATCCCTTTATTTACAGACAAAATTGCAAAAATATACCAAACCTTACATTTGTGGATACAAAAAAACATAGATAGACACCCATATACTAACGATTTATATTGAAGATGGTAAAATTCGATTAAGACGATAAATCTCCAAAAACTGATTTATAAAAACTTTAAAACAATCAAACAACCATAAACCATCTTCAATCAACACGGTTAAACCATAACATCAGCATAAACTGTGGAGGGGAATTGTAATAAACTGATAAAATAATTTTTAATTTTTAATTTTATTTAAATCATTTTCAATATTACAGACTGTAAGGGTGGGATCTTATGGCATACCAAATTTCTTCGTTGTACCGTATGTCATACCGAACTTCACAGAATGAGAAAATTTATACCGTTACCGTACCATAACTATCGGTATACCATAATTTCGGTATAACACAAACTGAATATCATTATGTACCGTACCGAAATTTTACCATATGTCGCGGTATATCGAAACTACACGATATACCGAAATAACGGTACACTGTACCGTACCGAATATTATTTATTAAAATATATATGCATATCAATAATATTATTATTTAACATTAATATTATTTATGTTCAAATATTATTTTGTTATAAAAAAAAAATAACTATAATAATCCACATCATAATAATCAAACTACTGCAAAATAAATATTAAAAATAATATAATAATGTATATTGAATATTACAAAATCAATATATGTATTATTCTTAAAATATCTTATAACCAAAATATGTTGAACAATAGATAATAATAAATTAAAACAAAAATATTATATATGAGATAATTATATATGATTAATACTACTATTAATAATATCTATATTTTTTAAAATGAAAATAATTTTATATAGTCGGTATGGTACGTAGACGGTATACCTTAAATTCTAGAATATCATACCGTTACTTTATCATAAATTTTTGGTACAGTATGATACTGTACCATTAATGACAAATATTAGAATTTCATCATTTTCAATATTTTTTCAATCTGCACGGTATATCAATTTTTCAGTATTTTTTCCCACCCTTTAAATTTTAGTTTTCTAGCTTTAAATTATTAATAATGAAAAGTGCTACTTAATTAAGTAAATAATGATGAATGAAGAAAACCGTATATATTATAGATGATTATCCTATGGGCTTCCAATCCTTCCACACCATTATAGTTACATAATTTTCGTCTACATAAATAATTTTTGGTTTATGCATGTCACTGACCCCACTATGAGAGTGGGTGTTTTCCATTACCAAAAAAAAATACACAAACCATTCTAAATGGTAAGAAAAGTATTTTACTAAAAATCTTCAGGTTATTTCAATACATTAACTATAAACAACTTTGTTATTCTTCTTTTGAGATCCATTTCACAGTCTACATGATAAATATTCTTCTTGTTTCATCACAGCATTCTACTTGAAAGATGCAAAAAAGTCGATGGTATCGGAGAGAGCCCGTATGAAGTCATCGACGTCCTCCTTGGTGTTGTAGAAGTGGAGACTTGCACGAGCACTCGCGTTCACTCCCAAATACCGATGCAGGGGCTGAGCACAATGGTGACCTGATCTAATTGCTACACCATGCTGCCAAAATAAAGAGTGTGCAAAATATGAATATGATTATATACTACTCTACCAGGATGACACAACGCAAGAGAAAGGTGAAAAAACTACTCATATCTGTCTGTACCTGTTGGTCAAGGAAGGTGGCAATATCAGTTGGGTGAACATCTTCCACATTAAAAGAACACAGTGCTGCTCTCGTCACGCTTCTTGAAGGTTTTGGGCCATACACACGGACGCTGGGTACTGAACTCAATCGATCGTATAAATAATTTGATAGCTCTACCTGCACAATGAAAGAAACAAAACTTATTGCTCATTTTGTTAATCACACTTGGTCTTGCATCCAAGAAATCCCAGAGACGATGATATCATTTCATGTTGATCAATTAATATTAACTTTTGGAAACATTTCCAAACTTTCCTCTCCCTTCAAAATCAGATATGTAAGTCAAGTCTCGATTCTCAACCAAAGTAATCATACAGCTACCATGATTTCAAGTGTGGCTCCAACATATTAATCATATATCCGAATGATGATAAACAATTCAAATAGAATCCAAGAACAGGTGTAAAGGTGAAACATCAAATGCAAAAACTGTTACCTCATACTCATGAATCTTCTGCATTCCAATGCCTGATAAATAATCAATTGCTGCTCCCAAACCAATAGCTTCCCCAATAGCTGGAGTTCCAGCTTCAAATCTATCAAGTTGGAAAGTAATTTATATTGAGAAATAAATAAGCAAACAGCTAATGAATCATGGTTCATACAGAACAGAATAAAACAAAATATCTCAAGAGAATTCATACAAAATTAATACTCCCTCCGTCCCGCTGAAGTAGTCCCATTTCCTATTTTTGTTTGTCCCATAAATTAGTCCCACTTTCCTAAAATAGCAAACTTTTTCACACTCACCAATAAAATATTAATTCCACTACACTCACAACTCTTAATCTCCGTGCCGAAAAGAAAAGGGACTACTTCACCGGGACGGAGGGAGTATAATTTAACAAATTGGATGTAGAGGTAACCATAGATTGGGTATATAGCCAGATTAGCGTATAATATACAAGATCCACACGAACTTGACTTATATAAAAGAAAAACTAAAATAGTTACTGCCAGCTAATAATGAGATAAGGAAAGAAGTAACAGGGTCAAAGAACTAATGTAAAATGGTGTTCTACATTGATAGGGAGGATTTTCAAATAAATCTCCAATAGAATCAATTTACACTCATAGATAACTTGAATATGAATTTATTCGACTTTCCTACACGAATCTGAAAAAAACCTCCATATAAAACTTTCAATCAAGTTCACAAATGTAATTTCTTCTTAAAGGGTATACAAATATATCATTGAACAACAAATAATCACCCATTTTGTATTTACCCCATAATGCCTTCACCTCCAATCCTAAATCAATGCCATATAACTTGTTCATATCAGGAAAGGCAAGTCACGTTGCACACTTTCTACAGCTAACATTGGTCAATTAATGCATGAGACACTCACTTGGATGGAGGTTCAGCATACGTTGAGTGATCTAAAAATACTTCGGATATCATTTCACCACCACCTGAAAATAATGTCATGAAATTGAAAGAGGCAAGCTCTGAAAATACTAAAACCAAAATTTCATGATTTGAAAAAATCATGGTAGGAACTGCAAAAAATTTTCAGGTTCAAAAGTGGGACAAAACAAACAGGGCTACTCACAGGAGAAAAGGAAAACTCACCTAAGAAAGGAGGCATGTAAGATAAGAGCTCACTTTTACCGTATAAAAACCCAATGCCTGTAGGCCCACACATCTGATGCATGATTAATTCTTCACTTCAAAAACTGACTTATAAGACTTGAGAACTAATATATATTGATACAGGCTTAGAGTTTGAAAGGAGATGGGAAGGACTTGACCTTATGGGAAGAAGCAACCAGGAAATCAGCATCAAGGTTCTGTACATCAACCACCATATGAGGTACACTTTGACAAGCATCTACAAGCACTTTGGCTCCAGCTTCATGAGCCCAGTTTACCACTTGATCAATTGGAAGAGCAGAAGCTGTGGGAAAACCAGAAAACAGAATAAATAGGTCAATTGTCATATAGAAGAAAGTGTTATTTGGTGTCCCCCAATTGGGGTCCAGTGGTGAAAGTGTATTGCTTGTGACCAAGAGGTCAATGGTTCGAGATACCTTGAAGACATCTGGGTGTGTGAGTTTTAAATTAATGTATTCTATTTCCCCCCCCCCCCCCCAAAAAAAAAAGTGTTATTTGATCTCTACAACAAAAATAGCGGATCTTTATTATCCTCCCAACACATCTTAAGTATTGAAACACTCCTCGAGCTGACTTCAGCCGCAAAAGGGTTTTCCTGTACTAAATATACTGTCAGGGAACTCCACTCCTTATCATGTGAAGGCATTATAGGGGCGTGGTTCCGGGGTGTGGGTGTAGATACCAAAGTATAATTTCAGATCAAATAGATTATTGGATACTTCCACAATAAGCCAATTTTCACAAGATGATGAAAGAAATACTGCTGACTGCCGTGAACATCCTTCTTAAGAAATAAACTGATGAAAACAACTAAAAGTAACCAAAATTCAATTTGCAATTTGAGTTTTGCCAGGTCGACTCCAGGGAAACAGAAGCTAGTAGCTTATCCCAGTTGATCAGAAATTTTTAACCTTTGTTCTCCATGATAATTTTCATACTACGGAAGAGAACATATTTTTTCCTAAATATGCAGAATCCTACCTCAGCAAGCAAACCAAAAGCTATGTATGATAATAAAGGTCCAATGCACAAAAACAATGCCACTATAAGCAAATCAACATTAGACAGACACTGAAACATGGAAGGTCATAATATAAAATGAAATAAAGGGGGTTTCTTTATGCATCTAAACCAAAAATGTTCCAATAAACACCAAGAAACAGAGTCATGGATACTAGAAAAAGAAAAGAGAAGTTATTTTGTCAAATATAAACTCCCCTACCCAGCTCATGGTTATTCATTTTAACATGGTATTTGTAGATGGCAATTCACTCACCCAACACATTTGAGATATGGTGAACAACAACAAGCTTTGTCTGCTTCGAGATCATTTCCCTAAGCTTTTCTATATCTGGAACTTCATCTTCGGTTAAATTTACAAACTTCAATACCGCACCAGTCTTTTGAGCTACAAATTGCCAAGGAACAATAGCACTGTGATGTTCAGCGATTGTAAGTATTACCTGAAATTGTGAATGGAGTACTTCATTAGTTAGTCTAACTTACAGAAAGGAAACGAAAAGGTGTAAATTTCCTAATCCCATCATTTTCAATGTCTCCACTTTCCATTCATTGTAATATAAGGAACAGTCCAATTAACCTCTCACATATTGATGATCTATTATGTTATAAACTTACCTTGACAATAAACAAATACTCTATTCTGCATTCATGGGCATCTTACTTGACATCTCAAATAAGTAAGTTTCAATCACTTCAATTATATGATATTTGCACCCTCAATAACGCAGACTGGAATTACGATTCTTTTCCCTAATGACAGTCCATGGCAAAACAAATAATGAGAAATTACAACCTTTATCAACCCTAAGGGCATATTAAGCTACAACGACCACTTAAAATGCCACATGTACATAAGAATTGATTGGTGGTTCTTCGAAATGACATGCAACACCCTTCCCTAACTTAAGATCAAACATCAAGAAAGTTTCTAGGCTGAATATAGTTCATGCAAGAGCTAAAACTGAGAACATCTTTCAAAATGAACTTGTAGATTAAGTGCAAGAGGTATAAAAATAAACAAGGAACTCATCGTGGTTTTATTGCTGTAGGTGGCCCTATTAACATGTTCGATATAAAAAACCATCAAATTCTGATGATGTAGCGATAGAACAGTCGGTTCCTATTTCCAGTAACAACAGTACAGGTTCTCTGTCAAGCAACCATCTAAATGAACTCGACTTTGTATACCTCATCTCCCTCCTTAAGATTCGAGAGACCCCAACTATAAGCCACCAAATTGATTGCCTCAGTAGCATTTCGTGTAAACACAATCTCTCTGCACTCCGACGCGTTTATAAAATTCGCCACCTTCTGCCTCGCCATTTCATATTCATCCGTCGCTTTTGCACTACATAGCAACGCGACATGTAACTAACAATTAAACAAATCCCAAAACCAATTTCTTCATCGTCCCAAAATTACCTCAAATAATGAATACCACGATGAACATTAGAGTTATAGCCTACATAATAATTGCGCAGCGCATTCAGCACTGCCTCCGGCTTCTGTGACGTGGCGGCGTTATCCAAATACACCAGCTTCTTCCCATTCACCTCCTGCACACACACCAAAATAAAAAAAATGAAAACAACATAGAAATAAACTAGAAATTCAGATAGTGAAAGTTGAGTTGCCTGGTGGAGGATGGGGAAATCGGTTCGGGTGAGGTGGCCGAGGGATCCGGGCCCGAGTTGGGGGTCGGTGGATAGAGGAGCCGGAGCGGCGGCGGCGGAAGCGAATGGTGCGGTGCGGAGAGTGCGACTGGTGCGGTTAGGGCAGGGTCTGATGGTGCGGAGAGAAGGCGGGAGCTTGAGCACGACGGCCTCCATCGAAATCATCATCGCCTCCGCCGCCACTCAAAATAAAAGTCCAACTTAACTAGCGGTACCAGTTTACAGCTGACGTTTTCTACTTCGACATTTGGTATTAATTATTACATAATGCACCCCAAAACTTCGGAGTATGTCAAATACGACCCGAAATATCCAGCATTTTTTCATAACCCACCTTTTTTAATACTCCATTCGTCCCGGGCCATTAGTCCCATTTACTATTGACACAGTTACTAATATTGTGATTGTAATGGAATTAATGTATTATTGGTGTAAGATTTTTTTTTTCTATTTTATGACTAATTCTATGGGACAGACTAATGAGGCGGAACAGAAGGAATATATAAATACATGGAATTAATTATGCAAAAACTATGTTGTGACCGCAGATCTAGAGGTGAGTATGAGTAAAATTAGGGGTGGCAATTCAAGTGGATCGAACTTTTATTTTGTTGATCCGTTAAGGTATAATTTGTATTTAATTTGATAAGAAAATGTTAAATTCGTATTTGAATCTGATTCGTTAAACTCGAAGCCGAATCATATCCAATCCCATAATAATCCAACAAATTCAAAATTTATTCAATAAAATTTGATTAATGTAACGCCCCAACCGACCTTCCCAGCGCGCTGCAATCGTGGTGAAGTAGTTTTCAAAACAATTTTATTAAAAACAGTGGAGTACAATTTCAAAAGACGGAAATAAGATTTCGAAAACACGTAACCATTTCAATTTTTTTTTATCAAAAGATGCTTTGAAAGATTCGCTAATAAGTTTTAAGTTGGTTTCTCAAACATTACAAAATCATGGAAGTGAAACAGTAAACAAAGTTCAGTTCTTTGTGAAACGTGATGGAGATATGCATGTGAAGATGCATATCTCAGGATCTGTCTTTAGCTTTCAAAACATTGCTCATCTTTACACCACTGCTCTTCCATCCCTGCTGCTAACCTGCACATTTTAAAAATAATGCGATGGGTTGAGTACTAATGTACCCCGTGGAGACATGCCCGAAAATATACTTTTTAAATATGAATGTTATGTCACACACACAGATAAACACGGGATTTTATTAAAAAGAAAACATTTTGATGTCGCGATAAACTAAATCATGATATCATATATGTTTTACTGTTTGTAACTGGAACCTGACCTACTTCCAAGTTACGATGAACAGCTGGGAATGGATGAATCACTCTACCCACTTTCATCAATAGTGCACTAGTCCCAGAATATTACCTTGAGACCCGATCGATTAAAAAACAAAGAACAAAAACCTTATCCCCAGGGCTTCAACACGTCAGCTGAACAACCCGAGCTCATAAACAAAATGAGGTTGCTAACCTTCTTTTAATGATTAGTAAGACTAGATCAAGTATTACATGTACTTGGTTCTTATCTCAATAATCCAACTCTCGGATGACAACAATCAACAGAGGCACATATATGATAGCACACAATAATTTTAGGCATAGACAATCATTTTAAAACAAAACATTTTCACACCCATTTAGAAAACTGAGCATGAAGCTCGAAAAGACATTTTATTATTACCGAAATAGTCCCCACCTGTTATTGCTTACAAAATTCATATGTTCTTGTTAATTGTGCGGTTGAGCTGTCACAACTTTGTACTTTGATTTTCCTTCACATAATAACACAACACAACATACACTAATTAGAATGAATTATCTAAGCATATCAACTTTAGCTGACGATACTTGACGTAGATCATGACCTATGACTGACAACTAACTGACATCTCCAATTATTCGGCATCCATTCTCTTCGTACGTGACTTCAATAGACCCAATCACAGAAGTTAACCCATCCGTGGTTAATGGACCAACTCAATTCAAAGCACGTTTATATTTTAAACGACTAATCATGTATTTAACTTCACGTTAATTGAATCACTCAAAATTAGATATTCAATTTCATAATCCAACGCATAAACATGCTCATAATATGTTTAACTAATCATATATAAGCTTATACTTCGAAAACAAATCAATTCGGATCAAGATCGGACGAGAAAAACAAACTTGTCTCTTTCTGTTCTCTATGTCGGCCGACATGCATCTATGTCGGTCGACACAGCCATGTCGATCGACACACATACCGTCAATCGACATACTTGTCCTGTCGACACTCAGCACAGCTTGACAAACCCGATGTTGATCGACTTATGCACACATTGACCGACACATCTGTGTCAATTAATGGAGCTCCGTGTCGATCGACAGCGGATGTGTCGATCGTCACACGTCGTCTTCTCCGACAGTTCGCGAGCTTGCGACTGCAACTCATTTAATCTACCATTTCAGATATATCTGACCCCAATAAACCATACGATCATGCTCCTAGACCACTAGAGATCACGTACACATGCTTTAAATATTCGAAAACATGAAAATTTGTTAAAAAAATGGAGGTGGTTGAAGCTCACCGGAAAACTATTTTCTACGGCATCAGCTTCTTTTCCTCGTCCAAACTTTGAGCTCTACATACGAACAAGTTCTCTACGACATGAGGATCACAAATACACAAACCAAATTCAGATTAAATGTTGATTCACACGAGTTCTAAGCCGACATCGAAAAACTATCAAAAAGTCGACGGCTTACCTTCGCACGTGAATATCTCCGTCGATTGTCAACAAAACAAAGTGTTCTCAACCTCCTTAGACTCCTTACAGTGCGAGCCTTCTACGAGTGGTGGTTACTCAGCCGACAGTGAACGGAGGTGATTTGAAAATGGTGCAGCGATGATGGTGTTTCGCACGGGGGTGAGAGGAATTGAAAAGAAATGGAGTGAAATGTTTTTTACCACTTTTGATTATTCACTTAAATAATTTCACCTCCTTTCTCTCTGAATAATAGTTTCACCCTATAGTTGCATGCCGCCCATCTATTACATTCGTGGCGAATTCTTCACTGCGAAGAATTTGTTGCGTAGTGTCCTCTGTCTCAACTCGTGTATATTTTCATCCGATAATTTAACTTCTCGGGTCTCTAATTTGAAATACATCGACCCAAATAGACATGCAATTACACGGGATTAATCCAATTAACAAGCCCAACTCGTTCATATAATTTTCCAAATTTTTCGGAGATAAAATATCACCCGAATTTTCTAAAATTCATTAAATTATAATTCACCCCTCCGATCTCAGAAAATTATACCGACCGTTTTGTTTCGTTTCATATTTTATTTTAAAGCATTTCCTAGCTCGGTTTAAGAAATGGACCTTTCGAGTGCAAGTTGTGAATTTAATTGCAATATTATTATTTTAGAATAATAATTCGCCGCACTCGTTTCCCATACGAAAAATGTGACTACATGGTCACTTAGGTTTTCTCAAAACGAACTCATAGACATATTGCATGTTAGAAACAGACACTCATCTCACATCGAGTGTCATTTCTCGTTTCTAAAACAATATAATATAATTTTGCAAAATATAAATATTTATTTATTTATTTAACTAAGCATTAAATAGCTTAATTAAATCCGGAATATTACATTCACCCCACCTTAAAAAAGTTCCGTCCTGAAATTTGCTAAGGTGCTTCAAAAAGCTCGGGGTACTTGTCCCTCATCTTTTCTTCCAACTCTCAAGTTGCTTCCTCTTGTCCGTGATTACTCCATAAAACTTTGACAAGAGAAATTGACTTATTTCTCAACTCTTGGGTCTTTCGGTCTAGATTGCTTCTGGTCTCTCTTCATAATGCAAATCGGAATTCAAAGCAATCTCCTCTTGGCGAATCACGTGCTTAGAGCCATAAACGTATTTCCCTAATTGTGACACGTGAAACACATTGTGAACATTCCCCATGCTTGGTGGTAGAGCCAAATGATAAGCCACTAGGCCTACTCGTTCCAAAATTTCATAGGATCCTACGAAACGCGGTTGTAGTTTACCCCTGACTCCAAACCTTATAATACCCTTTGAAGGCGAGACTTTCAAAAATACCTTATCTCCCACTTCAAACTGTAGCTCGACTCTTTGATTCTATCTCGTATCTGGCGGATGACTTCAATCA
Source organism: Plectranthus barbatus (assembly GCA_026898455.1). NCBI lineage: Eukaryota > Viridiplantae > Streptophyta > Magnoliopsida > Lamiales > Lamiaceae > Plectranthus > Plectranthus barbatus. The sequence continues at coordinate 372,801 of JAPKLW010000387.1, read as the reverse complement.
TTTCACTAATGGCTTCGGGCCGAGAACTCTTCGTTCTCCCACTTCATCCCAATAAAGTGGTGATCAACACTGACAAGCTGTAGAAACAGTGGCAAATAAATTTATAAAAACACCCTAAGGTGATCAAACCCACAGAGACTGTATGACGAAACTATCCTAAGTACTAGTCATAGTTCTTAAAACATAGTTGTTTGAGTAAATTGAGTTTTGGTTTTGGAATTTAAAGATAACAATGCAAAAAAGTAAAGGGTTTTGAAAACAATAATTAAATATACAAATTCCAGGGCAGATAATCCAATTATCAACATTCAAAATTCATCAACTCAGCAATGGGGATTAATTCAGATTCAGGTGGATTAAATTCCTTGGTTAGGCAATTAAACCCTAGATTACTAAATTGTGATTGTCTCTTTTCGGTCTCAAGAACACAAAATTAGTCAATCTTGATAATTATCTAATTAAATCCTACAATTTGATTCTTCCTTTTGAGACAAAAAAATAGTTGTATTTAATCTCTTCTTCCTATTACCAATTTTCACCTCTTGGTCCTTCAATTTATAACTACAAACCTAGATTCAAATTCATCTCTCGATCCTTCTTTAAATCTAGATTCGATTAATTAAGCTCAAGAAATTAAACCATGCTATTGAGTTGATTTATTCATACACGCATCAGAAAAGATTATCAAAACCCTCGAACCTGTTAGGGTTTCTAGCCACAAATCATGGATAGAAATATAACAAACATGTTATTAAAAGACATAAATTACCTTACAAGGGAAATAGAAACCTTGAAGGTATCTAAAAACTCCAATATTACAATATTATAAGTAAAATAAGACATAATTTTAGCTTCATGAGTTCAGTATTTACAGAGGAGTGAAAACATCTAAACTAGGTATTGGGCTAAAATATAAAAAATAACCAAACTGGGCAGATTTTCCCTTCTCAGCCTCCGTGTCGATCGACACACATAAACGTTGAAATCCGAGCAATTGGCTTCATGTCGATCGCCTCCCTTTTCCTTCGTGTCGATCGACACGATGCGTGTCAATAAACATGCATGCAAGTGTGTCGAGCCCTTCTTCCGCAACCTCCTTCGATTGACATCCGACCTCTGTGTTGATCGACATGTACCATGTCAATCAACACAGAGGTAATGCTTTGGGTTTTTGGCACATCTTTCAACTTGGTCGACTTCCTGTATGTCAATCAAAGCAGTAACTTTGTAAAACTCGGCTCTTCTTATCTTTTGCTCACTTTTAGCCTCAGATACCTACAAAACTTAGCATGACAAGCATAATATCTTCTATAATATACTCATGCATGAAAATAACAAGAAACCTAACCTAATTGCACTAAAACAAAGAAGAAAAACATTGATAAGTGAGTACAAATATGAGCTTATCAAACCCCCTAAACTCTTGAATGTTTGATTGTCCTCAATCAAAAGAAAAGAAAGAAAAGAAATCTCATGCAGTTGAAAGTGCAATGCCTCACAAGATTCATCGCAAATCAAGAATAAAAAATCCACATCACACAAGCAGTTTAAAAGAGATAAGATATTCATCAACTTCGGAAGACTCACACGGAAGTGTATCGCTCATTCACACAAGTGTTTGGATTTTCAATGAAAGCACTCGCAACATGTATGAAGAAATTTCTACCATAGGCTTGCAAAATTTCTAGAATCTCCACTGCTATGTGCACATAATTCAAGAATCAGAAAGGACTTTTCATTTGGTTGTAATGTAGGCTTTTGTGAAAGGTAGAGAAATATGACCAAGTGAATAAACCAATTGAGTTCGCGACTCTCAACAAATCCAACCACTATCTATTCACCATCCGCCCATCTCCTAAAATTTCCAACACAAACCTAAGCTCTTTCTTTTTCTTCTTTTTTTTTTTCCTTTTCTAATCATTTTATGCTCTTATAGATAATATTTTTTTTCTTTTGAGCTTATAAGGACACAAACAAACTTTTCAATTTTTTTCTAGAGCCCAACCTTCTTTTGTACACCAATTTAAAATTTTCTCATCCATCTATAACAATTACCCTTATTTCACCCAAATCCTATAGATAGGATACAATTCACCTTTTTCATAGCACTCTGATAAGCTCATTATTTTACTCACTTATCGATATTATTTTCTACTATTTTATGTAGTTTTATTGAGTTTATATATATATATTTTGTGCATGAATCTATATTGAGTGGTGTTATGCGTGCTTTGGTATGTTTCTACAGGTTTTAGGCCAAATTCATTGGAAAACCGTTCCGAAAGCAGTGACGTGCAAGAGTAGCAGTGAAGAGTTGATTATTACTGTGTTATGGAGGCCTCACATTCACATAATAGTAACCTAGGCTATAATTGTCGACCAAGAAGTTATAGTATTTTTATGATTTCCCACTAATGCGAGTTAATTGATTTGCATGTATTTTGATTAATTGTTCGCCCTAGAATCTGTGTTCCTTTAAATTTGATTTCAAAACCTCTGTAAATTTCAGTTATGTTTTCTTTATTTTCATACAACCAAAACCCTGATTTTCTGTTCGCTCAAACAATGAATTTTAGGATAAAAATTAGTACATGAGGTAATTTCCTCACACAATTCTCTTGGGTTCGACTTGAGTTATAAATTTATTTGCCACTGTTGCTATAATTTATCTGTAGATTTTACAGTGATCAAATTGGCACCGTTGTCGGGGATTTGTTAGATTTTATCTTGTTACTAGTTCGTTCTAGGATTTGCTAGATTGAGTTTTATTTTTCTGTACGTGTGCGTGTGTGAGTTTTTTGTTCTCGGTGTCGATCAATGCATACACACGTCTCACGTCGATCAACGCCGACCACTCTCTTGCTTCGATCGACGTGGAATCCACGTCGATCGACGTTGAACTGATATCTACCTATTTTCATTTCAGGTGTTGCATGAACACGAGATCTTAAGGAAAAACACTCGAGGCCTTTGTCCCTGAAATCGAAGCAGCTTGCAGGAAAAACAAAAAGAAAGGAAAAGACAAACAACAAGAGATGGAAGAAAATCCTGAAGCACCTCTGCAAAATATGACTCCCGAGGAGCAGAGGCAATTCGTGAATGAAGTACAACAGCTTAGAGCACAACTACAAGCAGCCCAGGCTACTCAGGAAGAACAAGCTGCAAGACTGACAGAGTTTAACAACAGGCAGATTGTGGTCCCGCAAAGGTCCATCTTGGATCGATTTCTTCCACAGCAAGAGGAGGCCGCATTCAGAGTTGGCATCAATGCCAACAACTTTGAGCTGCGCACAGGCCTTATTTAGATGGTGCAGCAAAATCAGTTTGCGGTGAGAGCTGTAGAAGATCCATATGCCCACTTCAACCAGTTCATTGAGGTGTGTGACACTGTGAAGCAGAATGGAGTAACCCATGATGTAATCAGAATGAGACTGTTCTCGTTCTCACTCAGAGACGAGGCGTGGTCTTGGTTTGCTGGATTGGATAAGAGTTTGATAGGGACATGGGAGGAGCTTCGATCAGAATTCCTCACCAACTACTTCCCGCCGAGCCTGCTGCTGAAGAGGAAAGCTGCTATCACCCATTTTAAACAGATGTATGATGAATCACTACATGAGGCCTGGAAGAGGTACAAGGAGCTCTTGCGGCTCTGTCCTGGGCATGGGATTGATTTAAAGATGCACGTTTGTCATTTCTATGAAGGGCTCACTCCATACATGAAGGAGTTGGTTGATGCATCTGCTGGGGGAATCCTAATGAAGAAGAGTGGAGCCGAGGGAATGAGACTTCTGGCAGATATGGCTCTGAATAGCCATCAGTGGCCGACCGAGAGGCAGCTACCAGTCAAAGCAGTCGATACAAAGCCAGAATTCGACGTGGTTGCTGAAGTGAAAAAGCTCCGAGAAGAAATTACGAAATTGGAAGCAGCAAAAGCCACAACTACCGCTGCTGTAGAGCCAAGCACGACCATAGTACCCGTGGAGGCTGACTACATCAACCGGGGGCGAGCAGTTCATCTGTAACTGCTGAAGCGGAGTAATAAATTTGAGATAATATTTTAAAGAAAAAGTGATAAATATAATTTTATTATATTATAATTATTTATTGTATATTTATGTTTAAAAAATAAATAAAATAAGAATTAATATAAAATCTTTTAGCGACAATAGTGTTTTTTATTACTTTATTTTAATATATTTATAGAGTAGTATTAATTAAGCAATGATTAATTAAATAAGAATATATTTAAAAGATAAAAATGTAAAAAAAAATCCCGCCTTTTTTTTTTACTACTTCTCTCATTTAGTATATATACTAAATTTGTACCCGCGCGATGCACAAATCAAATGTATAATGCCTTATTTTATAATATTACCATATAATTAACAAAGTTATATATCTTAAGATTTTTTTTAACAATTCATTTTACATGTATTTAATATATAATAATATAAATTAGTTTCAATATTATACTATATACATAAAATAATAAAAATAAAAAGAGGTATCTCAAACATAAAATATATATAATTTAATTTAAATATCATCCCATAAACAATATTATATTTGTACTGTTTAATAAATAAATTAGTGAGATGTAATTTCTTAAAGAAAAAGTGATAAATATAGTGTTATTATATTATATTAATATTTATTATATATCTTTATTATAATGGAATAAATAAAAAAAACTGATTTATACTCTTATTATTATTTAGATTCATATATACTCGAGTGTTGCAGAAATTATATATTTAATAACTTATTATAATTATATTAAAATACAATTATAAGGTTATAAACACACATATATATACACATATATTAGTATAGTTATAATTAACTTTTTATATTATATATCCAAATATATATATATATATATATATATATATATATATATAAATTTAAATAAAAATCAAAGCAAGTAGATAGAACACAAAACTTATTTAAAATAAGAGTTTGTTTTACAAATTCAACTATCAAAATCATATTTGGATTTTTTTTTTTGGCATTATACTTATATTATTTTAAAATATAAAATAAGATAAAATAGTAAAAAATTAACGCTTTAATGAAAAATGGCACGTATGATTTTATTGAAATTGTTTTTATTGTTTATTGAAATATATGTATATATTATAGTATAAAATGTATCAAGTAAAGCAAAATTAAAAAAATATAGTAAGCTTTATGTGATTTGATGATTTTTCATCCGCGCTATGCAAGAATTAAATATATATTGTCTTATTTATGATATTATGATATAATTAACAAAGTTATATATCCTATCATTTGTAGCGATTATTTTTAAATTTATTTCATTTTTATTCATCAATACTACATTTAATATATATTAATATAAATTATTTTATATATTATATGTCAAACTATATATATAAATTTAATATTAAAAAATATATATTAATAAATTTAGTAACATATGTATGTTAAACAAAAAGTGATAAATATAATTTTATTATATTTTTATAATTGTGTACATCTTTGTTATGATAAAATGAATAAAAAATAAAATAAAGATAAAAAAATATAGAAATACTGGCGGGAACAATTTTTTGTCACTATTCTGTTTTAGTATATATAGATAAATTAATAAACATAATAGTGGGAATACATACAAGTAGCCACTTTGAATAAGTGGGTATGTTTTATAGCCACAAGGATAAAAATATAAGTTTTCTAGCCACTTTGTATTTTTTGTCTTTTTCTCTCTTCCATTTTCGGCTACAAGACAAAATCAACTTTATTAAAGTTATTTCCATTTTTGGATATATTTATTATATGATTTATTTTCAACTGCCAAGGTGGTTGTAAATTTATTACAACCTTTTACAAACATATCTGATTTTCTCTCTTGTACGAGGTAACATTCCAAATTTTTTTTGAAGATAATTGAGAGAGTTTTGAGAGCAAAAAATCGAAGGTATGTTGATTTCAACCATTTTTCCTTATTTTTGATTCATTTTCTACGTTTATATAACGATATGTGTTCAAAATCACTGTGTATATCTTAGTTTTTTTAGAAAATATAGTGATTTTAGGACTGTTCTTCGTAAAAAATACGTAGAGAAATTTGGGAAAAACCCAAAAAAATCAATATCACGTGAGCAATTCGAGATCTCGAAATCGACTCGAGATCTCGAATTGCTAACGAGATCTCAATTTTTTTAAATGAAATTACAAGATCTCAATATTAATTTCGAGATCTCAAAATGTCTGCTGGATCATGCTCTAGATTTTATTTAATATTTTCGTTTCATTTATCGCAGATGTCGTCTCAACGTTTCATCATACGTCATGGTGGTTCATGGGACAGATCTGAGTATATTGGCAGATACGAGCAATTGATATGTTTGATGCGTGAGCGAATCTCCTACAATGTCATATTGCCTGAGATTCACGAGATCATGCACTGTGATATCCTCACTACTAGCTACTGCTTGTTTTACATGAGCAGTATATTTGGGGGCTCGAGGCATGTGAAGGCTGGACTGAAGACCGATGAAGATATAATGCGGATGCTATATGAAAATAGCATTGATCCAGTTATATATGTGGTCACCAAATTGAAGCAAAATCAGTCCGGATTCCAGGCACCTCTGTCACAGTCACAACGATCAACACGAATGGGTGGTCCTAGCATCTCATTAGCTGATGATTTCAAAGATGAGTATGAGGCAGAATCTACTGATGATGATGATTATTGTGATAACGAGGAGGAGGAGGAGGCAAGCGAGGAGGAGAGGGATGAGGAGGAGGACTAGAGTCGATTGTTTGAGTCCTTGGTCAGTGATTTTTCTAGATGGATTCTAGCTCCTGGGCGAATGGATCAGTACGGACTATCTAACAATAACTTGAGTCAGTTTGTGGCTGCAGCTCGACATGATCAGGAAGTTAGGAGTTGGGTGCTTCCTTTAATAGAGGTTGATGCCCCTGAGCGTTTGGAGTGGATTATGCCCGCAGATTGGGCCCTGACTGAGCTATGCATTGGAGCGACATTTAGTAGCAAGGATAAACTTGACCTTGCTGTAGGACTGCATCACTTGCATCACCGGTTGGAATACTCCACGGAGAGGTCCAACACTACTCGGCTCAACTTCAGATGTAAGCATGAGAATGGTTGTCCTTTTATGCTACGTGCAAGACAATCTGGAACTGTTTGGAGAGTATTCAACTGTGATCTGATGCACAGCTGCCAAACGGATATTGATCGTGTTGCTCCCCGCAGAGTGTCCGCAAGAGTATTGGGTAAGTATTTCTCTAGTAAGTTGGCGGCGAAGGGCGCTATTCTAAAGCCGAAAGAGATGATGTCTGAATTGTTGATTCAATTCGGCATCAAGATTGATTACATTTTTGCCCTGCGGACAAGAAACATAGCAATTGTAATGGTATTCGGCGAGTGGGAGAAGTCTTATGCGATGCTGCCGGGCTACTTACACATGCTACATTCTCGTAACCCAGGCACGATGTATGATATATCTACTTCTTCGGAGAGTTTGTTCAAGCACATGTTTCTGGCGCTTGCTCCTTGCATCGATGCATTTCACAGCTTCATGCACCCAGTGATTGTTGTAGATGGCACACATCTGAAGGGCAAGAATAAGGGAATGTTGTTGGTTGCGGTGACGAAAGATGGCAATGAATAGTTATTTCCCCTTGCTATCGGGATTGGACCCATAGAGGATGATGAGTCGTGGATGTGGTTCATGCATCGCTTGCATGCTTGCTTTGGAGATCTCGAAGGACTGATCATTGTCAATGATCAACACAAGAGCATAAAAAATGCAGCGGAGTTAGCATTTCCGAATGCTACACATGCTATTTGCTACTACCACTTGGCGAATAACATGTCGAGGTACGGTCCTCAGGTTGGTGTTGTTTTACGAGATGCAACCTACTGTTATAGACACGATGCATTTCAAAAGCACATGTCTACTTTGGAGATTCTGAGTAAAGACGGAGCTTACAAGAGGCTTCTGGATATAGGAGTCCACCGTTGGTCGAGATCTCAGTGCTCTGGTACCCGATTCAGCTTCATGACGTCCAACGCAGCCGAATCCCTCAACTCTCATTTATTATGGGCAAGGCGATTGCCCATATGTGCCCTTCTTGAGACTTACAGAGCTATGGTTCAGAGATGGTTTCACGAGCGACGGGCGACTAAACTGTCTAGAGATCATGCTCTGACACACATACCTATGACGAAGTTAGCAGAGTCGGTCGAATATGGGCGACATCTTGTAGTCAGAGACACCACCACTGCACACATATACAAGGTGGAAGGGCAACAGAGGAGCTACAATGCTAACTTAGAGCATAGAACGTGTGAGTGTCGTCAGTTCGATCTCGATTTGATTCCATGTTGTCATGCGACTGCCGCCCTCAGGTAATATGTTAATTCGAACTTTCATTATTGCACATAGCTTGTAGTTAATAGCTTAAAGATTATTATAACACGTGTGTCTTATTTTTTGATTGTCAAATATACTTCGCAGCCGATATCAGAATACGTGTCACACTACTACAAATTATTCACTCTGCTACAGACATATCATCACGCCATTATGACTGTGTCGCATCCATCAGATTGGGTACTCCCATCAAAGTTAACATCTTTTGTTGTGAGACCCCGATAGTAGTTCGACAGGCTGGCTGGCCGAGGATAAGTAGAGCACGTTCTGGTGCTGAGAGTTCGATCACGCGCAGATCTCAAGTATGTAGGAGGTGTCTGCAAACCGGTCACAACTCACGTGTCTGCACTGTTTATATCGCCATTGGTGAAGTGGACTTGAACAGTCTTCCACCCCAAGATGGGCCACGAAGGCGACGGGCGAAGACATATAGTATATGTCAACAGACGGGACATACAAAAAGAAAATGTCCGCAGAGAGTTGATCATATGAGTGAGTAGTGGCACTTGCTTTATTTCTTTATTTCTATTTGCATGTTTATGACGAATTGATTAGATGTTGTTAATGTATATTGGTTAATGTTAGTTTTATGTTTTGATATATAATTTATGTATTGTGATTGATCTGTTTAGGTGTTTTGGTTTGTATACGAATTCAGGTGGATTTAACAAAATTTCAAATAGATTTCGAGATCTGAAAAACTGCATTTTGAGATCTCGACTTAATTTTTTAATTATTATTTTATTTAACATTATAATTTAATTGAATATCATAGAAATAAAATTGAAATTCCAATTTTAGAACAAATCGAGATCTCGATATCTCGATTTTGAGATCTCGAAATTTTCATTTCGTGATTTCTAGGGTTTGAGTCGAGACAATTTCAATTGTTGTCTCGACATGTCTCGAAATCAATTTCGATATCTCAATTTTATTGATAAATGGCTAATTGAATGTTTAATTCACTAAATTTCGAGGATAATCAACTCATATAACATTCATTTAAGCTTTTTTGATTCGATAATAAAGAAACTTGCAATAGTTCATTCATTACTAAGATGTTTACTTTGTATTATACTACTTCTACTACATCCTATTCAAACACCAATAAGATATGAACATTTCTAATAGAAACATCCTATGTATGAATCGATTCAATTGTAGAATGTACTATGTTAAAGGAAGTTTTAATTGTTTAATACATGTGAAGTAATATATATTTATATAATATAATGTGTTAATTTAAGATACGAACATTTCAAATAGTAACATCCTATGTATGAATTGATTAAAATGTAGAATGTATTATGTTAAAAGAAGTTTAAATTGTTAAATACATGTCAAGTAATATATGTTAATATAATATAATGTCTTAATTTAAGATTAAAATTGAATTAAATCAATTGTGAGAAAAAGTTGGGCATATCGAGATCTTGAAATCAAATCGAGATCTCGATATGCCCATGTTCGTCTCGAAATGCGTTCTCTGCAATTCAAAAAAACCCTTTTAATCGTGTATAATGACATGTGCAGTTCAAATCAATCACAAAATACACCAAAATTCAAATTAAACATTAATCAAAACATAATTCACGATAACAAAGCAAATAGTACTACATGGATTCAGCTTCTCTACACCAATGTACTATCTTAGAACCTATGTACAACCTATAATGTATAGTAAAGGCATGAGTAAGTGTATCAATTGGAGATTTCCTTTAGCTAATTGATCTATCGACAAAAATCATAGCATATACCCCACAGCTGTGGGAATCCTCCTGCTTGGGCATCTCAATAGCATCCTTGATCAGAGGTAAGTGCCCAGTGATCCTTACACGAGGAGGAATGGTCGTGTTCCAGTACCCGATAGCATCAAGGACGCGGGGAAGTAATCTAAGAAGTGGTTGTAGCTCCCGGTCCCGCTTTTGGTAGAGCACTGGGTTAGATGGATTGTTCAATGCATGGAAAAGTGAGTCATATAACTCAATTTGCCACCTATGGAGATCAATCCGTACAGTGACCCAGTGCCCGTACAAATAAACAATCCCGATGGCCTAAAATGCAAATCAACACAATTAAACTTAATATGAAAGAAAAAGAACAATTTAATATAAAAATTTGTCACTTACCTGTTTTGCCTTGGACCAACTCCTAAAGCCGGCCATTCCATCAAGACCCTGGACAACTTTCACAAAATCGGGATGGGGTTTCCACTAAGCGTAATCATCATCAGGCACAATCCCCCACTCTTCTCCTTCATTTGGGTGACATATTTTCCATTCCATCAAGATATGGTCCAGGACATCTAATACTTAATTAGAAATTAAATGAAAATTAAAGAATTAAATAAAAATAAATCAACTTTCATTACTTACAAAGAAAGAGGGGTCTAATATGATAGTGCTGTCAGCGTTAACACCGTCCTTAAGAGAGTCGTCACCACTGACAATCAGATCTCGTGTCATGAGAACATACACTTGCAGAAGTTGATATCACAAAAAACGTATTAATATAAATATAAAGAAGATATTCAAATAATTTACAGCTAGAAGTTAAACACTTACATCTTCTGAGATATTCTCCCTCGGGTCATTCAGCGGCCTGAAATACAACGACCACTCATAACCATACCCGATCAGGCACCCTCACTTGTTGCGTCGGATCATCCATGTAAGATAGATAATTTGATAACATCTTCGGAGCTCCAATACGACGGGGGGTGGTGCCAACAGTGCTAGAGGTGGTGGGGCCGACAGTGGAAGTGGTGGTAGGGCCGGCAGTGCTAGAGTTGGTAGGGCCGGCAGTAAAAAGAGGTGGTAGGGCCGGCAGTGAAAGAGGTGGTGAGCCCGGCAGTAAAAGAGGCGGTGGGGCTAGCAGAGCCGAATCCTGTAGAATAGGGGTAAGGTGGGGTTCGGGTCCGTCTACTGCTCCTGCTCGGGCAGCAAAGAAGAGTATCCGCGAGGTCCCGTATGAAGATCATCAACCTCTGTGTCACTGTGTAAGCCACCGGCTCCACAATCTGCTGAGCCACGCGATCTGCCACCGACCGCATGAGTCTATCCACCACTCGCTCAATAAGTCGCTGAGCCATCGGATCAATCATGCGATCTGCCAATGGCTGAATAAGTCGTTGCGCCACTGGATCAATCATGCAATCCGCCAATGGATGCACAAGTCGCTGCGACACTGGATCGATGAGGCGATCTGCAAGTGGATCTAGGAGGCGATCTGCCAGTGGCGGTAGAAGGCGATCTTCCAGTGGCTGCACCAGCCGATCAGCTAATGGCTGGGCTACACGATCTGCAAATTGGACAATGCCATCCTCGTCGGGCAGCTCAAACCATGAATATCGTCCAGTCTGAAAAGATAATAAAAATATTAAACTAAAATATTAACAAAAAAAATACTATAAAATAGTATGTTAACAAAAAAAAACTAAACACGTGTACCTCTAAAGGCTCTGCGGATGAGGAACGCCGCGAGCGCTTCGTACCGCCGAGAAGGAAGCTCAGTATGCTCGAAAGAATAACAGACTGGAATCTCAAAACCACTCCCCATATCAAACACTGGCGATGGCTGGCGGTGTGGCTGCAGCGATGGCTGCCGCGGAGGTGATGGATGCCGATGTGGCGGCAACTGCTGCTACTGCGGAACCCTCCGAGAAGAAGACCTCGAGGTACTGGCAGAAGGCCGCTGAGAGGCTGATGGTCGAGGCTTCAAGCCCCTATAAGGTCTAAATTTGCAAAGCAGCGGCTTCTCAGCATTCTTCAGACTAAGCCAACTCTCAGAAACGACCTCATCGTCAGTCAGCTGCAGTGAAGTACTGCAATCATGCTGAAAACAGACATAAATCAATTAAAATATACAATATTAAATTATATTATAATTATTCAAAACTGTAAACAATAATTACCTCCTGTGTGAAAAAATCAGTGAAGTCAGCATCCCGAACATAATAAAGTCTCCACATCAAGCATCGAGGCATAGTCCCCTCCGGCATACTGCATATCGCACATAAGTCTGTTAGATCAGGGATCACCTCGTACGCCCATGCCTGCGAAATAATATAAATAATTAACAATTCTTATCTTGTCTTTTATAAATTAAAAATAAAAATTACAAAGAATTACCTCTAACACCCAAACAAGTCCGTATATATGCACCAAATGCACCTTATCTGCCTTTGAAGATGTGATCACGACAGACATCTGATGCAGCAAGACACTAAAGGACCACGAGCCCCAAGGGAATGCCCTCCACTCGTGAGGCTTCTCCACCAATGTATACACCCAGGGGTCTATCTGTCGCTTCCCATCCAAGCAAAGCAACATGCGGTAAAAAAAATAGAATCTGAGCGATCTTCACGTAATCATCAAAAGAATCGCTCAGAACTAGGTCCCTGTTCATAAAATCAATGTGCAATTGATCTACACTCGGCAAGTTTTGGTAGTGAGAATACAAACATCCATCCTCCGGCAAATCATGCAATACAGTAGGGTCAAAATCTGAATCGCCGAACCGCAGCCCGGTCATCAAACAGAACTCCTCTGCACCTAATTGTATATTGGTTTCACCAACACAAAACCACAACTCATTCTCAGTTCCCTGCACATCAATCTCGTGCGTGATAAGAGCCCAAGTAGCTCGCACCGAAGGGACCTTCCCCAAATAACTCCAAAACATCATCTCCGAAGCTCGATAATCTGGCCCGAATGTCCTCAAGAATGTCCCGGTCGTAACAATTCATCGACTGCGGGACTTTCCCCTGCAAACTGGGTTTGATCCACTCCCAAATCTGCAATTAAATAAAATAAAATATTTAAATAAAGGAGAATTCAAAGAATTCAAACCAAAAATTTTAAAAAAAATCGAGATCTCGATATGTATGTCATATATAAATAAATTGCGGCAGATATCGAGATCTCGATTTCAAGCGAGATCTCAATATCTGCTGAGGGCTTTTCTTCTCCGCCCAGTTCAACAATTTGCAAATGAAAGCATCAATGAACACATGAAATCGACGGGATTAAAGCATATAATCAATCTATAACAATGAATAATCAACTAAAAATCATATTTCAACACATATAATCAACTAAAATCACATAAAAATGTAAGTTTAAAACTAAAAAAAATAGTAAAAAATCGACGAATGGGTGGGAGAATGGTACCTAGTTCGCTTCGGGTTGTTCCTCAGACATCGTGAAGACGCAATGTAGGTTTTTTTCGGTTGGAGCGCGCGAAATCCGGCGGTTTGTAGCTTCAAATCGGCGACAATGGCTGCTGCGGCAGTGGTAGTCGACGGAGAAGAGAGAGAAAGGGGAAAAGTGGGGTAGGTGGTGGGGTAAATGATAATAAATCCAAAAATAATTAATGCAACAATATTTTAAAAATCAATTTCTCTCTCCAATCATTGACAAAATAGCTAAAAAACTTCTATTTTTATACATGTGGCTAGATAACATATTAAGTTATCAAAAGTGGCTAGATAAATTTTGCTCTCAACATAATATATGAAAATGGAAAATGAGACTAATAAATTGGAACATAATAAGGTATAATTTAACATCAAATTCACCCCCTCTCTATATATAACACTCTTGTCCTCTCTTAATTTACCCACGCAGCTCACTAACATATTTTAATGTAGGAGATTATAATTATAATTTTTATGGAGTTGGTGCTAATGATTTCTTGAAAAGAAAATCCTATTAAGTAGATGGTGGTGGCTGTTTTTTATTCAAGTGAACCTCAGTCAACTGCAAAATCAAACTACTAATAAAGAAGGTTTAAGAATCTTGGACAGCTTTCTTGTCAAAGCAACAGTTTTATGGTGAAGCCTCATCCCAAAATTTATAAAGTTCTGGTGAAGGTAACTACCACTCTATCACTCTACACCAATAAATAATTTTTACATGTTACTTTCAGTTTTTTTTTTTTTGAGAGACCATGTTACTTTCAGTTCAAGATTGATTTATTGGAATTTAAAACCGATCCCCGCAAATAATTGGACCTATATCTAGCCGACAAAATCTTATTTTTATTACCAAAAAATCCATCCCATTAACGTATTTTCATAATTGTATTGCACATTTTCAAAATATCGTTTAAGAAACCCAAACCCCTTCAAAATCCCTCTATATGTTCAAGAAACCCAAGACCGTCAATCGGTTGTTTTGGAGTTGTTGCGTATTTGGTGTCCCTTCGTGGAGAATGTGTGTTCTCTGAGGTAAATTCTCGATCTTTTGTAGGTTTCTTGTTCAATAAATTAATGGGTGCTGTCAATTTCCGATCTTCTAGCTGATCCGTTTTTACTGGCTTTTTCTTTATGCATTGTGAAATAAAGAACTTGTGGTAGCGTAGCTTGAACTGCTGGTCATGTATGTACATGTAGAGGAAATTGTATATATTCATTGAACATGACCTATTTGTTTCAACATTTCTATACCTTTTTTTTGTGGGTGTGTCTGCTTGGGACGAATCAAATCTCCTTGTTTGAGACTTTAGGCTGTGGGTTCTCTAGCAGCGTGTTTGGCAAGAAAGAAGTCGTGGGATCAAGTTTCTTTCCGGATATCTGAATCTAAACTTATTTTATTGTTGTTGTTGTTGTTGGAAACACTGGAAATGGGTTCTTCGTTCACGATTTGTTAGAACTAATCAGTAGCTTTTGGTCTATTTCTTGTTGATCCTTCTTTGTAGTCGAGTTGAATTGGCTGAGACAAATTGAAGTTTGATCTGCCAATGGAGTTTCAGGCCCTTGTTCTGGTCTTTCTATCCTTCTGCTCTGCAATTTCGGCGCAGAAATCCGAAGATGCAACACTTGTCATTGACACAAGTTCGACTGTTGCCAACACAGATGCTAGTTATATCTGTGCCACCATCGACTGGTGGCCTCAAGATAAGTGTAACTACAATAGATGCCCGTGGGGATCATCGTCTGTGATAAATCTTGTAAGCATGTTGTCAAAGTTGCTGGATTTAGGAAGATGATACAGTTATAATATGGTAACAGATGATAACATCTTGTTTCCTTGCTATCGACCCCTCAATTAGTACTCGTTTCTTATGTAGGATCTATCACATCCTTTCCTAATCAATGCTATTCAAGGTTTGTATTTCCTGTCTTGTACATGAACATCCACGCATTTCTTTATTACACATTATGCAACTGTCTTATTTTGCTTCGTTGCGAAACAGCTTTCAAGAACTTGAGAGTCAGAGTTGGTGGTTCTTTGCAAGATCAAGTGCTTTATGGTGTAAATGCAACATCTTCTTGCAAACCGTTTAGGAAGCAGAAGGGTGGGTTGTTTGGATTCTCAAAAGGATGCTTACCTATGCAGAGATGGGATGAACTGAATACTTTTTTCTGGAATACAGGGTAAGATATAGTTTCTTTGGTTCGTTGGCTCTCAATATCGGCGTGCTTGTATGAACATACGTATCTGTATGTATAAACTTGTACATGAGCGTTCCCTGTATGGCACTGCTAGTAGACGGTGCAAATCTAGAGAAATCAAGTCATTCTTAATGTCTCATCAGTGAAACCAACATTCCACAATTAGTAAATCAAACTAGCAAGGGTGGATGCTGCCTTATTTTACGGTTAATGATCGAATGCTGGTGTGGCATGCATTGATACATAATACTTTGTGTTTTGTGACACAGATAATAAAGCTGGTTAGTATATGTCCTTGCAGAGTTGTTCTCACTTTCGGCCTGAATGCTCTACACGGGAGGCACCAAATCCGAAGAGGAGTCTGGGGAGGAGATTGGGATCCCAGCAATGCTCGTGATTTCATCAGATACACCATTTCTAAGGGATACCATGTCGACTCATGGGAATTCGGTACGACTTCTGTTGCTTTATTCGTTGTTGATAGAAGATCTCGACTAAGTGGCTCATTCTCACGTTGCTTTTGGCAGGTAATGAGTTGAGTGGAAAGGGAGTTGGCGCTAGTGTTGGCGCCGAACAGTATGGAAAAGACTTAATCCGTCTCAATGCTGTCATTGATGAATTGTATGCAAATCCTCTGCCAAAACCTGCTGTCTTGGCTCCAGGAGGGTTCTATGACAAGCCGTGGTTTGATACAGTGCTTCAACACTCGGGTCCACACGTAGTCAATGTTTTGTCGCATCATATGTACACTTTGGGTCCAGGTTGGTTCTATTTAACTAGCACTCAAATTACATGTTGTGTTTCAAACTCATTTGTATTATATTTTTAGCCTCAAAAGATCAGAATTTCCTACAAATTCTAGTATGTTGTAATATAGTCTGGTTTGAGTTATAATCTCCACTCTCCACATCTTTTTTCTTTTTTCACTTGAGTTCTCAGTTTGGAGGAGGTCGAACTTGTGTTTTAGCGTATCATTTTGTGAGTAAATCTTGGCATGCTTCTAATAATCAAATACGCGTAGAAACTCATTCTATGATTTATAGAACACACATACACATTCACTCAACCAAACTGGATATTGTCATAGGAAATTTGCAATGCTCCAGCTGTAAATACTTGTCTCTGATGGTAACAGCTTGTTAGAGTGACTTCTAAAGTCGTGTTACAGGAAGCGACCCGAATGTCATAAAAAAAATCCTAAACCCAAGTCACCTGGACAAGGCATCTTTCATATTTGGCAATCTTACTGCCACCATTCTAGCCAATGGTCCTTGGGCTCAAGCATGGGTTGGTGAGTCGGGAGGCGCCTACAACAACGGTGCTAGGGGAATATCGAATGCATTCGTGAACAGCTTCTGGTAACAATCTGGTGTATCTTCATCAAGAGCTCGGACAAACTTTGTAAGATGTTTTTCTGCCTGGTGGTGTAGGTATCTGGATCAACTTGGAATGGCTGCCAAGTACAGTACCCGAGTGTATTGCAGGCAGACGTTGATAGGCGGCTTCTACGGCCTCCTCAACAAAACTACGTTTGTTCCGAGCCCAGATTATTACAGGTTCGAGCTTCACTCTTGTTTTTTTGTTTCAAGTTTACGTGATTTATCAATGTTCGTGCAAATGATCGTTGCAACACAGTGCACTGCTTTGGCATCGTCTTATGGGAAGAGGAGTGCTCGCTGTTAGCAGCAACGCGTCACCATTTTTGCGCGTTTATGCTCATTGTGCAAAAGAAAGAGTAAGATCCCTTCTACATTTTACTGATTTTATAAATGACCATGGTTGCAAAACTCATTAGGAGTTCATAGGAACACTCGGACAGCGCTTAGCGCCTGGACTGCATATCTATTTTTGATGTTTTAACAAGCAAAAACTTGAATGAGATAATCTCGCGGACTATCTGACCAAGCTGATTTTATGATTTTCGGGACAGATAGAGTGTGCCTAGCCCGATTTTTACAACACTTCATATAACACATTTCTATTTCTGAATCTGTGTGTTCAGGCAGGTGTGGTGGTGCTTCTGATCAATCTGAGCAACCAAACTGTGTTCAATGTTGAACTTCAGTCCAGAAACAATGCTCCGCCGCAAGTGATCAAGAAGCGACCCACCATCATACACGGCCTCAAGAAGTCTGTGTCGTGGATCGGAAACAAAGCCTCGGACGAAAGGCAGTCGCGGGAGGAGTATCACTTGACTCCCATGAACGGCAATCTCCGAAGCATGACGATGCTGCTGAATGGACAGCCGCTGCAGCTGACGGAGAGGGGAGGCATCCCGGATCTCATCCCCGACCGCGTCGACGCAAACTCTCCTCTGGATGTGGCTCCATTGTCCATCAAGTTCGTACAGTATCCTAACTTCAATGCTCCTGGGTGTAAATGAAGCTCTTCTGCCAGTTCAAAGCTATACTTCTCTTCTCATGTGGTAGGCTTCTTTTCTTGTATATTGATGAATTTTTAGCCTGATTTGCTGCTATACTTGCTTCTTCTTCTTCTTCTTTTTTTTTTTGGGAAATGTAATTTCATAAAACAATAATGAAAAGAATAAGAAATATAATAAATGAAGAATTTACCATCTACGTCTCCACCCTTTCACAAACCGGCTCCAAATTTTTTTGAAAATGATTTGATGTCAAGTTTGAACTTTGAACTAAATGGATAGTTGTAGATACCGAGTTTGATGATGAATTTTATTGGTAAATTTAGATGGTTGTTGGATTTGATTGTTTTAATGATCTTCATATTTGGTGTTTATTCCTAACAAAATAATTGTTGGGTTGTGGAAAGAGATAGGAGAATCCGTGTTGGAATTAATAACAAAATTAATTTAGTATAATGAAATTAAATTTTGAGAATTATGCTCTTTGGAAGAGAAAAATATTTGATTTACTTTATTAAAAAGATCTCTTTATACTAGTGCTTGGTAAAGAAAAGTCAAAGTATTCGAGTTAAGATGAGTAAGAAATATTGCACATGAAAAGCTTCCGTTACAATTAGGCAACGAGTAGATCCCAACGCATTCCATCACATAGAAGAGGAAACCAAAGCATATACTCTGTGGAGAAATTGGAGGCACTTTATGAAAAAAATACTTTTAGAACAAAGCACTGTTCATCGACCGAATTGTGAATTTGAAATTTAAGGAGTATGTCACAACATACTAGTGACTTTGTGGGGTTAGTGAATCAATTAGTTGTTATGAAATTTAATCTTGAGGATGAGTTACAAATATTGTTACTTCTGGGTCTATAATGGATAGTTGAGGAATATTAGAAATCTTATTGAGTACTTTTGCACCATGCGGGACTTTGACTATGAAGATGGTTAAAGACAAATTACTCAAAGAAGAGACAAGAAGACAATAAAAAGGTAAATCTTTTTCTTGATATTTTAGTTTTTTCATAAGCTAGAGAGACGTGATAATAAATATCCACAAAAATGGTAAACATGATGCATCCGGGAAAAGTCTTAAGCGTAGAAAACACATTAGATGAAAAGACATCCCTTTAAGAACTTAACATTCCATTCGAGATCCAATCATATTGATATTAGGTATCATTGGATTCGTAAGGAGTTTGAGAATAAGTTGGTGAACGTAAAGAAGATCCACACAAGTGAGAATATAACAAATACATTTCAAGTCTCTATCTAATAAAAAACTTAAAGCTTGTAGGTATGGAGCGAACCAGAGTCGGCCCTGAGGGTGGGCTGGGAGGGCTTGGGCCTAGGGCCCCCAAAATTTGTGTATACACTATATCTATCTATATATATTTTTATATTTGTGGCCCTAAAATTTGTAATTATATGTATGTATTAAGTGATATTTGGGCCTTAAAATTTATTGAAATTGGGGGACACTCTAAAATATGTAATTCATTATATATGTTATTATGTATAGATTTCTTTTGGGGCCCTAAAATTTATATAGTAAAACTTAAATAAAATTAACTCATTGGGAATTGCTAGAAAATAAAAAGTAAAATAATGAATTGTTCATTGGAATCAACTAGGAATTCTATTATCAATGAAATTGTTTAATTTCAATAGTAAAAATATATTATTTATATTATAATGAAATATTCAAAATCATAATAAGAATGTGCTAATAATTAATTATAATAAAGTTTATATTTTATAATTAAAATATAAAATCATAAGACTTCGATTTATTTTTGCCTAGAACTCGCTATAACCCACAAAACAAAATACCGTGAGAGAATTATTTAGTCATCGCCTATTTTGTTGGACCTTGATACATTAAGCCCAATAGGGGTAGTTGAATAAAAAAAATTATACGTGCAATTTGTGAGTGAGCTGCCGTTTTTTGAAAACCTAGAGAGTTGTGCTCTGCTGCTTTCAAAACGAGGGAAGAGAAAGAAGAAGGAAGAAAATGATCTTTTATCTTTATAATCTTAACTTTCATTCAGTGAACTATTTTTCATAGTACTTTAATTTCATAGCTAAATCGAGATTACAATTATAGAAGGTTTTGTTGTGAATCTATTTATTGATGATGAGTATTACAGATAACAAGATAAGTACTCCCTCTGTCCTAGGGATGATAAATGAGTCGGGTTCGAGTTGGTGGGTTAGGTTACGACTTGATAATAACAAGCGATACGCCAACCTGAATTCAACCCGTATATTTTTGCGGGTAAGAAATCTCAATCCGAACCCGACCCATTTATTTTCGTGTCGACCTGAAACAGACCCGAAATGACCTATTTAATTATTTTAAAAAAATTATTTTAATTATTTCAAAAATTAAAAATTTTTGTTAATTATTTTAAAAATTAAAAAATTGTGTTAATTAATTTAAAAAATAGGTTTAAGGCTATTTTTATTTATTAAATTTTTATATAATCATATTTCATAAATAATAATAATAATAATAATAAATTTTATTGGTGGGTCAAATGGGTTCGCGGGTCAACCGAGATTAACCCAAACCCGAAACGAAAATTAAATGGGTTGGGCGGGTCGACCCGAAACTGACCCGAAAATTAAATGGGTTGACCCAACCTGTTTTTTTCGAGTTAGGTTCGTGTCGGATTGGAGATTACCACTGGGGGTGAGAATAGGTCAGGCTACCCGACAGGGGCCTACGGTCTAGCCTACCACAGGTCAGGCCAGGCCAAGCCAATTTCGTAAATAGGCCAGACTTAGGCTATTTAAAAAGCCTATTTAGTTAAGCAGGCCCGGGCTCAGGCTCGAGAATAGGCCTACTAAGCCTAACAGGCCGGCCCATTTAAATAAGCATATATTATATAATTAGTTAAATATATTTATTATCTAGAATTAAAAATATATTTATGATTTATGAATAAAAAATAAGTTAAATAAATTATTTGTTACTAGATAATGTATTTATCTAAATTATTAAATGTATTTGCTATTGAAATAGCATAATATATTTATTTCTTAAATATAAAATATACATTATAAATTTTAAGTAGGCTCCGATAGGCTTTATACAGGCTAAAAATCAGGCCTATTTCATTAAAAAGGTTAGGATTAGGCCTATAAAAATGTCTACTATTAATAACAAGCCAGACTTAGGCCTCTTCATGTTATAAAAGGCACATGCCTTTGGGACCAAAGCCCAGCCTAGCCCGGCCTATTCCCACCCTATTCTGTCCCACTTAAATTGCCTATATTTCCTTTTTCATATGTCTCATTTAATTGTTCACTTATCAAAAATAGAAAGTTAATATACACCCATTAATAAAATATTAATTTCATCTATCTCTACTCGCATTGGTTATCGTGTCCGAATCAAAGTAGACAATTAGCCAGGGACGGAGGGAGTAATAATTTGATGATTGTGTTGTTGATTACTAGAGAGAAAATTCTTGTTACTAAGACTACAAATAAGAGTGACCTTTTGTAGTTGAGTCTTCTGTCACATCATATAAATAAAATAAAAAATTATTAAAGATATTAAATGCAGCTTTGTAGTGGTCGACCTCAGACCTAAGACTGTGACTAACCATTTTACATGTGGTGGACCGCCACATATGAAAATCCAAAAAAAATAAAAAAATGAAATGAAATTGATATATGTTTTATATAATAACATAAAGTAAATAAAAAATATATCAAAATTCATAATTTTTTTACTCTCTACAAATAGAGACTAATTTTGATATATATATATATATATATATATATATATATAGAGTAGTGATCATATGAGAATAGTTTTTAGTATGAGAAATAAGAATAAATCTTAGCCTTTGATTTTGTGATTTCAACGCTCATGATCTATTTTACTCCGTGTGCAGTTTTCCTCGATTATCCTGCAGTTTTGCAAAATTAAGGTTATTTTTGTAATTTTAGCTTTTTAAAAAAAATCTGAAATAGTATCTCATTAGATTTTTTATTCATTTCTTCGCGCGATTTGATTTCTTCTTCCTTCTTTGTTCGAATTGATTTATATTTCTTTTGTCGATCATATTTTTTTTCTTTGTTTCTGGATTTCGTATTCGTATTCGGTCTCGACGTTGTTAATTATGCATGAATATAGTTTTAAAAAATTTGTTTTATTCAGATCGACGTTCATTTTTTCTATTATATTGTGCATCTTTAGTGTTAACTTTGTGTATTTTTGTATCTTACATGTTCATTTATTCCTTCTTTGTTCGAATTGATTTATATTTCTTTTGTCGATCAGATTTTTTTTCTCTGTTTCTGGATTTCGCATTCATGTTCGGTCCCGACGTTGTTAATTATGCATGAATATAGTTTAAAAAAATTTGTTTTATTCATATTGATGTTCATTTTTTCTATTATATTGTGCATCTTTAGTGTTAACTTTGTGCATTTTTGTATCTTACATGTTCATTTATTCCAAAGTGTGTTAATAAGATGAAGCATTTTAAGGGCATAGTTTTAAGAACTGTTGATGTTGGTATTGAGTTTTATAGAGACTACGCTCGTGTTGTTGCTTTGAAGAAGAAGATGTTTAATTTTTTTTAATTCGTATTTATGTAAAAATGAAGTAAATCGGGCTAAAATGAAGTAAATTGGGCTAAAAATGAAGTAAATCGGGCTTAAAATGCAGGTTGTTGTTTGTGTTTGAGTATTTTTGCAGTTTTAGCCTTTAAAGACTAAAACTGCACGATATTGGGGCAAAAATGCCGCGTTTTTCAATATGCTGAGAATGAATCCAGTTCGTCGATTTGATGAGATGGACGCGCGAGATTTATTCTTATTTCTCATAGTAACTTCTATTCTCACCTGATCACTACCCTATATATATATATATATATATATATAATTTTAAATTAATATATATACTACATCATATTGTATTGATCTATATTATTTATAAAAAACATTCAATCCAAACCATTTGTGGAAAGCATAATCTATGTCAATTTGACATCCACCATTTTTCAAAAAATGAATATGCTCAATACTTTACTTGATAGAAGTAACTTATTTGCAATAAGAAACATTAAAATTCATCTTATGCAATAATTATTCTCATGATAATTTAATATTGTACTTTTATTTTCAATGAAATTTATTTTTATTTAATCGCTTTACAATTTATAATTTTTATTATAACTAGTAATTTATATTTTTTTATAATTTTAATTATAATTATTAATTTTAATCTTGAAAATAAAATAAAATCAAAATTATATACTCCCTCCGTCCCATAACATTAGTCTTGTTTCATTCCGGCACAGATACCAATGTGAGTAGAGATAGAGGAAATTAATATTTTAGTAATGAGTGTGTATTAATTTTCCATTTTAGGAAAGATGACTAATGTTTGGGACAGACGAAAAAGGAAAACAGGACTAATGTTATGGGACGGAGGGAGTATAATATTGTGGTTAGATGGTTGGGTGGTTGCTGATAGAGTATATAAAATTGTTGTAATTGGGTTGAGATGATATTGATGATGTGGAAGAAAGAAAAATTAATTAAATATTGAAGAGGTTGGATGGTTGAAGTGATTGCGGTTAAAGAAAGTCTAAAGCAACCTCCAAGATCTGTGGGGTCCACATAAATATTTTTTACTTTTAATTTATGAGCTGATAGAATTATAATCGTTGTCATTCATTTATTGTTTCATTATTGTTTTATATATACAATTTTAAAATGGGGAAATTAGGAAATATATCCCAATCTTTAACAGATTAGGGAATTTTATCCCACTCTTTTACTGTTAGGGAATTATATCCCACACTTTAATTCTGTTAGAGAATTTTATCCCATGTTACTGACTAAGCCGTTAAGTGCCACGTGACATTGATGTGGTGCTAACTCACTGCCACATATTTGCCACGTGGCATTTTTATTTTTTAAAATATTAATTTATTTTTTTTAAAAAATTAATTTCATAATTAATATACATTTTTTTATATTTCATTTTTATAATATTTTAATAATAATTAATATTTTATAATAATTTCATAAAAATACTATTGAAAAATAAAAAAATAAGCATTAATTATTTTATTATAATTTATTAAAAAACATTATTCTCATTAAAAAACTGAAAAATTGTTATCAATGAAAGTATTTGCAAAACTAATGAATAGTTTTAAGTAAGTGTTGGCCGTAGAGAAAATTATTGGTAATAAACTAAACAAAATTAGTTCTAGGCATTGAATGATTATTTTACTTTATTTTTTAATATATTATAATATAATATTTAATGTGTTTATATTTATATACGTTTATCTTTTTAAATAATATTTTAATTTTTACGAAAAATAATTATTGTTTACATATGCATATATATATATATATATATATATTAAAATATTATTAAAAAACATCTGCTAAAAAATATTAAAAAAATAAAATATATAAATAAAAAATACGTTAATTATAAAATAAAATATATTAAAAAATAAAATATATAATTTAAAATTTTAATTAATTAATATTTAAAAATTTAAAAATGCCACGTGACAAATATATGACAGTGAGTCAGTGCCACATCAATGCCACGTGACACTTAACGGCTTAGTCAGCGACATGGAACAAAATTCCCTAACAGAATTAAAGTGTGAGATATAATTCCCTAACAGCAAAAGAGTGGGATAAAATCCCCTAATCTATCAAAGATTGAGATATATTTCCCTATTTCCCTTTTAAAATTGACGTATCTTTTATATAATAACATAAAAATAAATAATAGATATATCAAAATTCATAATTTTTTATTCTCTACAAATAGAGATCAATTTTATTATGTATATATATATATATTTAAATTGAAATATATAAATATATACTAAATTATATTCCATTAATCTCTTCAAATCATTTTTCATTGCATAACCTCTATGTTTTATATAATGTGTTGGGGTCAGGCCCACGAGGCCCAGGTCCGATAAGCATATCAGCCCAAGTGATGACTTGACCCAAGCAGCAAGTCCACCAGGAGAGACGGAGAAGCAGAAATCGTCCAAGTCAAGAGATCTACACCGAGGCTCTATCCTCCTCAGTACCGAGCAATCAAAGGGGTCGGTATCGAGGCGCTTCGAAGAGAATAACCCTAGTAGCCTGGCGGAGCGCGACTGTTATGAACCCTAGTCGACTGTTACATCTTAGATTGATTTTTTTTCATAGTTAATCATTTATTGTTTTCATTATGATTTATCGAATAATTAATTTATTACTAAAATATAATGATTCAAATCTAAAAACATATTAGTTAATCCATGTTAAACTAAAATTAATAATCTCCTAAAAATTTATCAATATTGTTAAAATTTTTATTTTTTAATATCATAAACTAACCATGTCATTTCTAATATGGTTACCTTTTTTCGTCCTTCAATTAAAAATATTATTATACTTTATTAATCACATTATTCCTAATCTCCTAATTTTGTTTTAAAAGTGCACCTATAAATATCAGGGTCTTATATCCACATACATTTAGCAAACTTATATAATTTCACAAATATTGTATTAGTCTTTTCTTAATTGAGGTAAATAAGATTGATATTTTAGTTAACAAACTATATAGAAAATTAATGTGTTTGATTATCATTATTAACTAGATTGCTACCTGCGCATTGTGCAGTATGTATATAGTTTTATTATTAGATTATTATCGAAATATGTCAATTTTATTTACTATATTGATGTATAGCAGTAAAATATTAAAATCCGATCAAATTTAGCTTAAACTTTAAATTTTTTAGTGAAGTTAAAACTGACACTTTAAATTATTCAACTAATCTTTAATTGATTTATCATTATATTTGTCTTCTTTCATCTCTCTCTACATTTTTCACATATCTCTTTCATTTACACACACTTGGATATTTTCACCTATCTCTTATCACCACCTCTTTCACACTTGGATATTTTGTGGTATGCCCTTTCTTTTTTGTGTCGTGTCAATATATTACTAATATTAAGTATTTGTATTACACATTTCCATTGCATGAGATACATATTTATTCTAGATATTAAATATATCCTTTTGAAATGAATCTTATATTCCATGTCAATGTAACACATTATCTTTAATTTTTTTAGTTTCATATTGCATAATATTAGAACTCGATATAATTTAGCTTCAATGTTTATATACGAATTGAGCCACCTCTTAGCACACCATATACAAATTGGGGCTTAACAAATTGAATAGCTAACAAATCAACATGATAAAGATTCGATCCGTACGATTTTTCACTGCTAGACAAAATGACACTTATTCATTTTATCTATTACAGTAAATCTCTCATAATCTAACTACAAACATTTTATTATCATCTTTTCTATCTATATTTGTATGTCTTACTATATTTATGAGTGAGTATTATGTGGACATTATTTTTGTAAGATATTGAGCGCATTCCATTTGAAATACTCCCTCCGTCCCAAAACAATTGTCTTGTTTTCCTTTTTCGTCTGTCCCAAACAATTGTCATCTTTCTTTAAATGGAAAGTTAATACACACTCACTATTAAAATACTAATTTCCTCTATCTCGACTTGCATTGGTATTTGTGCCATTTCCAAACAAGACAATTGTTTTGGGACAGAGGTTGTAGATTTTATGTTACTGTTCAATGAAGCAAAGATTGAGTTGGACATTATGGATTGTACCTCATTTTTAAATTAATTTAAGATGAATTGAGGCAGTTGCTTTGATTCCTAAAATTAACAATATAAACGCAAATAAATATTGAAAGTAATATATTATACATAATATAATGCAAATAATAATAATTGTTAAAGTTGTTAACTAATTGCATCTTCATTTAAGCATTTGGTTAGCATTATTTAGATATTGTTGTGGGTGGATTTTCTCATCAACAAATTTGTTGAATTGTTGAACCTCTTGTGATTGGTGAGATGTTGCGGAGTAAGTGTGTGTGGTTTATCTTGAGAATGTGACTCATGTATGAATGAGACAAAAACTTAGGTCGAGCAAAAGTTAAGCATGATTTAGTTATACACCAACAACTAAGGTTTGTTGTTGAATTTCAAAGATATTTGAGTTGAGCATGATAAACTTATAATTTAAAGTAAATTTAAGAGACATAATATTTATAGTGATTTAGGAGTCAAAAGTCCCTACATCCACTCTTCTTCCAATGCGGAAGGAAATCCACCAACTCCTCAAATACAGATTGCAACTTAGTTCTTATACTGAGGCTTTATCTTTCTATGGTCACATGGTTATGTAACTTCAAGTTTTACCACACTTCGTGATACACTCTTCAGCTGACTCTTGGTTGAAGATTGAGTTCTCTTCATGAATATTTAATTGAGTTGAATATTTTTTCACAAGCGGACACTGGAATATTCTCGAAATCTTGTTCAAGAATTGTTCTTATTTCAGATGGTCTTATCTGAAAAACATGCGGGGGTCTATATATATATCCTTAATAGCAACTCCCTATAAAAAAATTCATACAATTAAACAAAATTTTATAATTGGTAATGATAAACCATCAACCTCCCACATTGATAATTGAACAATTCGGTCTCTCTTTTTCTCAAGACAACTGTATTTAATTTTTGGATGGAATTTATTTAGTTTCTTGAATGCGACTTCTTGTAGTATTTTTATTGGTAATTCAATTTGGCTTGAATTGGTTCATTTCTTATTCAATTAGGTTTGAATTCAATCAAGTTCAAATCAAATAAGATTGAATTATGCTTGAAGTCACTGATTTTAGAATTGGTGTTCAATTCAAGCTTAATTAAAAGTTAATTCTATAGTATAATATTGACTTCAAATTCATATGGAATTGGAATTTGGCTCTATTTGGGAGTTACTTAATTCCGGCTAGAATTCAGCCTTTCCTTATTTTCGGCTTGAATCTGGATTTTTCATTAACTCGGCTTGAATTCGAGTTTCCCATAATTTTGGCTTGAATTCACTAAGTTCCCAATACCGAAATCAAGTTGGTTTTACTTCAAAAGGCTGAAATCAAGATGGTTGATTCCCTCACAATATTTTATTCTTATAATATTATATTTAATTGTATTTCAAAGGGAAAAATAATAAACAATGCATATAATTATACAATTCAACCAAAATTAAGTAAGTTAATGGGTTGATTGAGACATTGTACTCACAAAAGGTATATTTTTGCTATTTTTTTTACCCTTTTTCATAAGGCTTGTTATTCTATGTTTTTCAACTTATTTTTTCTTATTAAAATTATTTCTCAAATTTTAAATTAAATTAGATGAATTCATTATTTTTTTAAGATAGATAAATTCATTGTGTGAATATTTATATTAACAAATAAATAATGCAGAATTAAAATAATAAAGGAATAAAAGGATTTGAGAATTTGAACATAATTCCGATTCAGTTGAGAGAGAGTAGGCCGAAGAAAAAATGGCGTCGGCAGTGGCACCCACGCGCAGCGAAGTGCTGTCGCTTTTCCGATCACTGTTGCGGACTGCGCGTGAGTTTACGGACTACAACATTAGGGAGTATACCAAACGCCGCACCGTCGACGCGTTTCGCCACAACCGCCACCTTTCCGACGCTAAGGAGCTCGCCGCCGCCTTCGCTGACGGAAAGTCTCAGCTCGGCGTCGCCAAACGGCAGGCCGTCGTTTACGCACTCTATGCGCCTCCAATAAAGAGCGTTATGGAGATTTAATGCCTGATGCTGTTTTATGTCAGCTGCTTGCTGTTAATCAGGTCTATTTCCACTACTAGGGTTTCCATCTCTCTTGCAGTAGAGTTCATGCGAATCTTCTTTTTCTGGTTGTTTTGGGGTTATGATTGTTTGGTGACACTTGTTGATGAATTTACTTTTGGAGAGTTCAACATGTTTCTTCAATTTGTTTGATTATCTATTTTAGATCACTCCTTTCATTGTTTCAGGGATAATTGGTTTGTTTCCTTTTCCTTTTACTTACTTGACTTATTAAGTTTTTAAATGAGCGAATGTACTGCTTGATTTTGTTGATTATGCTACATTGGGATCTCTGCATTCACAGAATTAGTTAGTTTGTTTTTGTTGTCTCTTCTCCCAGTTTGTTTCGCTGCTCACTGGAGTTAGAATTTACAAGATGCAAGCCATGATACTTTTGCAACAAATTATTGCAAGTTTTAGGAAAATTCTCCTAATTTTGGATAGATATTCCTTTTCTCCATAGTAGTATACCTATGCTGGGCTTGGTTTATGATTTATTTGAAGGGTGGGCATGCATTCCTACGGGAAACACTGTTCTACTGTTGTTTCAATTTATTTGACCAATGGAAAGTTAGCGTTAGGCGAGATGTTTGCGTGCTCATCCATGAGTATTAAGTAGAAGTGGTTCTGATGAAATTCATAGAGGTGTTCCGGTTTGCTGACTTTTTGGTAGATTTCAAGAAAACTGGTTGTTGACTTCTTAGGCCGTAGGTTCTTGTTCAAAATGCTAATCATAGATCAAAGATTTAATTTATCATTTTACCAACTCAGATTATCACATAAGCATGATAGCTATGGTGCACAAAGTATATCTTTGGCTACAATGCAGCAGACAGTTGCATGCTACTGATTGTGGGGCTTTGTGTGAAGTATGTATGTCTAATGAAATCATCGCTTTTTTTTTTTTCCTTCCAGATTTGACTAAGTGATTAGCTTGCATCCTAGTGCTTAATGCGTAACAAGTAACAAATATGTGTGTGATATCTATGAGGATTCTGGACTGCAGCTGTAAACTTAAGATTTTTAACAAGTTCCATAGAATTGTTTTTAAAAAAAAAAAAAAAGAGGGAGAGAAACTATTGATTAACAACATAATGTTTTGACTATGTAGTTCGTGGTTACCTGGCTTGTTCCCATTTCTCTCTAAATCTACAAGTTTGCTCTTTACTCATTTTGTTTAAGAGCTGAGTACTTGTACAACTGATTATATCTTTCAAGGGACCTCCCTTATATGTACATATCTTGGGTTGATATAAAAACTGGTGTCAGCTTATCGTTTGCTTTAGTCTGCTGATATCTGGATTAATATAAGTGCTGGTGTCAGCTTATATATTGCTGCAGTTTATCACGTATTCATTTTGAATTTATGCATATTTTGTTAATGAATCTGCCGTCGATTTTGGAAATCTGCTGATGTTGCAGGAGTTGATGAAGGAAAACAATAGTGTGGAGATAATTTTCAGAAGAAGATAGGAAATTACATGCTTCAGTCTGAATGGGAAATATTAGAGAATGCTACTTGGCACTCAATGATAAGTGACATCCCATGTTGAAAGGAATATTAATATGAATAATTTGAGGCTGCTATATGCCGCATGTACAATAATACTCTTTTTTTACACCCTTCTCTCAAGTCATTCTTATTTTCCTATGTATGTTATTTTATTCTGATGTTTTTTGACCTTATCATGTTTATCAGAGTGCTCATGGCTATTGGAAATGAATAGGTATAAGTATAACCTCCCACATTGGCGGATCTTTGTAGTGAGTAGGCTGGGCTTAAAGTCTTAAGCCTCTTTAGACTAGAATTATCAGCAACCTGACAACCTCCCAACCCCAATCCAACTTGCCACATCAGTAAATAAAAATGAAAAAATTTAAAAATAGTGCAAAATTATAGAATAAAGGTCGACCAGTGACCATTAAGGTCTGTGGTCCCTACATAGTATTTTCATTAATTATTTATTCTTGAATTAATTGTATGATGACACTTGTCACTATTTCATTACCCTATTTATATTTTATAAATTTTATAATAAAATGAAGATATTTTTTACATAATAGTTTAAAAATAAATAATAACTATACCAAAATTCATGATTTTTTATTCTCTTCAAATATATATATATATATATATATATATATATATAAATTAAAATATATTCATATATATTGAATTATATTTGATTAATCTCTTCAATTCTTAATTTGTTGCATAATCTCAATAATTTATGTTATTTAATTTTATTTCAACTAGTTGTTTGGTATTTTAATATAGTCGTATAATTTAATCTTTTATAAAATTAACCACAATTCAAAATTAGTTTAAATACTTATAAAATCAAAATAAAAATCTAACTACAACTAAAACACAACCTATGTCAATATTATTTTACTAATTGCTTTATAAATTATATATATATATATAATTATATATATATATATATATATATATATATATAAATATATAATTTGTTTTTAAATAATTTTATTTTTAAAATAAAACATAGTTTGTAATTTTAATATATATATATATATATATATATATATAGTATGGTCGGATGATCATAGATAAACTTAACTAAAACATTATGGTTGGATTGGATGATGTTGAAGTGAGAGAAGTTAATAAAATATTTAAAATGTTGGGTGATTGGACAAAATCATGAGTAGGCTGGACTTCAGCTCCTTAGAATCAAGATATTTTTTTTACTACCAGTAGGATAATATAATATAATATTTTTATAAAATATCTCTTTTCACCTAAAAGTTTTTATTGATATATTTACTTAATTAATTTTTTGTTACGCAAAAATTTAATTAAACCTCCTTGATAAATATCTTGGTGCAGTTCTTGCATCTTTGCTATCGACCTATTGTATTAATTAATTTTTTCTTTTACCATGCTAACCATATCAAATTATCATATAATCTTATTCATTGGATTGGATTTTTATTGAATCGTTTAACAGCTTGAATGAATTGTAATTTAACACAATGGATCACACTAATGAACACATCACTAAGAAACAACACCGACCGCTATATCGTATAATCATTACCAATGGGCAACAAGATTTTAACACACGAACTAGAACATCATACACAAACTAAAATCACCAAACAAGTGTTATTCTTCTGGCTCGCAAGTTCACTTCATATGCACACTTTATTTTGTATGCAACGATGAAGGAAGAATGCACAACTTACACAAGAATCAACAAACAACAATTGTATATGTTTGGCAAGCATCGGTGAGCTAGCAATTCATACCAGATTGTGAATCCAGTGCATCTGGTAACCAGTGAGGTGAGGTCCAAGCCAGTGTCAAAACATCACTGAGGCCGTCCTCTATCTTCCGAGCAAACGACGTGTGCGCTGATTAGCACCTTTCACTCGGAAACTTAGCTCCTCCACGTCATCCTGAACATGATCCATAGCTTTGTTCTGCCTGTATTTGTTAAGCGAGTCAGAGATTACCAATTTGTATGGTTATAGTGCAGTTGATTTTGGTCAAGATATAGGGAGTTACAATAAAGGATAACAAAATTAATAAAATGAGGAGGCAGATAGATGGCATAGAATGACTGACCTATCTATCTCAGATCCCATGTCAATAGCCATTTCCTTTAGGTCCCCCAAAATATTACTTAAATCTGAGAGGGCATCATCTTGTTTCACTTTCTCCACCTGTTACAGTACAATACAATACGATCAGCCACACACACACACAAAGGTAAACGTTGCTGAATGTCTAAAATGAAGAAGGTTCAAAAAGTGACAGCTTCCGGAAAGAACATAGTGAGTGGACACCAACAAACTTCATTCGAAGGGCATTGAATTATGTTTGTAGCTCAAAATATTTAAGAAACATTTTACCTTGTTTTGAGAGATTCAAGGTTTAACAGCAAGTAGGAACTGATGCACCAAAAACTTGTGATTTGTTCAACTTAGGGTTCTAGGTGTAATTCATGTTTGTGGGATTTTAGTTCTTGATACGAACTAAAGGTTAACATATGAGATCAGGTGTCACCAACATACCTCTAACTTTTGCATAGCATTTGTGGGTTCAGAGGGTGGCATACGTGAGCGTTCCTTTGAGGCAGAGGTTAAACCCAGCCTTTCTCTCTGCTCCAAGTGGTTACCCTTTCTTTGAACTGGATCATCTATATACAACCATCAAAGTATAAAACACAAGTCAGGACACGATGCTAGATACCCTTTGACTACATCATCATAAGCCATAGAGATCGCTATTGCAGACATGTGCCACAACATTAAATCATGAAGACTGAATGAATGCTATACCTCGGGTAATTACAGGTCCTGTTATTGGGCGAGTCTTCTTAGGCTTCCATGTCTTGGAGAATATGCCTCCAAGACTTCCCAAAAGCTTCTCGCCCTAAAACCAATCAGAAATAATGTAAGACCTTAATCAGTACAGATTGAAAAAAGAGATGGTGGAGGCACCATCAATGCTAACTTGAATCATTTTAACAAACAGCTAACAATCCACCCCTAACTTAAGTTCCTCTAATGGCACTTCTATGCGAATAATATAGTACTAATATAAACATAATCTTGAATAGTACTTTGTAGGAAAAGAGTTTCAAGACTGCTCTCTCACTCAAATTCCAATTATTTCTGATTTTTTTTTTTTTGAAGAAAATTCTTCTTCATTTCTAATGTGTCAAACATTCATCAACCACTGGAATACCAGTTGAAAAAAATGATAAGACATACCCTACTAAGATCATGATCCATGTCAGCTGCAACCATGTGAGTTCTTGAAATTTGCTCTCCCTGCTGATGCAAAGTAACCAAAGTTTTAGTAGCATCTTCTCTTATGTCCTCAGCAATCTTGAGGCAATTGTTCACAGTTTGCGTAGTCTCTTCAGCTCTATATGCAGCATAATTCTCTAGTTCCTGTACAGACTGGTTCTCTAGCCCTCCAGAGTCACGGAAATTATTCTTGTATCTACTTTTAGCCGTTGAAGAAACACTGCTTTGAGATGAAGAGTTAACTTTTATATCTTCATCCTCAAAAGGATTTGTGCTTGATGCATCACCGAAATCATTCTTGCATCCATTTTTGGCTGCTAAAGAATTGCATTGAGATGAAGAGCTACCTTTTATCTCTTCATCCTCAAAAGGATTTGTGCTTGACGTAAATACAGAAGGTCTGGAAGATATTCCTCGAGGGAATTTTAAGGTTTTCGGATCATCCAACTCATCATCAGAATCAAAAGGGTTAGAAGGAGGATTAACTGGGCGTCTGGTGTCAGCTGAGGTGTGCTTCGACAACCCGTGCAACGGAGATTTCTTGGTACCGTGCATTTTGGACTAGAAAAATACAATAAAATGATATTGTGCTCTTATTTAGCTGGCAAAGGTTCGGCACTTATCAGTAGGAGAATCTAACTGAATAACCTGAAACTGGAGAAAACAAGTTACATCAAATAATATCAGCATGAATACTATGGATGCAAGGTAAAACAGAAGAAGCAAGGAAAAAACAAAAAATCTAACAGAATCCAAGATAAACCAGAAACTTATTTCTTCCTTATTGAAGTTTCAAATCGATCCACAATAATAAAATGCTTACTATCCGCGAGGTATGAGCAATAAACAGGAAAAAAGAATTCCAAGACAGTAGTCTAACAAAAATTCGTGTAAAATCAGGTGGCACAAACACACAAATCACATTAACTGATAACAATAACAACAGAAAACATTTAAGAAAGATAAACCAAAGTGCGACCGAGTACATCAACTATCAAACTATAGCTCAACATCAACATCATAGGAAAAAAAAAGCCATGATCTTCTTTACCATATTTCACAACCATAAGACCCAAAGTCGTAATGATTCCATCTGCAGTCGGGTGTGTATTGCAGAAACGTGGAAGATAAGCCAAAGGGCACAAAAAAACCCCAAAAATATCTCCCAAAATCAATCCATATATACATATATAATCAATTACATGATCAAATTATGTAAGCAGCAAACTAATCCAAAAGTATAAAAGTAAAAACAAAGAACCAACAACTCTCACACAGCGTAACTGAAAAACTGTGTTTAACACTTAACATCGGCTTTTACGTAGTAAATTAATGATTAGGGACAAGACCTAATAAAAACAAAGGAATAAAAAGAGCAGCAGCCAGCAAGTGGTAATAATTGTTCACATAAGAGATTAAAATCTAGATAGATATACACATATTGAGAGAGAGTGTTGGCGGGGAACCTGAATTTGAAGAAGATATAGAATGAAGGAACGATCGCTCCTGGCGGAGCAGCCTGAGAGTAACGCTCCCTTTCTCAAACAAATTCAACTAGACTAGACCCAGAAACGAGAGAGAGAGAGAGAGAGAGAGAGAGAGAGAGGGGCGACGTGAATTTATTATCCAATAAAAAAGAGGCGCGTGAGGATGACGTCACTTTGTCGAATCAACCATTCGACCTCGGCCAGAAATTGGACCGTTAGTCGCAAAGAGCAATTTTAGGGTACAATTGCGGCTCAGTGCGCCCAATTCTCAATTGTAATTTATTTTGGTAAAATCATTTTTCAAAACATAATATATTATCACACAGTCATAATAAACCTGATCTTTTTAGTAATTAAGGATGGATATCTATCTAATATAGTCAAATTATTTTATATTTATTTTATTATATAAAAAAATCATTACAACAAACGTGGGTGAAAAAATTATTATGTCAAGAGTTGGTCTCGTGAGAGACGGTCTCATCATTTTTTATTGTGAGACGAACCTTAATACATCATTTAATAAGATAAATACATTATTTTATTTTTTAATATACTATTTTTTAACTGTAAAAAATTACATTAGTTGCAACAAAGAAATACTTCATTTACAATAAATAAATAAATACATCATTTCAACAAATTAAAATATATCATTAGATTCGTCTCACAATAAAAATGGTAAGACCGTCTCATCTGAAAGTTTGACTTGTGTCAAACATGTATAATGTGGGAGCAAATTCAAAAATTGATTTTAAAATATATTATTTAAATTCTTAAATATATAAAATATTTAAAAGTAAGATTTTTTTTCCTCATAAGTATGGACACGTCTTGTAAAAATCCCCGC
Source organism: Plectranthus barbatus (assembly GCA_026898455.1). Taxonomy (NCBI): domain Eukaryota; kingdom Viridiplantae; phylum Streptophyta; class Magnoliopsida; order Lamiales; family Lamiaceae; genus Plectranthus; species Plectranthus barbatus. Next base: position 336,708 of record JAPKLW010000387.1, on the reverse strand, counting down.
CTAGGCGCTAGGCAGTCCTCAACCGAACCGATTATCCTCTAATCCTCGTATTTAATCGATTTGGCGAGTAATCAATGCCTAGGCAACGCCTAATCCGCTTAGGCGCCGATATAGGTGGCCGATCAAGCTCACTACGCACTACTTAGGTGGCCGACTTAGCATGATGTGTGTCACCTAATCAGTTCGAACGACCTATTTTTTTATATATTTTTAAAAAATAATTAAAACTTATATAATCTTACTTTTATTTATGAATAAATATATATTATATATATATTAAATATTAAAATTAACTTACCGATTAACTATTGTCTAGTTCCCTTCTAAACCGCCTAAGCGCTAGACCCTATCCGAGCGCCTAGCAATTTTTACAATCGTACTTGTAAGTTATGAATGGGCCAAATTTCAAGTATGACGACTTATGCCTAAATTGTCGCATCAAGGAATAATATTAGACTGACTTGGTTACCATAAAATATAAAATGAAGAAAATTAAAAAAAAAAATACAAAATTTGTGAACTTTGGTGAACCAGGGCTGGAAATTGCCTTTAAGCAAGTGAGAGTATCCACGGTGGGCTTCTTAAATTTTTTAAGGACCCGTCACCTCTCATGTGTCAAGAGAGAAGATAAAATGAGTTGTTGAGGTAGATATTTATCTACCGATTCCCATAAAAAAAAAAAGTGGGCCCTACAACTTTTAAACGGCACGCGCGTGTTGAGTCACGCAGCTCACAAGCGTGGTGCCGTTGTGAGATTGGTGGGCCCAAACTTTTTTTTAATTTTTATGTTTTTATGTTTTTTTTATGGATTTTGGTGTTTTAATTTGTGTTCCTTTCATATTTTATATTTCATTAACGTTTTTTTTATTTTGTTAATGTTTTTTTACTTTAACTTTTATAATTATTTTTTAAAATGAATATGAGTGATATATATTATACATATTAATTAACTAATATATATAATTAGTTAAATGAAGTATGTTATTAATTTCAAATAAATTATTAATTAATTTAATTACTTTATTTTTATTTAATATTAAATAAAAATAAAGAAGAATATGTGTTGTATATATATAGAGAGAGAGGTTAGATCATATGAGAATAGATGTTAATGTAAGAAATGAGAATAAATCTCAGTCATTGATTGCACAAGATCTGCGGTCATGCTTTAATAATTTCCGTTTTCATTGTTTCCTCCGCGAACTTCATTGTTACATATTTAAGGGTATCATTGTCATTTAACATATTTTAAATATCATAATTCGTGCCCTAGTTTTGCGATCGGGGCTTGGAGATTGAGGAGAAGCAGCCGACGGCGAGCAGCATCCACAACCACCAGATTCCGATTCAGTACACAATGTCGCCAGGTTACACAGCGCAACTGCCACACATCCCGCCGCTGGTGCCTCTGCCACCGGCAAAAACAAACACCAATCTGATCTCAACTCCTATATGCCTTGCTACAGATGTGTGAGGTGTTGGCCAATTTGAAGGTTTTTGGGCGATTGTATGTTTCAGCCTTGTTGCTGCTGTTTGGGGTTACCTGTTGCAGCCTCTCCTTGCTGTTTCTACTGCTGCAGATTGCTTTGGGTGCTGGTTTGCAGCCTGCTGCTGTTATGCACAGCTTGGGTGTATGTGGTTTGTGTTTCTTGCTGCTGCCTGCTGTGGTTGGTTGGTGTAGAGGTGGTTTTGCTGCATGCTTGCTGGTTCTCCTCGGTTTGGCTACTGCTTGTTGAGTTCTTCGGCTAAAATGAAGAATAACTAAGATAAAATGAAGAATATCTACGAACTGCTAAGATAAAATGCATGCCACGTGTAACATTAAAATTCGCATCGAGTTTATTTATAATGAATAAATGAAGTATAACTAAGATAAAATGAAGTATATAATACATAAAATGAACAAAACACAACTTTTGCGCCTTGGTTTGTAATGACTATGTTGCCCTTTAGGCCTTTAATGAAGTAAAATGAGGATAACATGCCGCGTTTTTATTGAAAAAGTTATTTAATCTGGATCGTTGATGTTGTCAAATCTATAGACTATATTTATTCTCATTTCTTACGATAAGGGCTATTCTCACCAGATCAGCCCCATATATATATATATATATATATATATAATAGTGATCATATGAAAATAGTTTTTAGTATGAGAAATGAGAATAAATCTGAGCCTTTGATTTTGTGATTTCAACGCTCATGATCTATTTCACTCCGTGTGCAGTTTTCCTCGATTATCCTGCAGTTTTGCAAAATTAAGGTTATTTTTGTAATTTTAGCTTTTTTTTAAAATCTGAAATAGTATCTCATTAGGTTTTTTATTCATTTCTTCGCGCGATTCGATTTCTTCTTCCTTCTCCATTCGATTTGATTTATATTTCTTCTGTCGATCAGATTTTTTTTCTTTGTTTCTAGATTTTGCATTCGTGTTCGGTCTCGACTTTGTTTATTGTGCATGAATATAGTTTAAAAAAATTTGTTTTATTCAGATCGACGTTCATTTTTACTATTATATTGTGCATCTTTAGTGTTAACT
>JAPKLW010000387.1:313031-329169 GCA_026898455.1 Plectranthus barbatus | reverse complement strand
TTTTTTTTAAATTATCAAAATCAACTAATAAGCATTAACCTTAAATATTATTATTTTATATAATTTTTTACCGTAAATTAAGTTAACATCGTCATTATAATTTTACATGTCTCTTTCGATTTTATATTTAAATTTTAAGGTTATAATTTTATTACAATTCATCTAGGTGTTTCATTTAGTTTTAGATTAAATTACAAATTTAAGGTTTTAAAAATTAAAATTACATTATAATATGTATTAACAAATAATAGAAATCAACTAATTTTCATTTAGGCCCTAGTTTTTTACAAACTATAGTAGGTTTTTGAAAGTTGAAACATTTCATTTCAAACCGTCAAACTGGTCGGACCAAACCATTTTATACAATTTGGCCGGTTTGGCTTGAAAAAAATTCAAATCGTACCTATTAGTTTGATCGAGATTTTGCTTCCAAACCAACCAAACTGGACCGCAAACACCCCATAGTCACGAATCTTAATAAATCTGCCAGCCCTGTGCGTAGGTCATGTAACATCTACCTCTCATGGCCAAAAGGGCAGTCAATAGTGACAATTAATGCCTCAAGAAGCCCCTTGCCTCTCTCTTTGTCGACTATGTGTGTGCACGCAAATGAAAGGGTGATGAAGAACGGGCACTGCAAGCTTTCGAATGTGGTGTAGCCGCTAGTACGGGTGTGCATAGTCTAATGTGGCCAGTTTGAAGGTGAAGTAATGGTGAACCAACTCAAGTCTGTTGAGTTTGGCAAATCCATGTCCTATATCGGGTAAACAAGGAAGGGATTTCTTGTACATAACAATCCACCCAACTCTATTAGTATGAGGCCTTTTGGGGTGATATCCAAGAACAAAACCGTGAGGGCTTGATCAACTCAAATCGCTAATATTAGAGTTTCGGTGTAATATCCCGAATTTAATTAAGCTAATTAGTGCTTCATTAAATTAAATGAAGGAATATTTATTATGCAAATTAATTATTTATTTGCTCTTGAGATGAAATTAAGCACCCGATGAGGTACGAGGGTCAAAATATCAATTATATTATACCAATGGGTTCGTTTCGAGAAAACACAAGTGACCATGAAGTTAAAATTTTCAAAAGAAAGACGAGTGCAACAATTTATTAGTAAAGCATAATAATATCGCATTTAAATTCATAACTTGCACTCAGGAGATTCATTTCTTAAATCGAGCTAGGGAATGCTTGAATTTAAAATATAGAAGAATACGAAATGATCGGTATAATTTTCCGAGACCCGAGTAGTGTTTAGTTAATTATTGAATTTTGAAAAATTGTACGATATTTATATCTTCAAAAATTCGGAAAATAATATGAACGAGACGGGTTCATTAAATGGAATATTTTGGATTAATTAAATTTTTAATTGGAAGAATGTAAATTGAATTATAAATTCGAGAAGATGAATTAACGAAGGAAATTATACACGAGTTGAGGCGGTGGAGGAAAATTACTTCATTGTGAAGAATCACTCCTCATCGCATGAATGTTGGGAATTATTTATTGGATTGTGGGGCAGTGGATATTATGAGAGGCGGTGGAAGGATTGAAGGAAATAAACAAAATTCATTTTGTGAGTTTCATTTTTCTTTCATTACACAAAACAAACACGCACAACACCACCACCTCCACCGTACAGCCCTCCTAGTCCATCCCTCTGTTTCTCTATATTCCGACCGATTGCCACCACCTCCGGCCGAGCCACAACCACCAAACATTAGTTCGTCAAGCAAGGATTCTAGGAAGCACAAGTACGCACCGTGAAATTGACTATCGAGGGAGATATAAGCTTAGAAAGGTAACCCTGTCGGTTTCAATAATTTTCCGATATCGAATTGGAAATCATTTGAAATGATGTGGAATTGAGTTTTAGCTTATGTATTTGCATTCACCGTGTCGTAGAGAGTCCGTGAGTGCAAATAAATGAGTTCGTGGATGCTGGAAAACCTCCATTTTGCTATTGTTTTGATTTTCGGTATGAACTTGGACCTCAATTATTCTCTGACAAGTTTATGTGATTTTTGTTGGTTTAAAGCATGTGTTCACGTTGCTTATTGACTTAGGATCATGTTAGTATGATTATTTGAGTTTGGATGTGTGAAAATTGCTGGAGAAATGGAGTTTCAGGTCGAATGTCGCACGCACGTCGGAGAAGACGACGTGTGTCGACCTACACAAGTATGCTGGAGAAATGGAGTTGCAGATCAAATATCGCGCGCACATCGAAGAAGACGGCGTATGTCGACCGACACAAGTATGTGTCGATCGACACATGCCTGTCGATCAATGAGAGGGCCGTCGATCGACACACACATGTCGGTCGACATGTATTGTGTCGATCGACACAAGGCTGTCGATGCGAGGGTGTGTCGAGACATGTTTCTTTGTGTCGAGCAGGGGTGCCGACCGATGCATGTCGATCGACACGAGTTAGGTGTCGGTAGACATGGCTGTGTCGACCGACACAGTAAGCATGTCGGTCGACACAGCGGTTCAGAAAGGAGAAATTGTTTTCGTTATCCAATTTTGATCCGATTCGAGTTGTGTTTGATGCCTAAGTTTATTATATGATTGTCCAGGCATGCTTTAAGCTTGATTAAATGTTGGGTTACGAGATCGAGAGTTGGATTTAAATTTATTCGATTAAAGCAAGCGTTGAAATATGATTAAGTGTTTAAATTTGCAAGTGTGAAGTAAAAGCATGTTGATGGTTGACAGTTGTCAGTTAGATGTCAGTCATAGATCCTGAATTTGTCAAGTATTATCTGTAGAACTGATAAAGATACTTAGACCAATCCATCCTGGTTGATTGCTTGTGTGTAATTATTTGAAGGGCGATTAAGAGATAAAGGAAAATCAGCTCAACTGCGCGATTAACAAGAGCATCTTTACTTTCGTAAGCATAACACAGGTGGGAATTATTTCAATAAAAATAAAATAATTTCCGAGCTTATTGCTCAGCTTCTAAAATGGGTGTGAAAAAGATTTTGGTTATAAATTGATTGCTATGCATAAACTGTTTTGTATTTTCATATCTGCACCTCTGTAAGTATACGCTTTCAGAGAGATTATTTAATGAGAATGAACCAGGATCTTAATGTGCTAATCTTATTAAAACAAAGGTAGACGCCTTAAATATTAGCACTTGACGGTGCGAATATGTAGTTCAACAGACGTGCTAATACCTAAGGGTAGAGATAAGGATGGATTATAAAATTGATCGGGTCTCAAGGGATTATACTGAGACTTGTGCAAAAATTGATGATAGTCGGTTGAGTGGCTTGTCCATTCCAACTATTCATCGTAACGTGGAAGTGGGCGAGCCTCACGTTACACAACGGTAAACAGATATGTTGACATAGTAGATACTCGCAGCAAAAAAATAAAATAATTTTAGATAACACGGTTCTTTTCAACAAAACACCGTCTTTATCTGTGTGAGTTGCTTAGTATTCATACCTAAATTGTATGTTTTCGGGCATGTTCCCATTGGGTACATTCGTACTCAGCCCCTCATATTATTACTAAAATATACAGGTTAAGCAGCGAGGATGGAGGAGCAGCGGTGCAAAGACGATGCAAGAGTTTGTAAAGCTTAAAAAAGATTCTAAGATATGCATCTTCACATGCATATCTCCACTACGCTTATCACACCACTGCACCACGCTCTTCCCATGTTTTAGAAGTTTAAAGAACAAATGTTAAATCCGTATCTTTGCTATTTCTAAATGATGTTGTATCTTTAAAAAAAAATTGAATGTCATTTCTAAATTTTTGTATTAAAATTTCTAAAGTCTTCCGCTGATTCGTCGATGAAAATATTTAAAAATCGTTGACCACGACTGTAGCACGTCCCAAAATTGGGAAGGTTAATTGAGGGTGTTACAGAAGTGGTATCAGAGCTTTAGGTTTTGAAATGGTTATGAAATTGTTTTGAAAACTTCATGTTTTAAAACGTTTCTGATTTTTGGAAACTGATCGAAGTGACTGCTCGTGCTTTACACTCTACTCCATCCTGCGCAACCTGAGGTACATTTTGAAAATTTTAGTTTACCTGCTTGCAAAAGTTGTTTGATGACTTGATTGTGGCTATAAATTATTTGAAAATATAACACAATTTTGATTGTGGCTATAAATTATTTGAAAGTATTTGGTGTATTGGTCGAAAGTGGATTGAAAATGATTTGAAAATAGTTCATGTGCTGAACAAGGATTGATTGAAATGTTTTTGGAAAACATTTGTTGATTTTGTGTCTAGTATGGACGTACTAGCCTTGGCTATGAGTTGAATGAAAGAAATTGGTTGACGCCATATGTTGTGAAATTTATTGTTTGTGAAAAGTTTTTGATGAAACTGTTTCGGTTTTGGCACCCATGAGGTGACCTTATGAAAGTATGATTTCAGAATGGGTGATTTTAAAATATGTTTTGCAAGCAGTGTAAAAATTGGTTGTTAATGCTTAAAGATGGGTTAATCGTGAGTTGAGCTGTTACAATGGTTGAATGATTGAAGTAACCTTGGAGGTTAGATTAGGATGTATCAGGATTGACTGACTGACTGTAGCTCGTCCCAAAATTGGGAAGGTTAGTTTGGTTTGAGTGTGAGCAGTGGGCGGATCGCTACTCACATGTCTGAGAATGATTCGTGCATGAAATGCACTGATTGTGATTTTGTTATTGCATACAATTGAGTTATGCTATATTGATTTTATGATACCTTGATTAAGAGACTTAGGAATTAAAGGTATGTTATTATTTTGTGTAGAACCAAGTACGAAGTACTGGAAATGATTGAGATTCTGTAATGCGAAGCATTACTTGACGATAACCTAGAACTGTTATGATGAGTCCTGTTTCGTTCACGTGAGCATAGGCGAACCGAGTTATCCCTTCGCATGTTTAGTAAAATTTCTACTAGTTGAGCATAGTGGATGATCAAGCTCATTATTGTAGATTCCAGCGCTCCTGATCGGGCGGGAACTTGAAAGGGGGTTAGTAATACGCTGATATAGCTCAATCTTGTGGACTGGGTATAAATGAGTAAATCTACGGATATTGTTGAAACAGAAATATCGCAGAGAATAAATTTGCAATTGAACTTCCAATGTAGTTCGGGAAAACCCGAAATATCTCGAGAAAGTGATAGTTACAAGCTTACACTATTACCTAGAGACATCTATGAGTTGATGAGATGAATATCAATATGTGTGAAGTGTCCGACAAGACCTAAAAGACATCAAATGAAGAACTCTCTCGTGAGAAGATACCCTATGTATAGGAATCTTCTAGATTCTAACCACGGTGCGACGAAAAACTGTGACGATAGTAACCCACTGTATCGGAGGTAGTGTAGTTTTGGAAAAATTTCGACATGCTAAGTAATGTTCTATGAGAAAGTTGAATTGTAATATTACCTCCGATAAACTATCAATGTTATCTTATGAGAGTATAATTCTGTTCTAATTTTGCATATTTTCTTCATTGCCCTAAATTGTTAATTTGCGGGCTTTTAATTGTCCTACCCGCTTCTAGTTTCAGATTGAATTGAGGGGTATTTTCTTTCTTAATGTCCGAATCCTCCTCAATTGAAGTATAAGTTTTTCGCAATATGATGTCTCCCAATGTACTCATTTTTACACTTTTCACATAGTGGAGTTATTTGACGTATCGGTTCTGGGCTGCCAACGTTTTGTATTTTTCATAGGACTTGGCGAAATTACGCCTTTGGTTATTCCGATGTTTTCCCCTGATCTTTAAACAAGTGAAATTACACCTTGTTCCCATTCACTTCCTTGATTGTTAGCTTGTTTCCTTCGAATCAAGTATGTCTACTTCTTGCTCATCTTCTTTGTTCTCTTGAAAATGAACAAGTTGTTCTTGTTCATTTTTTCAAGAATGCTTAATTGTGTTTTGTGATCGTTCCTAGACTTGAATTCTTCAAGATAAGCATGCCTATTCATACGCTATCATCAATTGATCCTTTGGATGTTAATATGTCTTCTTTGTATAATTTATTCGACTATTTCCTTGATTCCGAGAAGACATGCTATTTGTTTTAATCTTATTATTGAGATTCCTTCATGATATTTCAATTATTTGGTTGTTTCTTCTAATTCAAAGGAAGCATATCATTTTCAGAGATTATTGGCATGTCCATCTCCAATCAAGCATGCGTAACTGCACTCCCTTATTATCTTCTTAATCGTTGAATTATATCCATTTCTCAATCATGCTAAGACGAATTCGCTCTCATTCATTTTGGTTGAAATTAAGCATGCGTAGTTGAACCTCCTTGTTGTCAAGTGTACCATTTCGTTAAGCATGCAAAATTGTATTTTGTTCTCATTTGTTACTTAAATCGTTAATTGTTTCTTTTAAATCAAGCATGCGACTTGTTGTCCATCCTCTTTGGTTTCTTGAATACGACCATGTTATTCCTTGTTCAAGCATGTCTGAATTGAAGTACGTTTTTCATCATATCAATAAGTTGTTTATGGTTATTTCCTTCAATTCCTTGGTGCTTACCAACTGAAGTGTACCCTAGCAAAGAAAGTAGAGAGTTCAACTCGGGGTCGAGTTTAAATCAAGTAAAGTTAACGAGTCGACAGACTGCGATTTGGGCTCTTCACTTGGAGGACTTTTTCTCTGCCTTAATATTTCAAATCCAAGAAATGTTAGTAATATAGAAGTTATGGAAAAGACAAGGTCGTGGTAGAGGCCGAGACCGAAGAAAAAGATTCGAGGAGAATGCCAACCAATGAATGGAGCTATAGGGGTTACCAGGGAGACAGATGATATAAGAAATTCCCACCATAATGTCGAAGAGAGAATCAAACAGAGAGGAAACAATAATTGTGGAAAATTTGAGTGTTTGCCCTTGGAAGCAGTAGAAATGAGGGAAACATAATACGAATATATTTAATACTCATCATCACGTGTTGAAATAGTAGGACTCAAGGTAAGAACCGAATGCCTTCAGGAGAAACAACTACCACTACCTTAGAATGCTGTGATTTGAGAAACAGATTATATGAATACGAGATTCTAGTGGCTGAGTTGAACATGATGAACAAGTATGACATAGATGTGATTTTAGGAATGGATCGGTTGTCGGAAGGTAAAGTGACGATCTTGTGTCGCGAAAGAAAAAGTGATTATTCCGCAGCTGAGAAACAAGGAATCGTTTATCTACAATTTAAAAGGAGGTAGTGCGTGCCAGTCATTTCAGCGCTACAAGCTTCGAAGTTATTGCAAAAGGCCGAGAACCAGGTGTTCTTGGTGTATTCGGAAGAAGAGGAGAAGCCTAAATTAACAGCCCAAGATATACCGGTAGTGAAGGAGTTCGAAGATGTGTTTCCAGAGGAATTGCTGGGTTTGCTGCAAGATAGACGGGTGGAATTTCCGATAGACTTAGAACCGGGGACAACTCCGATTTCCAAGGCACCATATCGCATGGCGCCGAAAGAATAGCAGGAATTGAAGAGTTACTGGACATGTGATTCATTCGACCAAGTGTTTCACCTTGGGGAGCGCCGGTCTTATTCGTCAAGAAGAAAGATGGTTCGATGAGGGTATTATTAATTTAAGATTAGGAAGGAGGACATTCCGAAGATGGCCTTCAGAACCAGATATGGCCATTACGGGTTTGTGGTGATGCTGTTTGTACTCACGAATGCGCCAATAGTGTTCATGGGTTTTATGAACAAGGTATTCTATCCATACCGGGATAACTTCATTTTGATATTTATCGATGATATCCTTATATACTCAAAGAGTGAAGGAGAACACGAGCAATATTTGAGAACGGTATTACAACTCTCAGGGACGAAAATTTATATGCCAAATTCAGCAAGTGTGAATTTTGGCTAAGAGAAGTGACATTCCTTGGTCACATCGTGTCAGTAGATGGAATTAAAATGGATCCAACAAAGATTCAGACGGTGAAAGAGTGGAAGTCACCTACTACACCAAACGAGATAAGAAGTTTTCTCGGATAGCTGGATACTGTGGGAGGTTTATTAAATGTTTCTTGTCTATCACGAAACCAATGACACGATTGCTTGAGAAGGGAACAAAGTTCTAATGGATAAAAGAATGCGAGGAAAGCTTCCAGAAATTAGAAATAGCTTTTGACAACCGCGCCAGTCTTGGCAGTGCCAGAGACAGATAAGAATTTTGAGGTATACACTGACGTATCCAAGAATGGACTCGGTAGTGTATTAATTCAAGATGAGAAGGTGATCGCTTATGCATCGAGACAGCTAACACCGCATGAGGTAAACTATCCAACTCATAATCTAGAGTTAGCGGCCGTAATTCACGCATTGAAGATTTGGAGACAGAGTCAAGTGTGCCATATTCACGGATCACAAGAGCTTGAAGTACTTCTTCGAGCAGAGGAACTTGAGTATGAGGCAGAAGAGATGCCTTGAATTAGTTAATGATTACAATTTGACAATAAACTATCACCCCGATAAGACAAACTCCATAGCTAATGCCTTGAACTGAAAAGAAGAAGCGCAATTAGGATATATGCTTACCAGAGAGAACAGTCTAATCAGAGATTTTGAAGGACTTCATCATGAGGTGATATCGCCATTAGTGAGAAAGAGATGTGACATAACTGCTTTGACTTTCGTGCCAGAACTGAGAAAGAAAATCATTGAGGCACAGAGAAAAGATACGGAGCTGGAGAAGTTACGTCAGAAGATCAGAGTCAAGCAGGCATGTGATTTCAAGGAGACACCTGATGATACGCTAATGTATAGAAATAGAATTTTGTGCTGAACAGTGAAGACTTGAGGAATTAAATTATTGGTGAAGCTCATGATACATCGTACACCGCTCACCCAGGAAGTACGAAGATGTATCAGGAATTGAAGAGTTCATATTGGTAGGACGGTATGAAGTAAGATGAAGCTTTGATTGGGAGAAAGTGTCGCTCACCACTTTATTGGGATGAAGTGGGAGAACGACAAATTCTCGGGCCTGATGCCATCACTGAGATGATCGAAATTGTTTTTCAGATTCAAGATAGAATGAAAGAAGCTCAAAATCGACAGAAATCTTATGCAGATTCAAGAAGAGTTGAACTACATTTCGAGGTAGGAGACAAGGTATTTTGAAAGTCTCACACTCAGAGGAAATCATAAGATTTAGAGTGAAGGGCAAACTACGACCACGCTTCGTAGGGTCCCATGAGATTTAGAGTGAATGGGCCCGGTAACTTACCATTTGGCTTTGCCTCCCATTATGGGCAACGTGCATAATGTGTTTCGCGTGTCGCAGTTGAGAAAATATGTATAGGATCCAAAACACGTGATACGTTAAGAATTAATTGTTTTAAATTCATATCTGCATTATGAGGAAAAGCTAGAAGCTATTTTGGATCAAAAGGCACAGAAATTTAGAAATAAAACGATATTGTTTGTGAATATTTTGAAGAAACACCACGGGCTCGAGGAAGCTATATGGGAACTTGAAGATAAGACGAGGGATAATTACCCCAAGCTGTTCATAGCACCTTAGTAAATTTCGGGACGAAATTTTTGTAAGGTGGGGTGAATGTAATATCCCAAATTTAATTAAGCTAATTAGTGCTTAATTAAATTAAATAAAGGAATATTTATTATGCAATTTAATTATTGATTTTCTCTTGAGATGAAATTAAGCACCCGATGAGGTAAGAGGGTCAAAATATCGATTATATTTTACCAGTGGGTTCGTTTCGAGAAAACATAAGTGACCGTGAAGTTAAAATTTTCAAAAGAAAGACGAGTGCAACAATTCATTAGTAAATGATAATAATATCGCATTTAAATTCATAAATTGCACTCGGGAGGTCCATTTCTTAAATCGAGCCAGGGAATGCTTGGATTTAAAATATGGAAGAATACGAAACAATCGGCATAATTTTCCAAGACCCGGGTGGTGTTTAATTAATTATTGAATTTTGAGAAATTGGACGATATTTATATCTCAAAAAATTCAGAAAATAATATGAACGAGACGAGTTCATTAAATGGAATATTTGATATAATTACATTTTTAATTAGAAGAATGTAATTTGAATTATAAATCCGAGAAGATGAATTAATGGAGGAAATTATACACGAGTTGAGGTGGTGGAGGAAAATTACTTCATTGTGAAGAATCACTCCACGATGCATGAATGTTGGAAAATATTTATTGGATTGTGGGGCGGTGGATATTATGAGAGGCGGTGGAAGGATTGAAGGAAATAAACAAAATTCATTTTGTAAGTTTCATTTTTATTTCACTACACAAAACAAACACGCACAACAACAACACCTCCACCGTACACCCCTCCCAGTCCAGCCCTCTGTTTCTCTATTTTTCGGCCGGCTGCCGCCACCTCTGGCCGAGCCACCACCACCAAACATTAGTTCGCTGAGCAAGGATTCTAGGAAGCACAAGTACGCACCGTGAAGTTGATTATTGAGGGAGATACACGCTTAGAAAGGTAACCTTGTCGATTTCGATAATTTTCCGATATCGAGTTGGAAATCATTTGAAATGATGTGGAATCGAGTTTTAGCTTATGTATTTGTGTTCACCGTGTTGTAGGGAGTCCGTGAGTGCGAAGAAACAAGTTTTTGGATGCCAAAAAACCTCCGCTTTACTACTGTTTTGATTTTCATTACGAACTTGGACCTTAATTATTCTCCGACGAGTTTATGTGATTTTTGTTGGTTTGAAGCATGTGTTCTCGTTCCTTATTGACTTAGGATCATGCTAGTATGATTATTTGAGTTTGGATGTGTGAAAATCGTTGGAGAAATGGAGTTGCAGGTCGAATGTCGCGCGCACGTCGGATAAGACGACGTGTGTCGACTGACACAAGTATGTGTCTATCGACACAAGTATGTGTCGATCGACACATGCCTGTCGATCGATGTGAGGGCCATCAATTGACACACATATGTCGGTCGACATATGTTGTGTTGATCGATACAAGGCTGTCGACGCGAGGGTGTGCTGAGACATGTTGCTTTGTGTCGAGCAGGGGTGTCGACCGATGCATGTTGATCGACATGAGTTGGGTGTCGGTCGACATGGCTGTGTGGAGCGGCACAGTATGCATGTCGGTCGACACAGCAGTTCAGAAAGGAGAAATTGTTTTCGTTATCCAATTTTGATCTGATTCGAATTGTGCTTGATGCCTAAGTTTATTATATGATTGTCCAAGCATGCTTTAAGCTTGATTAAATGTTGGGTTACGAGATCGAGAGTCGGATTTGAAATTATTCGATTAAAGCAAGCGTTGAAATATGATTAAGTGTAGAAATTTGCAAGTGTGAAGTAAAAGTATGTTGATGGTTGACAGTTGTCAGTTAGATGTCAGTCATAGAACCTAAATTTGTCAAGTATTATCAGTAGAACTGATAAAGATACTTAGACCAATCCATCCTGGTTGATTGCTTGTTTGTAATTATTTGAAGGGGGATTAAGAGATAAAGGAAAATCAGCTCAACTGCGCGATTAACAAGAGCATCTTTACTTCCGTAAGCATAACACTGGCGGGAATTATTTCAATAAAAATAAAATGCTTTCCGAGCTTATTGCTCAGCTTCTAAAATGGGTGTTGTTGGCGGTCCGGACCAGATCCGACCCAGCAAATACGCCAGGCTGAAGCCCAACAGCGGATCAGTAAGATCCAGTCCGAATTAAGATCTGGCATAGCAGAAAGCATTTCGAATAATGCCAAAAGCAGTTCGATTATTATTAAGAGCATATCGATCAAGGTCGTTGGCGCCTCAACTAGCTGAAAAGGAGCTCGATATGGAGATTACGAGCTATAACCTCAACCACTCAACAGTCGAAGGCCAGCGGACGCATCAACGGCTACTTCGTGAGGATATCAGAACCACCGAAACCACCACGTTGACGAACTGCCCCGAGATTCACGGGCTCAACTCCAGACAGTTGAGAGCGGCGAGGAAACCCTAAAGCAAAGCCACTCCTATAAATAGCCCCTCATTTAACGTCAAGAAGGGAGAAAAATTCACGAGTCAATTACTTGCTACACCTTCACTTTTACTAGAAAAAGAGTCAATTTTCTAGCTCTACGATTAGTCATTAGAAGTCACAATTGTTCATTCTTTTCCTTTCAAATTGTTGCTAGTTATCGAGTTCGCCTACTTGTATCCTAATTATTTCATTTATCATTCTCGGGGCTCCGATTCCTTGAATAAATCGAACCTCAACAATTTGGCGCCCACCGTGGGGCCTCGAGAACAAATTTTGTCTTTTCTTTGCAGGAAATGGCAGATGATCCAGGCATACCTCATGCTGTAGATGTGGATGGCCAGAAGACCACTCCAACAGAAGGTCAAAGCAAATGTTCTAACCCCGAGGCCGGTCGAGGGGCTCTGGCAGGCACAGGAAGAGATCGAGCCATCATAACCAGCAGTGGGACCCCGCGTCCGCCTAATGCGAGGGGGGGACGGTGAACAATCTGATGAGAACATTCAACGCTACTCCCCTAGGAGAGCTGACTTTCTTGCCGCCGCCGCCAGACATTCTAGGAGATCCCCATGTTTCGATGCTGGTGACACAAGTGCAAAGCGCGAAGGGAATGATAGAGACGATGGGGGCCAGAATGGAAGACATGGCAAGGAAATACGAACTCCTCGAGAGGGAAAACGGAAGGCTGCAATTACAGGGCTGTAGCAGGCAGCCGATTGTCGAAGAACCTCGAAGTACAGAAAGGAATACCACAAGAAATTTGGAGGCAGAATTCGATCGTACCGAAGGAATGACCGCCGAGAGGACCCGGGAGATCCGCTAACCCTTGGAAACCAGACCGGCCAGTTAAGTCGGTCAGAATTGCTAGCCATCTAGCAAATTGAGCGGCGGTTCGAACAAAGACTGCTATTTTGAGTTGTTGCTCTCCAGAATCCCGGGACTTCCTGCGCCAGAGAAGATGATTCCTCGCGAGAGCTACGCGGAGTCTCCTTTTTCACCAGATATCGTTGGGGCCAAGTTACCTCCCAGGTTCGCCCCAACCAGTTTCATCCTCTATGACGGGACTTCAGATCCAGAGAACCACATAGCCGTATACCGGCAGAAGATGTTGGCGCTAGCGATTCCAGGGGCTCTGATGAAGGTTGTATGTGCAAGAGTTTCGGGTCGAGCTTAACGGGGTCCACCCTCCAATGGTTTATCAACCTGCCCTGGAGCTCGATCTCTACTTTTGCAGAGTTGCACCAGCTGTTCTTGCGGCAGTATTCAAGAAGCAGGCGCCTCGATAAGCACCCAGATGATCTTTATGCGGTGATCCAGAGACCAGGCAAACCTCTGAGGGCATACCTATCACGATTTAACAAGGAATTGGTCGCAGTGCCCAATTGCCCTAATAGCACTGCCGTGCGAGCCTTCACGAAGGGTCTCGACATGGATTCTGACCTGTACCGCGAGCTCTCCATCTACCCCTGTCAGACGATGGATAACGCTCTGAACCGCGCATGGGCGCTCATCAAGTGGGAGGAGGATGAGCCCTACCGGCGAGCACGCCGTAACAGCGCGAGGCCTAGCGTGCGTGAGGAAAGCCGCCGGGAGCAGAGGGATAGACATCCTCCTAGGTCGCACCCCTATAGCAAACCACCGCAAGTTAATCACCTCGGCCTATATATCCCGGAGTACACACTTTCGATCGCGCCCACCGATCTCGTTCAGAATGTACTCCGAATAATGCCGGAGAAAGTGAAGTTGCCCGAGAAGATGAAGGCTGACCCAGCCTCGCGTGACGTGCAGAAGTTCTGCGAATTCCACAATGATCACGACCACACCACCGCAGATTGCCGAGCCCTACGACTTGAAGTGGTTGAACTCCTGAAAAAAGGGTACCTGGCCGAATATCTATCGGACCGAGGAAAGAAGGCATGGACTAGGGAGAAGCAAGTCAACGAACCAGGGCCCGCGAAAGCAGAAGCACCAAGATCCCCGGTGTTGGTTCAGACCATTAACTGCATCACCGGGGGGATCCGAGATCAGTGGTATCACGAAGTCTGCCGCCAAGAGAGCGAGGCGGCTGACCCAAGAAGAGGCCGTGGCCCCGTGCCAAAACCCGGGTCACCACCCAATTGAATTTACCAGCAAAGAAGTACCGGGGTTGAGCCATCCTCATGACGACGCCCTGGTAATATCGTTATTAATATCGAACTACCTCATGAAGAGGATCATGGTCAATAATGGGAGTTCAACGAACATCCTATTTATGCATGCACAGAGGGAGATGAAGATCCCCGAGGAGATGATCATTCGATCGCAGACCCCACTGATCGGGTTCAATGGGGGTGTCCAAATGATCGTCGGGACCATGGTACTACCAACATACTGCGGAGGGATGCATTACGATGTGTCATTTATGGTCATCGATGCTCCTAGCACCTATAACGCCTTGCTAGGACGACCATGGTTGCATCAGTTAAAGGCAATGCTTTCAACATTTCATCAAGTGGTCAAGTTCCCGACCGCGGGGGGAGTTTGTACAATTTGAGGCGAACAAAATGCCGCTAAGGAGTGCTATTATGTGAGTTTCAAGGCAGTATGCACCCAGCAGCACTTCGCTAGGAGCGAACCGCTACCCCCAGCGGGAGAATCAGAAGAAACGGAGGAAGTCGAACTTGATCCAACCGATCCAGAGAAAAAAACAAACATTGGCACCGGACTGGAACTAGAAGTTCGGACGTAATTGATTGAGTTCCTCAGTTCTGAGCGAGCTGTGTTTGCATGGTCGCAGAGAGATATGGTGGGTATCGACCCAGAGCTGATGACGCATAAATTACAGGTCGACCCGAACCATAGGCCTGTGCAACAGAGGAGAAGGAAATTCCCAGCCGAGAAGAACGAGACAATTAATGAAGAGGTACATAAGCTATTAGACGTTGGGTCTGTGAGGGAAGTAAAATACCCGACGTGGCTCGCCAACATCGTGGTGGTCAAGAAAAAGAACGGAAAGAATCGGGTCTGTGTGGACTACACGGACCTAAACAAAGTATATCCCAAGGATCCGTACCGCTGCCTCACATTCACTGCATCGTCAATGCAACTGCGGGACATGAACTGCTAAGCTTCATGGACACATTTTCGGGGTACAACCAAATCCTGATGCACCCCGAAGACCAAGAAAAGATCGCGTTCATGATAGGAAAAGGAATATACTGCTACAAGTCATGCCATTCGGGCTAAAGAACGCAGGATCAACGTATCAGAGGCTCGTGAACAAGATGTTCGAGCCACTTATTGGAAGAACGATGGAGGTATACATCGACAACATGCTTGTGAAGTCGAAGGACGCAAAGGACCACGTATACCATTTGCGACAGGCCTTCGAAATCCTCAACAAGTATAGAATGAAGCTGAACCCCGCAAAGTGTACCTTTGGGGTAGCATCCGGAAAATTTTTGGGTCACGTAGTAACCATGCAAGGAATCGAGGCGGATCCTACGCAGATAAGGGCAGTGAGAGGGATCGCACACCTGCAAAATCCGAAGGAGGTCCAGAAGCTCACGGGCATGTTGGCGGCCGCTTCATATCCAGATACTCTGATCGCACACACGAATTCTTCCAAGTACTACGGAAGGGAAAGAAGTTCGAATGGACAAACGAGTGCGCGAGAGCGCTCGAACAATTGAAAGACTACCTAGCGAGCCCGCCACTCTTGTCCAAACCTGAAAAGGCAGAGACTTTGTTACTTTATCTATCTGTATCCGAGCACACGCTCGGAGCAGTCCTTGTCAAGGAAATAACCGGGAAGCAACACCCCGTGCACTACGCAAGCAAGCCACTGCTTGACGCTGAGACAAGGTACACCGCGCTAGAAAAACTGGCACTAGCCTTGGTAACTGCATCACGAAAGCTGAGGCCCTACTTCAAGTCTCACCCCATTAAGGTGGTGACATCCTACCCATTGCGGACCGTATTCTCGAAACCAAGTCTATCAGGATGACTACTAAAGTGGGCAGTAAAGATTGGAGGGTACGGCCTCGAGTTTGAGCCACACACCACGATCAAATCGCAAGTGCTGGTAGACTTTATCGCCGAGTTTACAACCGAACTCTAGGTCGATGCAGAGAGAGAGATAGCGAGCTTGGAAATT
>JAPKLW010000387.1:294720-308031 GCA_026898455.1 Plectranthus barbatus | reverse complement strand
CCCCCCCAAACTTAAGATGTTTCTTGTCCTCAAGCAACAAAAACAAACTAAACCAAAATAAAATTTGCAAGTAATAAGCTAGAATAATTCATCTCCTTGTTTATGAAGCCTTCAGCAAAAATTAAAAAGAAAGCATGAGTAGTGGTTCTCTTGATTGCTCAACTTCAGTCCTCGTTCTTTGCAAAGTTTAACAATATACGTTCATCTAATCTTACAATCCAAAGTTATCCGAAAAGAAAATCAGATTTCAAGATAGCTAAAACAGAGTTGAGCTTAACTTTAACTACTTATTCAAGATTCAATGCTCATCAATGCCATGTTTCTTTTCCTACCCAATCATCCTCTCTTGTTCTCAACTAATAGGCTTCACATCCCACTTAGATCAAAAGGACTTTAAAAGCTTCTAATGTTAGGCCAAGGTTCAAGGTGAGAAAATTTGGAAAGAGTGACTTTAAGTCTAGAGGTGTTGTCTCCCTTATTCTACCCTTGAATTTATTTCACTCTTCTTTCTATAACCCCTTTTTTTTTTCCAGCAATTTGTTAGTACTATCACACTTGGCTAAATCCCCAACAATCAATGTGGAAATTAGCTTTATTTCAAACATTATATAGGCTAACACACATGCCTATTCTCTTTTTCTTTCTCTCTTTTTTTCTTTTTTTTTTTCAGGCCAAAATGCCTATGTTTTCTTTTCTCTCTTTTTTTTTTTAAAAAAACAAGGGTAACAAGGTAACACTTCGGCTCGAAGTGACACCCCCCCAAACTTGAAACATAACATTGTCCTCAATGTTAGAGTAGAACTAGATCGGAACAACCCTCTAGACTAGGACGTGTATGGACTGTGGCTAAACAAGAAGTAGGTAAAAACAAGAAAAAGGCTCAAGCTCAAATCTAGGTGCAAAGGGAATTTCAATCATAGCAAATAAATCTTCTGAAGGCACAAAGATCAAGCAACTGCCTTAATCATCTCTAAGTAGTGCGCTTAGACCTAATTCATATCGACTAAGATTGAACTTAGGGTAGATGACAATTCACAATGTGAAATTCAAGATGTAGTACCAGCTAAGCTCAAGCTCATGTCTAGCATATCAGGTTTATTCAAAAGCAATGTTGCGTTCAAACTTTGTTTCGTAGATCCTGATATTATGTACAAAGTTAAACAACGAAAGTAAATGATGATTGACTCTCAGCAATCACTATCACAACCACGCATGCAGAACAAAGAATGAGGAAAATGAGGCATCATCAGGCAGAAGGAGAATGAACTACTAACTTAGAA
This sequence comes from Plectranthus barbatus, assembly GCA_026898455.1. NCBI lineage: Eukaryota > Viridiplantae > Streptophyta > Magnoliopsida > Lamiales > Lamiaceae > Plectranthus > Plectranthus barbatus. The sequence continues at coordinate 306,751 of JAPKLW010000387.1, read as the reverse complement.
CAAAATATTATAAAACCAAAAGAACTATCATGCTTTAACATGAAACAAGCATGAAAGTTTGGAAACCGATTCATCAAAAACTAACACCCAACAACTAAAAACAGAAATAACATAACCATACGAAAATTAAAATTGTTTTTGCAAAACAAAGATAAAGGTAAGAAGGGACCCTGGTCATCATGCTGAGCTTCCAGCAACTTTCGCCTTCTTTCCACGGCCACCCTTCCTTTTCATCAGCCGACTGGTTTGAGTCTTGATCTTCAGTATCACCTTGTGCATCATTCGAAATCCTTTCAGCAACTTCGCCTGTTTTGCCTTGATCACATACAGCTCCTTCTGCAAAGCTTCCATTGCATCACCATCCGCAGCAGTTGCTTCCCCTTGGGCACGAGCCTGGGCCTGAGCATGCCTTTTCGTTAGGTAAGGGATGTTAAAATAGCTCTTGGCAATGCTCCGCGGCTCATCTAAGTGAAAAGGAACCCCTGCATGCTTGCAGAGTTCAGAAATCAACGAGGGGCAGAAGAGTGGCCCCGCTCTCTTTGAAGCTTGAGCTATGATGGAATCAATGATGAATGGTGCGATGTCTATAGGATCTCCCTTCACAATAGCTGCCACCATCAAAATTATTTCTTGTCCAACCAGAGTATTGTGAGTTGTGGAACTAATCGGGTTCCTCAAGAAGTGGATCCAAGTGTTTGCTTCGGTTGTGAGAAAGATGGCTAGGGCAGACAGGTTGTCTTTGGTCTCATCCACCCATCGAGCTCCTGGCACCCAGAGCTTCATCTAGTTGCTCCCTTGTCACTGATTTCAGCAGATCCATAAAGGTATCGGGCTGCGGCGGATGTGTTCCATAAACTGCTTAAACAGTTTTTGGGTTCAGGATTACCTCCTTCCCTCGGACGATTGCTCTAAGCTCATAATCCACCCCTGTTGACTGCTCACAATTTGCATAGAATTCTCGGACGAGAGCAATAACTGGCGCAGGCTGCATCACCACGAATGGTTCCCATCCTTGTTGTTCAACACTTCGAAGTACGTCTGCAGGTAGTTTAGACAGATCCTTGAATCCCCTTTCCAGATGAAACTTGCAGCTCGCAAGCTCTTGCATCCTTTTCTGATGGAGCTTTGATGAAAATTTCATGATTCTATCAATCTCTTCTGCAGACAACTCTACAACCTTGGCCTTGCCACGCTTAATCTCTTTCTTCCTTGTGTTGTCGGACTTCTTCACGGAGCTGCATCCCACTTCCTTGACAACAACTTGCTTCATACGTTTTCCAGTATTCTTATTCCTCAAAATCCCCTTGTCATCTTCAATGGTTTCCACCCGCTTCCTCTTATTGGGTGTTAGCTTCTTCTCAGGTACAGGTTTCTTCCCTTTTGTAGTTGGTTTTCCTCCAGATGTGACTGCTTGCTCTTGCAATGCTGTAGCATTGACTGCTTCAACGTCCTCTTCAACTTCGATGCTCTCACTCACTTCCTTTTCTTCAGGAAGAGGCTGATCCTGGGTCTCCGAACTTTTCTGAGCACTGGGCTCACTCTCCGCTGCAGGCTCTTCAGACTGGCCTGCCTTTGTTTCCTTTGTACTATTAGCATCACCCTCTGATTTCTCTGACTCGTGCTCGCTTTCCGGCTCTTCAGACTGGCCATCAGCATTGTCCCCTGCCTCTGTTTCCAATTCATGTTCTGCTTCTGGCTCCTCAGACTGGCCATCCACACTTTCCTCTCCCTCAGATCCCGCATCTGCAGATTGTGCATCTTCCTTTTCTTCAGCAACGGCTTCCTTCGCGGGGTTCTTTACAGTGTCAAGGTCAAGTTTTGATGTGGCTGCGTCAACCAAATCCATCAGGTTCCCTTGCTTAGGCTTGGTACCCGCAGTCTTAGGCTTCTTGGCTGGTTCATCAGGAATCTCCACTGGATTCTCTGCACTGGTAGGTGGTAACTTCGCGTTCCTCTGAGCCATGATTGAGACAGCAGCCCTGCTTGACCTCCTCAATGGTGGAGTGGGCTCCAGCCTCTTAGCCTTTTTGGTAATCTTGGGTTTTGATGAAGCTGGGCTCGCCTCTTTTGGAGTCGTCACAGGGGACTCAACCTCCATCCCTGGTCTCTTCTTCCCGCTTTGCTTCGTCCTCATGTTTGAATCTACAAAAAGCAAATCTTCGGACCCCAAAAGCAAGATATAGCATTCGATTGCTTAAAATTTTCTTTTTCAAATCAACATTTTCACCCCCAAACTTTGAGTTCACTCAAAGTTTCATGCAACAGATTAAACACCAGTTTAAAATCTAAAAACATCACAAGCCCTAGCATAAACCTGTCAGACTATCCTGTCAGAACTACTGCATGCGAATCGCAATGATCACAGAAGCTAAGATAAGTATTTCGAATTCTTTCCAACTTCAGGGGTTCGATAATCATGCAAACATGGAGTATCAGTTCATGCCCAAGATAATAAAGCAACACAAACATCAAACCCAAACATACCCGCCATTTCAAGTTGCGAAATCAAATAAGAACAGGGAGAACTGAGTTCGGAAAAGAGATGGAACACCCCTAAAAGCAAAGCAGTTAAAATAAAGAAGAGTTCGTACTTGTTGTTCGACGAAAACTTCCTTAAGTATGCACAGGACTTCCCAAGTTCTTTTGCCCAATTTGCTAAAGATGGAGTGATTTTTGAAGATTTTCAACAATATCAATCGGGTATAAATAACCCCACTTTAAGCATAACCCGGCACAAGAAATAAGGAAACCCCTTCAACTTCCCTTGATTAGACACAACTTTTCCTTTCAACTCAAAAAGCAAATTTCCAAAACTGTCACTCCTAGGGATAACCGCATTCTCTCTCCTCAACGGCTAGGTGTTCAATCCCTATCCACACGTTCTTCTATTTTACTGTTGCTCCCGGCATACATTTTTTTCTTTTTTTTTTTACTAAAAACATAAAAAACCTAAACACATATCACGAAACAAAATACTTAAAATATTCTACATGCTGAAATCAACTATACTAAGCACCCATGTTACTCACAGGCTATAGCATCTACTATCCTAAGGTTAATTTGCAACCGATTTAAATTTAACTAGGCAGGAAAAATAAATGCAGAATTAAAATATGAATCCTAAGCTATCATCACATGCTTAATCTATACCTCATGATAGCTTAGGTTACCTCAGCTTCAAGGCTCTGCCAAATTGAAAGAGGCCTTCAGATTTCCCCAACCTTTGTCATGATATTGCTTTACCCTTTGACCATTGACCTTGAAGGTGCTTCCTGTGCTTTCATCTCTCAAATCCATAGCTCCATGAGGATAAATCTTCACCAAAGTAAAAGGTCCTGACCACCTGGACTTGAGTTTTCCAGGAAACAACCTCAGCCTAGCATTGAAAAGCAACACCTGCTGTCCTTCCTCCAAATTTCTGTTTGCTATTTTGCTGTCATGCCATCTTTTCACTTTTTCTTTGTATATCTTTGCATTCTCATAGCTCTGCATCCGCAATTCTTCTAACTCAGTCAACTGTAACATCCTCTTCTCTCCACATGACTTAGGATCAAGGTTCAGTTTCCTGGTGGCCCAAAATGCCTTATGCTCCATTTCTAAAGGTAAATGGCAAGCTTTTCCAAATACAATCCTGTAAGGAGACATTCCTAAAGGGGTTTTATAGGCTGTACGATAAGCCCATAACGAATCATCCAAGTGTTTGGACCAGTCCTTCCTCGTGGTGTTCACCACCTTTTCCAAAACACTCTTCACCTCTCTGTTTGACAATTCAGCTAATCCATTGGTCTGTGGATGATAAGCAGTTGAAACCTTGTGGTTAATGTTGTACTTGGCTAGGAGAGCAGCCAAACTCTTAATAATGAAATGTGTTCCTTCATCACTGATGATTGCCCTTGGTGTTCCAAACCTTGTAAAAATGTTTTTGTGTAGAAATTTTATTACAGTGGCAGCATCAATTTGAGCACAAGCACAAGCCTCTACCACCGGGAAACGTAATCAACAGCTAACAAAATATATTCATTTCCAAAAGAAGATGGAAATGGCCCCATGAAGTCCATTCCCCACACATCAAATAGCTCTACTTCTATTATGTTGTTCAGAGGCATAGCATTCTTGGCTGGTAAATTTCCTACCCTTTGGCATCTGTCACAGTTCTTTACGAACTCAAAAGCACCCTTGAAAATTCTTGGCCAATAAAATCCCGACTGCAGCACTTTGGCAGTTGTTCTCTGTCCCCCAAAATGCCCTCCATATGCTGAAGCATGGCATTCATTCAAAATTTCTGGAATTTTTTAATCTGGAACACATCTTCTGAAAATTTGATCAGGACCCAACCTATACAAGGTTGGATCATCCCAATAATAGAACCTTGCATCGTGTAGAAACCTTTTCAACTGCTGTCCATGCAAACCATATGGTTTTCGGCCTGTAGCAAGATAATTTGCAATGTCTGCAAACCAGGGTGCATCTTCCTTGCATGCCATGAGTTGTTCATCTGGAAAAGCATCATTAATCTGTACTGTGTCATCCACTCCAAAGAGATTTTCCAGTCTTGACAATTGATCGACAACTTGATTCTCTGTTCCTTTTCTATCCTTGATTTCCAAATCGAATTCTTGCAGGAGAAATATCCATCTAATGAGCCTTGTCTTTGCATCCTTCTTAGCCATTAAGTACTTGATTGCCGAATGATCAGTGAACAGTATTACCTTGGCTCCAACTAGATAGGACCTGAACTTGTCAAAGGCAAATACCACTGCCAACAACTCTTTCTCTGTAGTTGTATAGTTCTTCTGTGCACCATCCATTGTTTTGCTCGCATAATAAATTGACCGGAAAATTTTATCTTTTCTCTGTCCTAGCACTGCTCCAACTGCATAATTGCTTGCATCGCACATCAGCTCGAAAGGTTCATCCCAATTTGGTGGTTGCATTACAGGGGCTGTGACAAGTGCAGCTTTCAACTTGGTAAATGCCTTCATACAATCTCTGCTGAAATCAAACTTTCTGTCTTGTTCTAGCAGTTCAGATGATGGCTTTGCTATCTTGGAGAAATCCTTAATGAACCTTCTATAAAAACCAGCATGGCCCAAGAAGCTTCTAACTGCTTTCACTGAACTTGGAATTGGCATTCTGTCTATTACTTCAATCTTTGCAGGATCAACTTCAATGCATTTGCTTGAAATCTTGTGCCCTAAAACTACCCCTTGCTGCACCATGAAACAACATTTTTCCCAGTTCAAAACCAACTGTGACTTCTCACACAATTGCAGCACTCTCTCAAGATTTCCTAGACATGCATTAAAATCTTTCCCAAAGACTGAGAAGTCATCCATAAACACTTCTAAACCATTCTCAATCATTTCAGAAAAAATAGAGATCATGCAACGCTGGAAAGTTGCTGGAGCATTGCAAAGACCAAATGGCATTCTTGTGAATGCAAATGTTCCATAAGGGCAGGTAAATGTAGTCAAGCTCTGATGTTCAGGAGCTATTTCAATCTGATGATACCCCGAATACCCATCCAAGAAATAGTAGTAATCTTGTCCAGCCAATCTGTCTAACATCTGATCTACAAATGGCAGTGGAAAGTGATCCTTTCTGGTGGCATCATTCAACTTTCTGTAATCTATACAGATCCTCCACCCAGAAACTGTTCTTGTGGCTATCATCTCATTCTTCTCATTCTGCACCACAGTTACTCCTCCTTTCTTGGGTACACATTGCACTGGACTAACCCAAGAACTGTCTGAAATAGGGAAAATGATTCCTGCATCTAACTATTTAATAATTTCTTTCTTCACAACTTCCTTCATGTTGGGATTGAGCCTTCTCTGTGGCTGTACTGAATTCTTGATTCCATCTTCCAACAGTATCTTATGCATGCAAATTGTAGGACTAATTCCCTTAATATCTGATATGGTCCACCCAATTGCCTGTTTGTGTTTCCTCAGCATATGCATCAATTTCTGTTCATCCTCATCTCCTAAATTAGAAGCAATTATCACAGGTAGAGTGTCTGCTTCTCCCAAATATACATACTTCAGGTGATTTGGCAAGGGCTTGAGTATCAATTCAGGGGGCTCTTCTAGGGACGATTTTGGTTCTTTCTGTTCCCTATTCATAAGGTCCAATGATTCAAAATTAGCTTTGTACCCCCCAAACTTTGCACCATGCTCAACCCATGCTACAACATTTTCCTCTGTCATTACTTCTTTCTCACATTCTTCCTGTTGCAGTTCTTTCACATGCTCAGCTATCACTGATTCCAGAATTCCAATGGTGAAACAATCTTCTGATTCATCTGGCAACTTCATGGTATTGTACAGGTTAAAAATAGCCTGCTCTTCATGAACTCTCATAATCAATTCCCCTTTTTCCACATCAATCAATGTTCTTCCTGTGGCTAAGAAAGGTCTCCCCAGGATGATGGGTACTTCTCTATCAGCTTCATAATCTAAAATTATAAAGTCTGCGGGAAAATGAACTTATCGACTCTAACCAATACATCTTCAATCTTTCCCTCTGGGTGAACAGTTGATTTGTCTGCAAGCTGCAAAGTAATGGTTGTTGGTCTTGCCCCTCCTATACCCAGCTTCTTAAAGATTGAGAGTGGCATCAAGTTCACACTAGCTCCAAGATCACATAATGCTCTTCCTACATCCCTTCCCCCAATTGAGCAGGGAATGGTGAAGCTCCCTGGATCCTTTAATTTGGCTGGAATTTGCCTCCTCAAAGGTCCACTAACCTCCTCAAAAAGAGACACAGTCTCAAACTCCTTAAGCCTTTTCTTTTTAGTTAAAATGTCCTTCAGAAATTTCACATATGTAGGCATTTGTTCCAGAGCTTCCACCAAAGGTACATTGATGTGGATTTGCTTTAGCATGTCCAGGAACTTTTTGAACTGCTCCTCTTCTTTCTGCTTTTTGAATATGACAGGGTATGGTGGTTGAGGTAGATTGTGATCATCTTCCACTGATTTCCTTTTGGTGTTAAGCACGTTTCCCTCAGGGGTTTCAACAGGCTTTTCTTGATTCACTAGCTCTTCATTGATTACTGGATAAGACTCTTTAACAGGAGCTTTTCCTTCTCTCTGTGTTTTAGTTCCAACCTGTTCCTTCTTTTCAAATGACCCCTCCTCTTGCTGCTGTGCTTCTGCAGGTCTTTCATCAATCTGTCTCCCACTTCTCAAGGTTACCACCTTACACTGCTCATTTCCCCCTCTGGGGTTCTCTGTATTACTAGGTAAACTCCCTTGTGGTCTGTTCCTGATATCATTGGCTAACTGCCCCATTTGTACTTCAAGATTTCTCAATGAGGAAGCCTGGCTTTGTATCAGAGCATCTTGGCTTTTCAATCTCACCTCATTCTTAGCCATAAATTCCTTCATAATATCTTCCATGGATTTCTCAGGTTTTTGATGAGGTGCTTCCAAACTTGGCTGTTGTCCACCCTGCTGCTGATTATACTGATGGTGTTGATTATAGCCACCTTTGCTAAAATTATTATGCTGGTCCCGTGCTCCAGCATTTTGATTTCCCTGTCCAGACCATGAGAGATTAGGATGATTCCTCCATCCTATGTTATAGGTATTCGAATATGGATTATTATTCCCTTGATACTGCTGCTGTCTATTTCCCATGTAACACAAAGAAGCTGGATTGGAAGGACATTCCTCAAACTGGTGTCCTTCACCACAGTAAATACAGCTCACAACTATTGCATTTTCTGTTGGCATACCAGAGGTCATAGTTTGACTGGTATTCTTCTCAATACTCTTCATAGTAGCTTCCAAAGCTTCCATCTGTGCTGTAAGAGCCTGTATAGGATCAACATTCAAAACTCCTGCAACTTTTGGAGTAGTTACAGCTGCTGCTCTAGAAGTAGCCCACAAATAATTGTTTGCAGCTACCTAGTCCAAGATTTCACAAGCTTCATTATAGGTTTTATCCAGCAGGGCTCCCCCTGTAGTGGCATCAATCATCATCCGAGAATTTCCAAGCAACCCATTATAGAAACTTTCTATCTGAATACCATAAGAGATTCCATGATTTGGACACCTTCTTAACAGTTCTTTATACCTTTCTCACGCTTCCCTGACTGATTCATCACATTCCTGTTTAAAGGACATGATTGCATTTCTACACCTGGCATTCCTAGTAGGAGGAAACTACTTTATCAGAAAAGTTTCAGCTAGCTCATTCCAGGTTGTAACAGAGCCTGGTGTCAGGTTTGTGAGCCAAGTCTTAGCACTATCCCTCAAAGAAAAGGGAAATAGGCGCATCCTCAATGCCTCAGGTGTTACTCCTTGCAATTTGAAATTATCACAGATCTCCAGGAATGATCTCAAGTGAAGATGAGGATCCTCTGTAGCTTGCCAACTGAATTGCCCCAGACTTTGTAACATCTAGAACATAACTGACTTTAGCTTTGTGCCTGCACTTCAGGTCTCACTACCCCAGGATCAAAATCGGCAAACTTTGGTGCCATAAAGGTCCTGAGAATTCTATCCTTATCATCAATGTTCCTCTCAGGTTGTTCGTCAACCATCTTTCAAATTTTTTGTCTCCTTCTGTTTCTTCTGAAAGTCCTCTCGATTTCCGGATCAAATGGGAATAATTCTCTCACAATTCTTTCACTCATACACTACTGATCTACCTCCATCCTGAAAATGGTTAGTTTCCAAAATCAAGCAGACCATATATTATAATATTCAAACAATTCAGAAGCATTCAGATTTAAATTTAGCCACTCCCCGACAACGGCGCCAAAAACTTGTTGTGTTCTATAGTGATACTACAGGACTCATGTGCAAGTATACACAAATCACAAGTAATATAGTCAAGAGAGACCAGATATCGTACCCAAGAGAGTGGATTTCTAAATCGTGCACTGTGAATTGTTTGTAATTTGAAAAGAGAGTTTTGTCTAAGTCTATTCAAAACATAAAATGCGCAACAATTATAATTCCAAACAAAGCTAAGATCAGTAATATTTCTTCACTCCACAAAATAAGCATAAAGGTTATGGTTGGTTTCACAAATACTAGAAAGCACACTCGGGTTATGGAATACAATTCACCACTGCTATCCTATATGCTAGAGTTTATGTCTCGCAATCCCCTGAACCTTAGAACTTTTTCTAATCTTGCCTAGTGAACTGTCGTCCTACTAGATCTACACCCTCTCACTAGAATTCATATGTCTATGCCTTTCTTAGTGATCAGACGATGACAAAATAAAACCAAGCTCGATTAAGTTGCATTGTCTCACATGTCTATGAAATCAACATAATTATCTAAAATCCCCTCGGCCTACTTCTCCGTTCGGTTTCCATAGGTGATGGGTTTCTATTCACTGTCGTGCTCAAGAAACGGTTGAAAAACAGGATCAAAGACAAGTTCAGTTATGCGAAACTCAGTTCATATATATATTCAAGCAGATGGTGTTTTGCTCCACAACCCAAGTGTTAAATAGAGTTAGCTCATATTCGAAAATAAAAGAAATAAAAGCATAAGATCATTCGTCATCCAAATACAACTTGAAAATCTATAAACAAACTATAGACGATGATCCTTTCGTGCTCCAATTACTTCCTCTCCAAGCTCGATCTCCTAGCACCTCTGCTCTCCGTTCGTGTGTTGTTGTAATTGTGTGTCTCTCTCTTCAAAAGTGCCAAGCCTTTTTTGTTAATATTCTCTTTCTCCCAGCCGTTGATCTCCTTCTCTCTTCCATGATACATCCACGTGTACAAATGTCACTGTTTCCTTCAGACAAGGGATCGGCTTCCTTTAGTGCCACCTGTCTCCCCAGCAGACAAGATCAAAAAGGACCTTTATCCTTGTCTCTGAGTGGTCCCGGAGAGAGAAAGTCTTCATTCTTCTTGTTCATGCATTTCCTATGCTCAAGCATATCTCTCAATCAGCATGCGGCAGGTAAGCTCTAGCATTCCGAACCTGGTCAAGACTTCACCAAATGCTTGCAAAAACTTATTAAAACTTGCACAATTTAAAATACTATGACTTAATTGCAAATAAGCATAAACAAGCAAAAAGGACTTTGATTGCTAAGCATCTTATTCAAAACAACATCTAAAGTTCATGAAAAGAGATCAAAAGATAACTCTTTATGAGAGTTATCAATGGCCCAAAGAAGAAAGCAGATCGAGAGGTTCTTCAACAAGAAAGTCCGTATGCGAACTTTCAAGGAGGGAGACTGGGTACTAAGGAGAGTCTTTCAGTACACTAAAGACAAAAGCCAAGGAAAGCTCGCACCAACGTGGGAGGGACTGTAGGGTTTTTCCGTGAACCGAATCACCAAAACCAAACTGAACCGGATCGATCTATGGATATTTCTCATAATTAATTATTCTCAAAACCCTAGCATGCTCCTATGAATTTATACAAGATTGTGGATTGAGAGATTACCGTAATTCCGTAGTGTCTGTACCGATCTTTTGCGTTTGAATTCCAAGAACCAATTCAACCACGCAATTCGATTTAATATGCGGAAACAGAAATTAGAACCCTAATTTCTTGATTAAATTTGAAAAACAAAAAGAGAAGAGAAGAGAAATCTGTTCTCCAGATCAGGTCTTCAGATCTGTATCCCGGTGCTGGTCAGATCTACTACTGGTGAGGACTCCGTAGATCTGTGGATTGAGCATGACCAGAATCGAAATTCTCCTCCCTTGAACTCCCAAAATCGACGCCCACTCTGCTCTCTCTCTAGGGTTTGTGTTTCAACTGTGTTACAACTTATGAGAGAGAGCTGTCTATTTATAGACCTAGGGTTGGAAACCCTAATGGGCCGTTTTGGGCTCAATTCAGCACACTTGTTGGGCCAGACCTGGGACCTAATGCAAATAATAAAGTGGGCCTATAAATTAATTAATTCCCATGTCCACAACCCAGGACACAATTAATTAATTAATAAAATTTCTTTTTCACCACATAATTAATACTGACCTACCCCTTTATTACCACGTTGTGAGAACGTGTTGCATTAATTGAGAATCCCCATATTTAAGGTTACCGGACATTCATTAATTAATTGGAGCCTCTGACAAGCTCTAACTACAATTAATTAATATCTTATTATTCCTGAGTAGTACCACTCAAACCTTATCACTCGTGCCTGAACTTAATCAGCCTGCAGGACTTTGGCACGATGAATGTTATTGAGCTCCTCAGGGAATGTCCCCATCCTATTACTCGGATATGGTTACCTAAGTTCAGTCTCAGGCGGTACTACACGAACTGCTGTTACCCAAGATGCGGATATACGAGCGCGCTGTGTTGGCTCTCCACCATGGCAAGTCAAAGCAACAGTCAACCCGTGCAAACCCCTGAACCTTCGTTAGGGTTTGGACTCAATCAATATAACGAGATCTTTTATTCGCTGATGTCAGACAGACGAATATATCTCACTGCGGTCCATCAATACGCCACCTCTGCGTACCAGCATGTCAAGTAACCAAGACACACTACTTATTCCGACAATGCCGCAGCCATCCAGACAGACGTATCCTCATACGCTGTCTCGGCTGTGATCATGTTTATGTCTCACTAGGTCAAGTGATCATACTGTCTTCTACGATCTACAACATGCCGTATGATCGTCCCTATCGGTGAGACAAGAGGATACCATTGTTCATACATGTACGATTATTAACAGATAGGAGAAATAAACCGTTGTATACACATTGTAATAAATGCTTTCAGTATACAAAACCCATCAATCTCCCACTTATACTCAAAGCATAACTAAGCTATTACAGAGTATACAGTCCGTCTATCTAGTCTGATATCTTTAATCACTATCAGTGGTCGGCATCCACCTCAGACCCAGCTCACGAATATGTCTTTCGTAAACTTTCTGCGGCAAGCTCTTTGTAAACGGATCAGCAAGATTGTCAGCAGTGTCAATCTTCTTAATCAGCACATCGCCCCTCGATACGATTTCTCGTATGATATGGTACTTTCTCTCTATGTGTTTGCTTGCCCTGTGAGACCGCGGTTCCTTTGAGTTTG
>JAPKLW010000387.1:256447-294620 GCA_026898455.1 Plectranthus barbatus | reverse complement strand
TCTCTCTATGTGTTTGCTTGCCCTGTGAGACCGCGGTTCCTTGAGTTTGCCACCGCACCAGAGTTATGTTAATAAATTGTGATGCTTCGAGGCGTCGGAGGCGGCGACATATTCCGCCTCCATGGTGGAGTCAACAATGCATTTCTGCTTTGAGCTCCTCCAAGATACAGCTCCACCTCCCAGGGTAAGCACATAACCTGAGGTCGATTTCTTCTCATCCTGGTCCCCTTGGAATTCCGAGTCCGTATAACCCACAGGGCACAAATCCTCACTTTGATAAACTAGGCAGAAATTCCTAGTTCTTTTCAAATACTTGAGGATATGCTTTACAGCAGTCCAGTGCGCCTGTCCAGGGTTAGACTGATATCTTGCTACCATGCCAACGACATAACAGATATCTGGCCTGGTACACAGCATTGCATACATGAGACTACCCACAGCCGAAGCATATGGTACAAGACTCATTTCGTCTTTCTCCCGCTGTGTCTGAGGACACTGCCCACTAGAAAGACGAACGCCATGCCTGAAAGGTAGCAAGCCTTTCTTGGCGAGTTGCATGCTGAACCGGGCTATCACAGTATCCACATAGGATGCCTAGGATAAGCTCAACATTCTTCTTTTACGATCTCGTAAGACCTTAATCCCAAGAATGTAGCCAGCTTCACCCAGATCCTTCATTTGGAACTGTTCGGATAACCAAACCTTGATTTCGGACATCACTCCCTCGTTGTTTCCAAATAGGAGTATGTCATCAACGTATAGTGCAAGGAAGACCATGCTCCCACTGACACAAAGTCGGTAAACACAACTTTCGTTTTCCAACTGTGCAAATCCATAGGATTTAATCACATCGTTGAAACGTAAGTTCCACGACCTTGAAGCTTGCTTAAGTCCATACAAGGACTTCTTAAGCTTCCAGACAAGATGTTCTTCGCCCTTGCTTATGTAACCCTCGGGTTGCTGCATATAGATGTCTCTACCTTCTTCAAGGTAACCGTTTAGAAAAGCAGTTTTGACATCCATCTGCCAGATCTCGAGGTCCATATGCGCAGCTATGGCAAGGAGTATCCGGATGGACTTGAGCATGGCTACGGGTGAAAAGGTTTCGTCATAGTCAATGCCCTCTTTCTGACTATAACCCTTTGCCACCAGCCTGACCTTAAAAGCCGTGATCTTTCCATCCGCCCCTTTCTTTCTCTTGTATACCCATTTGCACCCTATGGCCCTAAAGCCATCCGACAAATCAGTTTTCTGGTATACATCCATAGCAGTTATGGATTCAATCTCAGAATCCATGGCGACTTGCCATTTGGCAACATCCTTGTCCTGCACTGCCTCTTCGTAAGTCAGCGGGTCAGAGTCCTCATGTCCGTCTTTCGGGCTCAAGTCCGAAGACTCACCCACGAACATGTACCTTTCCGGCTGGAAAATAACTCTCCCACTGCGACGAGGCATCGGTGTCGTGTCAGTAGTAGGTGCAGTGACTTGTGGTCCTGCACCTTGCACTGAAGAACGTGTCTGTGGTGCTGTGCCTTTCACAGGTGCACCCACATGTACACGTTCCCCTTCCCTTGGAATTGCATTCTCGTTCCCAATTTCTTGAAGAACGATATCACTCCTTGACCTGTGATTACTCACATACTCGTCCTCTAAGAATCTAGCGTTGGTGCTAACAACGACTCTTTGACTCTCAGGACAGTAAAAGTAACCACCTTCCGTTTGCCTGGGATACCCTATGAACAACATTACTTTTGACCTGCTTTCTAACTTATCTGGTTCCTTCGACAGTAAGTGTGCCGGACAGCCCCATACTCTAAACTTGCACAAACTGGTTTTGCGACCAAGGAAGAGTTCAACAGGCGTCTTAGGAACTGATTTAGAAGGCACCACATTAAGCACGTAAGCTGCTGTCTCCAATGCGTAGCCCCAAAACGAAATTGGTAAGTTTGCATAACTCATCATTGATCTTATCATCTCTAGAAGAGTCCTATTTCTTCTTTCAGCTACACCGTTTTGCTGGGGAGTACCCGGTGCAGTCCATTGGGATGTTATCCCATTTTCTGACAAATACTACAGAAACTCGTTACTGAGGTATTCGCCACCGCGGTCAGATCGCAGCGACATGATAGTTTTCCCGACCTTCTTTTCTACCTCAGCCTTGAACTCTTTGAATTTCTCAAAGAATTCAGACTTGTAGCGAAGCAGGTAAACGTATCCGTACCTTGAGTAATCGTCAATGAAAGTGACGAAGTACTCGTACCCTCCACGAGCCTGCGTGGACATCGGTCCACATAAGTCAGAATGGATCAATTCCAACACTTCCTCTGCTCGAGACTGACTAGCCTTGAAAGGCTTAGTTGACATCTTGCCCTTGATGCAGGATTCGCAGACTTGATAAGGTACAGCCCGGACTAAGTCCAATGTACCGTCATCTGCAACTCTCTGAATCCGCTTCAAGCTGATGTGACCCAGTCTCAAGTGCCAGAGATATGTAAGATCCTTATCAGAAGAAGTAAGTTTTCTCTTCCTAGGATTATCAATTACGAATGAATTACATGCAATACTTGCGGAAGACTTATGATTACAGTTAACAACATAGAGAGAATTATTCAGCATTCCACGACAGATAACACCGTTATTACCAATGATAGAAACACCACTATAAAAAATAACTGAATATCCATCAACATAAAGTTTGGAAACTGAAATAAGATTCTGCCGAAAATCCGGCACATACAAAACATCTCTCAATGTTAAAACGGAATCATCAAAGTACAAGGTGAAATCTCCAATGGCAGCTGCACTCACTTGTGCTGCGTTCCCCATCGAGATGGTAACCTCGTCATTCTTCAACACCCTCCTCGGTGTGAACCCCTGCAAAATGTAACAAACATGATCAGTAGCTCCAGTATCCACTACCCACGAATGAGTAGAAACCGATGCTAAACATGTTTCCGTTACAAATGCAAATGACGTACCTTGTCCCTTGCTTCCGCATGCCTTCTCACTTGAAGTGACACCAACCCTCTTCATTTCATTTGACCTCCTCTCACGTGATCTGCGATCAATCATGTTCTTGCACACAGTATGAACCACATCTTTCAATGTGCCCAAGCTGTGCTCAAGATCTGATAACTCAGACTCCCATGAAGGTACAAAGGACTGTCCTGCTACGAGATCAGTAAGCAACTCCTTGAAAGAGTACTCACTTCTCTTAGCTACATCCTTCTTAAAGTCATAGAAAGAAAGTGGTAATGAGTTCAGGATAATATCGATCTTAGCCCGATCGCTGATATTTCCACCTCCGCGTGTGAATCGTTTCATGGTGTTATCCATGATCATCACATGCAGTGTCACCGAACTGCCATCAACCATTCTCTTACAGACAAGGTCTCTAACGAGATCACAGTTGACAGTTCGTTCCACTTCACCATACGTTCGCACCAAGTCCATCCAGATTCCTACAGAGCTACAATAGCCCATGTACTTGAGCTTAAGTTCTCTAGAAAGGTTATCTGAGATTAACTTGTAAGTAAAATCCTCAGATGCCACCTAGCTGTCATAGAACTCCTTCTCACGTCTAGATACTTTATGGTAACGTGGGGCAAGTGGCATCATAGTGAGAACAAACATGTGTTGTTTAGTCAGGAGAATATACTCAATGCAATATCTCCACTCATGGAAGTTTGGACCAGTAAGAGGATTGAGAGCAAGTATATGATCGACAGTAGACTTAGACATATCTGAAACAATAAAGAATCTTAAATAAGAACATACATGTTGAACTTCGAAAACAAATGCATTGAAAACCTTTTAATAAATCAAATATAAATGTTTTCCACTAATTGCCCAAGAGTTCCCACCGCAAGCTACACTCGTAGACGTTTACGATGTCACCCTCAACCAGAACTGCGGGTTTTAAGCCCCAATCCATTTAATTTCACTACCATGTCAGGATGCTTTTGACACTAGAAATTAATAATTAGTGAAAACCTTAGACCAAGCCATCTCTCAAGAACAGGGATGCAATTCTTGCATTATATTCTAAGATGCTTCTAAGCAATTAACCACAAATTTAACTCCAGCCAAAAGAGACAGTTTAGCATGGCACGTAACCATACCGCACAGCCCTTAAAGCTTTTGTTATCTTTAATTTAAATCAATCCTAGAATACTTGTGAAAGTGGTCTACGCAAGCTCGTAGACGTTTACGCAAAGCCCTCCCACTATTCACATGATTTAAATTGTTTGTCTAGAAATCCCAACAACCGTACCCATGTACCTCCGGGAACTAGCAAGCTACACTCGTAGACGTTTACTAGAACGAGAGACACACTTACAGCCTAGGACCGCTTTGTGGAGGTCTATTGATTTTAATTAAAAAATCTGCTTAGTATTTTTCTTTTAAAAGGTTTCTTTATGCGCACACATAATTTCTTTTTGTCATTATATTTTCCAAATTTTTTGCATGTAATTAAACAAACCCAAAAATTCCCAAAATATAATCCAACAAAAGAAATTAATCACACAAGCATGCTTGGAAAGCTGTAAATAATAAAAGCAGTAAATCATGCTTTTCCTATTATCTACACATGCTTAATTGCGCACATAAATAAATCACATATCATACGAGGACAATTAAGGCAAACAAAAATTCCTCGTGTCCCCAAAATAAATAGAAAATAAAAATCTATCTATTACAAATTTGAATTTTGAATTTAATGGATAAATTCAAATCTTCTCAAAACTTCAAGGGCCTTCAAATCTTGATACACCAAATCTTTTGGATTTTTAGGCCTTTGTGATCTGATGATTTGCCCTAACCCTAATGCAAACCTAGGGTTTACACAGGATTGCACAAACTACCAAAACACGAGCCACCGCCGCAGGGACAACAGCCGCCGACGACAGCTGCCAGCCGCTGCCCCGCAGCCGCCCGCCGCCCGCAGCCAGCAGGCCAAGTGCGCGTGCGCAGCTCGTTTCCGCGAGCGCCGCCCGCGCTGTCGCCGTCCATCGCCCGCGCGCGCCGCCGGCCGCGCCCGCTCGCCACCGTCCGCCGTGCCCGGCCCTCCATCGGCTCCGTCTTCATTCTTCGTCCTCGACCCGTTCAATTACATAAATTTGAAAATTACAAAAACTATTCTATTACAATTTCAAATCTATTCTAATCACGGATTTTCTCGTGATTTTACAAAACAATTCAGCCCTACACAGATAAACCACCGCGGGCTGAATCAACGGGTTGCCACGAGGAACAAAAACCAACATCCACAATAATAAATTCATACATGCATATTATCGAATTTAATTATGAACAACAGAGTCATAAAACAGAAACCTGGCTCTGATACCAGACGTATCCTCATACGCTATCTCGGCGGTGATCATGTTTATGTCTCACTAGGTCAAGTGATCATACTGTCTTCTGCGATCTACAACACGCCGTATGATCGTCCCTATCGGTGAGACAAGAGGATACCATTGTTCATACATGTACGATTGTTAACAGATAGGAGAAATAAACCGTTGTATACACATTGTAATAAATGCTTTCAGTATACAAAACCCATCAGGGACCTTACAAAGTCACCAGGGTCGTAGGTCGAGGCGCCTACCACCTAGAGGACCACGACGGAAGGGAGATCGGCAATAGCTGGAACATCAAACACCTAAAGAAGTATTACTTCTAAGAGAGACGAGATCGACAAACTCGATCTCCCAGATACGCCCTCCTAAACCCCTACTTTCCTCATGTTTTCAATTCTCATTAACTTTCCGAATAACTACTGACTTGAGCGTCGGAGGGGCGATGCCCCCTCACAAATTTATTCGCAGGGATACGCGACCCACTACTGAGGTCTCCAAACACGAAGAACGACCCGGATACAGCCCAGATAACATCCCCTAACTCATTTTATTTATTTCATTTTCAATTATTCCTAAAGCCAGTTACTGACTTAAGCATCGGAGGGGCGACGCCGTATTCGAACCATATGAGCAAGACATAGTTGGAGCATCCAAAAGACAAAAGAAGAAGTATCCAAACAGAATCCAAAAACGAAGCAGGAAAAGGAGATTGATGCATCTATTGACAGAAACCAAAAACAGAACAGAAAAATAAAGCTGTTTGTGCGGAAAAATAAATTTGTTCGTGCAGAAATTAAAGTGTTCTTGAACAGAAAAGCGGCTAGGCGGCAGCGGACTCATCCGGGGTCGGGCCGGAGCCTTCGGTTGGAGTCAGGGTCGGACCAGACGTTGGGCCATCTTGCTCTTGTCCGCCATCGACCTCCCGAGAGGAGTCCTCGAGCTGCTTTTGATCTTGCTCTGCATTCTGCTTCTCGGACTCCTGCTCCTGCTCCTACTCCCGATCCCGTTCCAGCTCCTCCTCCGGCTCGGGCTCATCCAAGACACTGAGGTCAAGGTCCGGGAACTTCCTGGCAATCCTTTCCCAGACCTCACTCTCGACCTGCTTGGAGAGAGTCTACTAGGAGGTATGATAAGAGCAAACGGAGACAAGGCAAGAAGATAAAGTTCGAGATATACCTCGTACGTCTCAACAAAATGCAGCGAGGTAATGAGCGCGCCGAAATCGAGTCCCTCGTCCGTCTACATCAGGGCGATTTGCTCCTCGTACTTTGCCACCTCGGCCAAGTAGCTCTCGCGCTGCGTCTTGAGCCGAGAGTCGAGGGAGAGGAGCTGATCGTTCCTCGCCGTCAGATCCGCGACCAGCCTCGCCGCATCCGCTTTGGCCTCAGAAGCCACCCTTCGGGCATCATCAAGTTCCGCTTGGGTAGCGGCGGCCTCTTTCAGTGCAGTCGCAGCCCTCGCCTCCGTCGCGGCGACCTTCTCCTCCGCCAGATCAAGCTTTTTATTCTGCGAGTCTACATACTTCTTCAAGGATTTCTGCTCCTTGCGAAGTTGGTAGATCTCCCCGATGCATTTATCACCGAACACGTCGAGTTCACGGCGAATGGCGTCTAGCTCCACTTGAGCCTGCAGCCACAGTAAAAGTCAGAAGAATGCGAGACTAGAAGACAATATTAAGGATCGTACCTGAAGCTGGCGAAGCTGATAGCGTGCCAGACGCGCCTGAGCAGTCCCCGCTTGGTCCACGGCGGAGGGGTTCAGAAGTAGTTGGCGCGCGCGGACCAGGAAAGAGTCCACCATAGGGTCTGGGGGCGTGGCGACAGGCACCACGGTCCTATCAAGGTTCTCCCAATGCGACCCACGCTCCTCGGAGTGGTGATGCCTGTGGCGGTCGGACCCATCGGTCACCTTTTCCTTCCGTCTGTCCCGCTCTTTGACCCCCTGTGTGGTCTCCAGGCGAGTCTGAGGGCAGGCAGATTCAATTAGCACCCCCTTCCAAGGCCGAACGGGAGGCAGAGGAGGCGGGACCTGTCCGGTCTTGAATTCTTGGCGCTTCGGGGGGTTCGGAGGTCGACGACGAGCTTCCTCCTCGTCCCTCGCCTTTCTCTTCTCCCGAAGGGCGGCAGCGACCTGGTCCGGCGGAACATGAGGGCGGCAGCGAGTCATTTCTGAGGGCAGTTCGTAGAGCACTCCCTTGCCGTCGAGGATCTTGGTTGACGTAACGTACCTCCCGTTCTGAACGACGTCCCACTCCCTGTCACCGATCGTGACGTCGTAAGCCCTGTCCACACGAGCTTGCTCCTCGGGCAAGAGCTCCGTGCGAGGATGATCTGCAAAAGAACAGGGAAAATTAATGGAGTCAAAGGAAGAAAATATCACAAGTACACAGGGGAATCAGCGACCAACGGATCGGAACCCCTCCATGCCGAAGAAACTCTGGTCGTTCCTCATTTAGCCGAAGATAGAAAAAACTGGTCCACCACCCGGGCGAGTTCGATGGGGGCTTCTTAATGAGAGTCGATCTCCCCGTAGACCACCGGGTGAAATAGTAATAGTGCTTGTCAGCGCACTGGTTAAAACGGTACATGTAGTGCCACTCCTGAACTATCGGGAGCCCTAGACCTAGGTCCATCCACACTAGTAGAACTCCGACCAGGTGGCACCAGCAATTCGGGGCGAGCTGGAAAGGAGATAGATTGTAGGAAGCCAGCACTTCCGAAAAGAACGAGTGAACAGGCAGACCAACCCCGTTCTCCATCACGGCAGTGTAAAAGGCCACACTGCCAGGGGGCGGGTCAAAGCAGCGGTTTGCCTCCCTAGGGATAATGTCCACCAGAGCCAACAAAGACTCCCGAGTAACCGTCGACACCGCACCCAATACCCTGTGGATGCGCCAGTCATCCGGGAGAACGTAGTTTCCAGCCAAATTCGGTTCCGCGACCGTTTCTTCCAACTCCACTACCTCAGAAGTCCGACCAGACCCACCGGCCTCACCACCAGCCAACACCCGATCCACCCTTCGGAATGCCTCAGACAATACCCTATTATCTGCAGTTTCCGAATCCGAACTAGAGACCACACGGCTCGTGCTCGCTCCACCCCTCTCAGGTTCTTGGAAGAGCAGGCCCCAGTCCGGCCCCACAAAATCCCCGGCATTATGAACCCTCGGTGGTGACAGAGTAAAAGGCGGCTTCGAGTTCACATCTCCGTCCTCGGAACCCTCACGATTTTGAGAATCAGAGGATGAGGAACTCATCGTAAAAACAAAAGAGCAATTCTTGAAATAAAGTTAACCTAAAAGGACAAAGATGGGGAGAGATATCACCAATCAGCCCTACCCTCCAAAAAGAAAGAAGAACCCGATTTCTCCTAAATCCCCCAAACATGACGGCCCAAATATGGAGAACTAACGAAGAAGAAAACAAATGATTACCTGATTTAAATGATGTACAACCGTTGGATCGTGCCTGGAAAAAGATGTTTAAGGAAGCTTGATCGCCAGAAAAACTCAAGAGAGAAAGCAGATGTTAGATATCGGGAAAAGTGAGGAAAATGGCACGTCAATAGACGGTTATACCCAAGCGCCTCCTCAACTTCTCCAAACCGCCCCCGGTTTTCACAAAAATTACGCAACATCCATTAGCTTTTGCCGCCCAAATTTGAAACCCACTAATGGCAGTTCGCTAAAAGCAGCTCGCCAGAAAGCAGTTCGCTAAAAGCGGCCCGCGATAAGTATTTCCACAAATATAAAATGGACAGCACGTCTGTCTCTAACATTAGGGGCCACACGCCCAGACACGAACCATATATCAAGTAAGACCTCAAACCGTGAGCCTAGAAAGCTCACAAGGGGCTCACCAGATGGCCAAAAAATAAATCAGGCAGAACCCGAGCTGCCTTGAACAAATGCCATGGATTCGGGCCCGCGATAACGGCACCCGTAGCAGCTTCTTGGGTCTGCACGGGTAAGGACCCCCACAGAGGAACTGGTCCTCAGAGCCGAGAGGTGTTCATAAACATCCGAATGAGACCGGACCACCCGTGAGGTAGTCCGAAGTGCCAAAATATGGAAAACACTTCCGTAAATCGGACCATTACTTTTTGACTTGACAGGCCACGACAGGCCTGACCAGCCAAGTCAAAGGGGCTATTGTTGGCAGTCTGGACCAGATCCGACCCAGTAAATACGCCAGGCCGAAGCCCAACAGCGGATCAGTAACATTCTCAGCCCAATAGGGACGAAAGACCCAGTCCGAATTAAGATTTGGTGTAGCAGAAAGCAGTTCGAATAATGCCAAAAGCAGTTCGATTATTATTAAGAGCAGTTCGATCAAGGTCGTTGGCGCCTCAACTAGCTGAAAAGGAGCTCGATATGGAGATTACGAGCTATAACCTCAACCACTCAACGGTCGAAGGCCAACGGACGCATCAACGACTACTTCGCGAGGATATCGGAACCGTCGAAACCACCATGTTGACGAACTGCCCCGAGATTCACGGGCTCAACTCCAGACAGTTGAGAGCGGCGCGAAAACCCTAAAGCAAAGCCACTCCTATAAATAGCCCCTCATTTAACGTCAAGAAGGGAGAAAAATTCACGAGTCAATTACTTGCTACACCTTCACTTTTATTAGAAAAAGAGTCTATTTGCTAGCTCTACGATTAGTCATTAGAAGTCACAATTGTTCATTCTTTTCCTTTCAAATTGTTGCTAGTTATCGAGTTCGCCTACTTGTATTCTATTTATTTCATTTATCGTTCTCAGGGCTCCGATTCCTTGAATAAATCGAACCTCAACAGGTGTGAAAAAGATTTTGGTTTTAAATTGATTGCTATGCATAAACTCTTTTGTGTTTTGATATCTGCACCTCTGTAAGTAGACGCTTTCGGAGAGATTATTTACTGAGAATGAACCAGGATCTTAATGTGCTAATCTCATTAAAACAATGGTAGATGCCTTAAATATTAGCACTTGATGGTGAGAATAGGTAGTTCAGCGGACGTGCTGATACCTAAGGGTAGAGATAAGGATGGATTATAAAATTGATTGGGACTCAAGGGATTATACTGAGACTTGTGCACAAATTGATGATAGTGGCTTGAGTAGCTTGTCCATTCCCAACTATTCATTGTAACATGGAAGTGGGTCAGTCTCCCGTTACTCAACGGTAAACAGATATGTTAACATAGTAGATAGCCACGGCAAAAAAAATAAAATAATTTTAGATAACACGGTTCTTTTCAACAAAATACCGTGTTTATCTGTGTGAGTTGCATAGTATTCATATCTAAATTGTATGTTTTCGCGCATGTTCCCACTGGGTACATTAGTACTCAGCCCCTCATATTATTACTAAAATACGCAGGTTAAGCAGCGATGATGGAGGAGCAACTGTGTATAGACGATGCAAGAGTTTGTAAAGCTTATGAAATATTCTGAGATATGCATCTTCACATGCATATCTCCACTATGCTTATCACACCCCTGCGCAACGCTCTGAACCTTTTACTTCCCATGTTTTAGAAGTTTAAAGAACAAATGTTAAATCTGTATCTTTGTTGTTTCTAAATGATGTTGTATCTTTTAAAAAAAATTAATGTCATTTCTGAATTTCCGTATTAAAGTTTCTAATGTCTTCCGCTGATTCGTCGATGAAAATATTTAAAAATTGTTGACCATGACTGTAGCGCGTCCCAAAATTGGGAAGATTAATTGGGTGCGTTACATTCGGTTCCCCAACAAATTGGTGTGGTGAACGTGAAACGAACATGTGGTACCCTGGTTCAGGCAAGGTTTGGGGGACTGAGATGGTGGTGGACTCTGGAGTGCATAAGGGAGGCCCTCAACGAAACTCGATGTAATTGGGTGCCTTGTATCAAAAGCTTCCTGACAGTGGTGGTCAGGCGGCAAATCCCGTTTATTGGGTTCGACAATCCCATATCCCAGACCGGGGAGAGAAGGAGGAGATTCCATACATAAGAGTTCACCCAACTTCATTAGTATGAGGCCTTTTGGAATATAGATGCCCTAATGTAAAATCGTGAGGGCTTTGGCCCAAAATGGATGATATCATATTAATAAATCGAGTTGTCACTCCCTCAACAGATTGGTGCGGTGAACGTGAAATGAACATGTGGCACCCTGCTTCAAGCAAGGTTTGAGAAACCAAGGTGGTGGTGGACTCTGGAGTAAATGTGGGATGCCCTCAGTTTGAGTGGGAATCGTCTCTGGTGCCTTGTGTCGAAAGCTTCCCAATAGGTGATCAGCAGCGGGTCCCATTGGTTTACGGCGGTGTAAGATGAGTTGAGACGGATCTAGGCTGGAGAGGAGGAGGCCCTCAATGAAACTCGATGCAATTGGATGCCTTGTGTCAATAGCTTCCTGACAGTGGTGGTCAGGTGGCGGGTTCCGTTAGTTGACGGCAGTGCAAGATAAATTGTAATCGAGGGGAAAGACACGGGATTGTGGTCCTTGGGTTTGAGGGGAGGATTGTTGGGTTTGGCAAACCCATGTCTCACATCAGGGTGACAAGGAAGGGATTTCATGTATATAAGAGTTCACCAAACTCCATTAATATGAGGCCTTTTGGGATAGAGATGCCCAAATGCAAAACCGTGAGGGCTTTAGCCCAAAGCAGACAATATCATACTAATGTTCGAGTTGTCGGTCCCTCAACAGATTGGTGCGATGAACGTGGATCGAACACGTGATATCCACTAGGACGAATCATGATAAGTAGATATGAAGTTTACCCGTTAAAATACCAAATAAGAAATGCATCTGACAAGTTTAAGAACCAATGATAACCTGGATATAAAACTGTGATTCAAATACAACCACGTGTCAAGAACTTAAAAGGCCAATTGAAGCTCGTGCAACATTTACTAGTCAACAAAAGGATCAATGCATTAACTAGTCAAAAGTAACCAATGAACATAGGAAACATATTTGCTCAATATCAATATTAACCATATTCAATTCAAGGGCACCAGGTGACCATTACAACATATTTAAGGACATAAGTCTAGGAGTTCTAATGAACGGAAGCATGAATATAATAAAATAATGTTGACCGATTTCTTATTAACAAAAGAGTTGTTATATACATGAATAGTTGGTTAGAGAGGGCAAAAGAAGAATAGAGGTGAAACGACTTGAACTTTGGTTTACATAAAGTTTATGGAGTACGATTAATCTTTGAATCTGACCATTTCTCATTATATATATGTTGTATGCTTGATTACATGCAATCATTGTTCAAGCCTCCATATTGGGAGAAGTTATGAATTGGTTTTTCCTTTCCACAAGGGTTAGTTTCACGTTCAAAAGTTCACGCTTGTATAATGGAAGAAAGTCCTTAAGTCTAGTTTATGTCTATTTTAATGTCTTTGTGATCTATCTTTGCATTGTTCCTACAAATATAATCGAATTTTGGTGGATAAAGAAGTTCAAAAAGAGTTCTTTATTAGAACAGGAAGACTAATTAAATGAATTGTGGTTTTTGGTATCTTCAGACGACAATTAGTCACAATCTATCTTGGTAAAAAGAAAATAGGGTTGTATGGATCTGTGCATATTGTTTTTTTTTGCACAACTTCTATCAATAGTAGTACCAACTTTCTTGTAGTGTAATTTAAATCTTAAGCTGATGTACGTACAGACAAGAGATGCTGGTAAAGTAAATAAGACCACAACTGTCGACAAAGCAGTCCATTTCTACAAAGAGCAGTGATCAAACTGATCATAATGCATTTGCCACGGACTTGCTGCTCAAAAAATGCTGATTTTACTTTTTTAGTAAAGGTTATGAACGGATTTGTTGATTCATTAGGTATCAGAATATTTTCCTTCTGCATTTTCATCACCCTGACTTTTTGTTTGTTAATTTACTCAAAGGGTCTCTCATGAAGTGAGTTTTTATGGAAAAGAAAACTTTTGGTAGAAGTTATTAATGGCTATTCAAAAAACATGTTGCAAGTGAAATTGCAAAAAGTTGTAGAAGAAAGAATACGAGTGTAGCATATGCAACTGTTTTTCCAAGCTATGTGATAGTTAATGGGATTGTTTTTTCTGTTGATTTGGTACATTTATGATAGTTATTGGGGTTGTTTTTCCAAGTTTAGTAAGCAGCTGGATAAGAAATAACTAGATACAATCAAATCTAGTCGAAATTTAATTTCGATTTTCAAATAATTTGATGTTCATGAGTTTAAATGAATTTTATCGATTTGTTGATTAATTAGTGGAGATATTATCAAATGCCTAACTTTTACCACCACATATACGAGTATTTGATAGCGATCTGAGCAACTCTTCGACTCGGAGTTTCCTTGGAGGGAGGCAAGAGCTTATTTTTAAATATTTACTATTTTATTTATAAAATTTATTTTATTCATAATAAAATTATATTTACCAAGGCAGATTCTTTTTTCTCTAACACTAATAAAGTTAATCGAATACTTATTACTGATTATAAGTATAAAAATAAATTTTTTATAAATTTAATAATTTTATATTTTTTAAAATGACTTACATGATGATTTTGCTCAGGAATTGAATATCATTAGACCTAAATCTAATTTATTTAATTAATAATTTTTTTATCAAATCAATATTTTCAGTAGCTCGGCCTATACATTTTTAATTGATATACTCTCTCCGTCCTAATAAAATTGTCACACTTATCAAATTGAACGTCCTAATTGAATTATCACATATCTAAAAATGATATTTTTTTTTACATATAACAATAAAATATTAATCTCACTAATTCATTCTACATTCACAATTCTTAATTTTCGTGCCGAAAAAAACAGTGACTATTGTAACGGGACGGAGGAGGAAGTACTCTTTAAACCTTATCCTTCTATCGTAAAATAAAAGACTAACAAGTTGAGCTAGTTCAGTTGGACAACCTACTTTTACTCACTATTAAGTCATAAGTGACTCTCTTATTTAAACAAATTGGAGTAAAAAAAAAGAGTGGGCTCTCTTGGTTAGATTTATATCCCCACACACGATATATATTGATTTTAATTATAAATTATTTTATAAGTATACGTATCATGTTTACAATACAATACTATCACAATATATGTATGTGGACTGTAATAACATAGGATAATGGCCTATTAATTAGGCTAACATTTAGAGTTAAGTATGCCTAATATATTAGGCCTTTTGACCTTTAGACTTTAGAGAATCCTCTAGAGTAACCAAACTTTAAAGAAAGTTAATTACCTCAGACTTTTAACACTTCACATCAACTTATAAGCATGCAAATGATGATTTATTTGTTTATGTAGTGGTGAAATCTGAGTAGACATATGCAAATATTGTAAGGTGCATAATTTATATGATACCATGGAATCTATAATCTTTTAATCAAGGAATGCACTATTTGGTTAATTAGGCCATCCATAAGGGGCACCATGATTGTAAATTTAGACAGGTGGTGTGACATTAATGGCATTTAAGTGGGAAGCATGGTCAATGAAACCTGCTCCACTAATGCATAATTGGGATTAATTAAGAGTTGAAAGGGAGATGAGATGAGATGAGATGAGATGGGGAGTCATGCTACACGTTAGGTACTTAAACAACTACCTTTACTTCACCTGTAAACCCTTTTTCCTTTTCTCTTTTTTCTTCTTTTGATATTGGTATTTTGTATAGTTATATTAAATCATTACATTTTGAAGCTGCAAATATATTAAAAACAAGTTTTTAAATCATGAGCTGGACTAGAAGAGAAGAATATTGAACAAACAATGAGCTAGCAAGCTAGCTGCATTTGCTTGTAAGGGAAGATTATTGAGTAAAAACTTATACAGTGAGTGAAGATAGCGACATGAAAAGTTGTGAAACTGCAACTATTGGTGGTGTTTTCTGCAAATTAAGCAACAAAAAAAAAAAAAAAAAAATGAATGAATCTATACATTTTTATGTGGCAAAAAGAGGTGATGCAGGCCAGATTATGATGATGATCATCAGCTGGAGAGAAGGCCGAGCAGCGGCGTGCTGATCCACCATGCCTTGAACTCATTGCAGTCTTCCTCAACTGGAGCAGGCAAGTTGAGATCAAGATAGTCTCGGATTTCGGGGATTCGGGTTCTAGCCTGATCACCGGTCAAGTGTGATCGTTTGTGGCCACCTAAAGCTTGGCCAGTTGGGAAGATCTTGAAGCAAATTGGGCACTCGTGCTCTTTACTTTTCTTGTATTCAACCTTTTCTTGAAAATCAGTTTGTGGGGTGTTTTCATGACTTGTTGGGGCGCAGCAGCCTCTGAACTTCTTGTGGCTGGCTCTGTGCCCACCAAGCGCTTGGTATGAAGGAAATCCCTTTTTGCAAATTATGCAGCAAAACTTGGATTCATTCACCTCAGCATTGTTCGAATCGTTGAACTTGTCTTTTCTTGAATTTCTCTTCTTCTTGTGATCTGATCCAAATGGATGAGGATTCATTGATCCATTTTTCTTGGGAGAGCTCACTTCGACCTCGAGAAGATCTTCATTGCTTTTCAACCTCTTTCTTGGAGCTCCGACCTCTCTATCTGCTGCTTTCTGGGCATCCAAGGACTCGATGCTTGGGCTGCAAGACCCATCAACAGAACTCACGCAATCCATAGACAGCAATATCAAACTCCAAGCCACCTCTTCCTGCTCTTGCTGATCCAAACCAGCTGCACTCAAAGAAGGCGAATTCGTGCACCTTTTACCCCTCTCCGATCTCTTCTTCCTGCACATCCTCTGATCATGATCATGATCAAGATCAATCAGAGAGTGGCATTTCATGTGACGAAACAAAGCCTTCCAAGATTGGAAAGCTTTGCCACATTCCTTGCACAGTTTGACATCATCAACCAAGATCGGTTTCTCCTGCTTCTTCTTGACTGGTGATGAGATGGTCATCAAATGGGACCTCATGTGGCCTCCCAATGATCTGCCACAGGGGAAGATCTTGCTGCAGAATTTGCAGGCGTGCCTCGATTTCTGATCCTCCTCCATGGCTAAGTTCTTGAAGCAGAAGAAGATCTGATAAAAGAAGAAAAAGTGTGAATAAATAAAAGAAAGCAAGGTAGTCAGCTAGCAAGCAACATGTGTGTGAGAGTGAGATATGGTGTTAGTAGAAGTAGAAGTAGAAGTAGATGTAGGGTAGTTGAAACTTGAAGAAAAACATCAACATTTGAAATCAAGAGTCAGTTACCTTTCTTCATAATGATGGAGACCAACAAGCCACTACCTTTAAACAAATTTTATTTAATATTCTTTTATTTATCTGAATGTGCACTACTTCAGTGTGCTGGATCTATCTCTGCTCCTATTTTCCCACTATAAAACATTGAATTTATCAGTTTCTTTTTTCTATTAATTTTGAAAATTCTCAATTTATTTTAATTTACATTAATTTTATAAGTTTAATAAACGTTTATTCCATTCATTTTAAGGTGTATAGTAATTTCTAGTGTTTAACCTTTAGCTTTTAGCTAATATTTGAGTAATTCATAATATTAATTTGTTTTTTTTAATTTTGATTTATATATATTAATTAGAGTATATTATATTATATTTAATTTTTATGATACTAATTATTAAAATTAGTAAATGATAGAACCTATGCATCCTTACAAAGACAATTTTTTTTTTTTTTACGGATGTTAGGAAATTTGATAGAAATTTTCTTACATTATTTTGTTTTGGTGGGAAGTGCAAAAGTCATCTTAGCTAAGTCTCTATTTTAAGTTTTAGTACGGTCTTAAAATGTAAAGTCCTATATAGGTTTTTTTATCAAGTTGTAAGGTGGAACTGGATCGAAAGTAGACTGAATGATCAGTCTGTAGATACGCAAGACTCAATAAACTAAGATTTAAACCGAACTTACATGTCTTGGATACAAAAGTCTGGATCTGAAAAGTTTGGAATACACTATGGAACTGACCAGTCTGGGACTCACCAGTCCCGATATCAAACTTACCTGTATGTAGACCAAAATTAAACTGATTGATGACGTCACCGGTATGGACTTGCAAGTATGACAGCTTCAATATGAAATCCTAGTTCCAGTCCTGGCGTATATAGACAAGAAATTTTTGTCTGAGGAACGTGCTGACAAGATCAGACTTTAAGGATTAGAGATTCCTTAAAATCTGCGAACTCGAACTTAGACTTTAATTTAAGATTCCTCAGACAGGCCAGTCTAGATTCCTCGGACGGACCAAATATTGTTATTCTAACAAAATGTGAACATTCACTGTCGTGATCAGAAAAAGCGGGAGAAGTACTGTACGATCTAGAAAAGCACCTACCTACCCGCCATTCTCTACAGTAAACAGAAGGTTCTGATTGGATGACATCCTTATTGTCTCTAACGGCTATGAAGATTCTAACCTTTGATTCCTCACCTATAAATACCGGAGGAGTTCAACAAAAGAAGGTTACCAAAAACAAACTAAGCTTATATTTTTCAAATAGCATAAACTCTGTCAAAATTCCAACCCAACGTTCGAGGCTTTCTAAGCTATTCCGTGTGTTACTTTTGTGAACATGAGACTCAGGCCTTCTAAGTTCTTGAGTTATCTTGGCAATCTTTCTCACCAAGAAAGATTACATCAACCAAGTACGTCTAGTACTTTGACTCTTACGGGTTGTTGCCGCAAGCTGATAGTTTTGGGGAAATGTTAAATACCTTATTCCGGCAACGAGGAGGCTATGTGGTGTGCCCACACTCCGAGGAGCTGCGAAGTGAAGGATGAGTAAGGACCAGACGAGTGAGCTTGTGGATTGGTGGACAAGGCATTCACCGACAAACAATAGATCATAGGAGCACCTGTGTAATCCTGAACTAAGTGGATTTCCAACCACAAGTTTGAAGAGTGGATGCAGGACCTTAGTGTCCAAACCATTATAATCCTTTGTCTAATTCATCGCTTTCAGTTTATCAATTTACTTGTCTTTAAAAAATACTCAAGTGTTGAAATATACACTGAAACTAACGTAAAGCATACTCGGACGTATAACCTTAACTAAGATTTGACAAACCAAGCAGATAAACAACCGTCAATTTGGATAAGTGCAAGATTAAACAATTTTTCTACCGTGCATCTAAATTTATATGAAAAACCGAGACCAACAACTGATTTTACCAACATTGGTAATTTTACCAAAGTAAAAAAATTATATTATTTATGGATATTATATGAAAAAAATGAAATCGACATTGTGAATGTTATTTATTTAAACTTGAAATCTAATATCAAATTCTTGAGCTTTAGTGAACTTGAGAATATCGAATCTGCTGCAAATCAATAAGTGATGTTATTGTCCTATTCAAAAGTTACAAATTAAATTAAAATTTTTAACTTAAATATGATTGTCGAAATTGGTTAGACAGTAATTGTATGTTTCGATAGAACTTAATGCTATGTGACACTTGATCGATAAGTTAATTTTTTATTTTTGATATTTCAAGTTATGATCTTATTCACTCTTATTAAATTGGTTGGTACAAAGATAAATATTTCATTATTATAAGGTGTTCAAAGTTCACTTTAATCAATTGGTTTGACATACTACGTAAAGTACCTCTCACATGTAGAATTGAACTATGCTGGCCAAATCATTGAAATCAAACCATCTCCGAGCTGTTTTGACATACTAGGTAAATTCAATATGAAATTAAACCTGGAGAAATGTTTATTCGAAGTGTTATTTGGAAAGATCCTCAAGTACCTTGTAAGCCATAGAGGAATTGAAGCAGATCCAGTATAAATCAAGGCATTGAAATGGATCCAACCTCTAATATAAAAAAAGAGGTGCACATATTACTGGTTAATTGGCAACCTCGGATCCTCAGCCAATTTATCTCAAAGTCATTGAAAAAGACACTGCCCTTTTTTGCCAGCATAAAAAAGGGAAATGGTCAGAGTCCACAACTCATGTCCAAGCTATTTCCAAAACAAGAGTTGTTATATATGTCCGTAGAAAATCAAGCCCTAAGGTTATCTTGGTCTGAGAAGCCAAAACTTAACACCTAGTGTACTATATTAGTAAATCATTACTTGACGCATAAATAAGATACATCGCTCTAGAAGAGTTGCTTCAAGCACTAGCTACAACATCAAGAAGTTGAAATTATTCTTTATAATCCATCCAATCAAAGTAGTGAGCACTTATCCGCTCCACATAGTTTTATCTAAGCTAGACCAAATCAGAAGGTTAACCAAATGAGATGTAGAAATTGGAGGATACAAGCTCCCATATACTCTAAGAACCATCATAGAGTCCCAGATATAGGTGGCATTCGTTGTAGAGTTGTTGGTCTCAAATCAGAGTACGTAAGATATGCAGCAAAAATTTTACAAGCTTGCACTTCTCCGAGCTGGTTGTTCTAGCACTAGCTTGAGTTATGAAAACTAGTTAATTTAGTGATAATTTTTACTTAGCTGATTTCAAGAAATACTCCAACACTTGAGGTGTTGGTTTCAAATCCAAAACATAAAGAAATCGATAAATGATAAAGGATTTATAGAGGTTCAAAATTAATTGTCCTACGTCATCTCTTCAGACCTGCAGTCTGGTAATCCACTAAGTTACATGTTATAAAGAGGTAGCACGATCTATTGCTAGCTGATAGATGTTGCGTTTGTCAGTCCACTAGCGCACTCGACTAGATCTTTAGTTGCCTTCACTTCTTCACACCTGGAGTGTGGGCACACCACTCAACCTCCAAATGGTTGTTGGGATTTTGAGTTCTTCATGGGAACTTGTCAGCCTGTGGTGTTAAACACTCGTAATAGTCACCACTGGAGAAGTGGTAACTCCAAGATATTTTCTTACTTAGACAGTAATAAAACCAAATTAAACTCTTTCTAGACACATAGAGTCTCGTGTCCAATAAGGCACACATAAAGCTAGTAAAAAGCGTGAATGCTTAGAAAGCTTGGAGCTTGAATTTTGAAAGTGTTCCAGTGCTTTCAATGGATTCAGTAACCTTCTTCACTTGAAATCTTCTTCTATTTATAGGCAGAGTCCTGAAGGTTTGAAATTATAATCGTTGTGAGACACGAGGAATGTATCCAATCATGATTTCTTCTTTTCATGAAATGTTGCGTCCTTTTCTAACGGTGGTAGGTTGATCAGTGATATTCCTACCATATTAATTATACAACAGTGGCCAAACGAATCTATAACTTAGATATTGAACCTAAGGGAATGATATATGGAAATAGTCCTATGTACTAAAACACATTTGTTGGATCAATTGTTTGAGCATTTTAGGAATCAAATTTGAGGTTTTGGAATCAAAGCAAATAAAATAAAACAACGACTTAAAACAAATAAGGAAAACACAGATCCTAGGACATATTTCTTATTATGGATAACATTCAAGAATTAATCAATGAACATGTGGAATACTGCAAATATGATATATTTCCTGGGTCTGACAAATATAATCTAGATTACAAATTAATGATTATTTTCTCTCGGTCTCAAAAACACAAATTAGTCAATCTCATATGAAAATCAGATCCAATTCCTACAAACTAATACTTCTGGGTCGGACAATACAAATTTTTGCATGCATTCCCGATTCCCACTATTAAATTTCACCTCTTGGTCCTTCGCTGAATAGCTAAACATCTAAATTAATTGTCACCTCTCGATCCCTAAATTAATTCAAAATTATAAAATCAACTCAAGAATCATGAACCCAATTAATTAATCCTAAACATCAATTCAAAATAATATTCAACCCCTAGAATCAGCTAGGGATTTAGCCTAGAATCAGCTAGGGATTTAGCTAGACATAATTGAAAGAAAAGACATAATTAAAATAAAATAAATTTATATTAAAATAAAAACAGGAATTCTAAAGTGCATAAAAATAAAATACAACTCTAAGCTATAACTACCGAAATTAAGAAGAAGAAGAAGAAGAAGAAGAAGAAGAAGAGAAAAGATACTCTAAATGATCTAAACTAGAGGGGTATTGATAATATTTGTGTGGGTTTTACATGTGTTTAATTAATGTAAGGAATGTGATTAGATTTTATGCATATCTCAATCATGCTATCCTATTTTGAATATATCTTCCTTTTTTAGCTTTCACGCCTTCCAAGTTGATATATCTCTTGAATCTCGAGCAAAATACGTGCATATCTTCCAAAAAAAATCCACTCGCGTTGGTCGACACAAATCTCCGTATGTTGACACAATTCACGTCAATCGATGTAAATTTGTGTCTATCGACACAGAATGTCCTTCCCAACGGTTTTAGCCTTTTTATGCACTATTTATTGGTATTTACCTGAAAACATAAAAACCAAGCACCACAAGCATAATACCACTCTAAATAGACTCATGCAACGAAAACAAATTAAATAAGCTAAAATGCAACACAAAATATAAATAAATCAAACAAATAATGAGGGAGAATATTAACTCATCATAGGTAGACCCGCAGCTTTAGTTCAAACAACTTTGTTCCAGCCCAAGGAACAATCCGCTGTTTGATTCTTGGGACAACCAAGCGTTAAGGATGTACGCAGACATTAAGGTCTCCTTACTTAAAGTCCGAGCTTAAAAAACTACATGCTTGTCTTGGCTCTGCTTATCTCTACTTGCAAGTTCGGGATTCATCCTTGCTGGTGAGCACCTTGTTGGTGAACATTAGCTGGTGAATACATGTTTCAACAATCCCAAGCTGGTAGTCACTTTTTGTGCTCTTGGCTGATTGCCAATTTCTTGATCTTTCAGCTCGTAGGCAGTGTCTCTCCCAAACTTACTCGCGATCAGCTTTGATTACAATTCGAATAAACTCTAAATAAGACATTACAAGTACGGACTAATCTATGCTAGAGACTCGCTACCTGGTGATGTTTGACACTTTAAAACAACAAATAAGGTGGGAATTAAAACATATTCCTAGCAAGAGTTCTCAACCAACCTTTTGTTTGAATCTAAAAAAGAAGTCATCAGACTCTCCGTGAAGGAATGTGTAAATGACTCGTGGACCCTGTCCATTGATAGAGTTTAAAAGAATTGGGGTGGAGGAGCAAGAATTGCACTAACC
This sequence comes from Plectranthus barbatus, assembly GCA_026898455.1. Lineage (NCBI taxonomy): Eukaryota > Viridiplantae > Streptophyta > Magnoliopsida > Lamiales > Lamiaceae > Plectranthus > Plectranthus barbatus. The sequence continues at coordinate 272,183 of JAPKLW010000387.1, read as the reverse complement.
AACCCATCAAGAGTCACTTTTGATAGAGAAGTACCATTTTACTTCAAAGTGACAAACAATGAAACATAGTACAAAACATTGATAGACGGATTGGAGCTTTCTGCAAAAGGGGAGAAATCGTAAAGAAATCCTATTTTAAAAAATTTGACGCCTAGCTATAGTTCGATCCGAAGTCTAAAAGTCACGAGATGACAATCCAAAAGTACTCATCGGAGCACCACTCCAAATGAATCGTCATAAGAAGTGATCACTCTAGAAAGTAATCTCTCTTCTTCAGCACTCGCGTACTAACTTTCCATCTTGAATTGAAGGAAAAACACACTTTGACTTGGCTCACAAAATGGAGTACACACTCTACAAAACAGAGAATACACAGAGCTAACGACCCTATTTCTTTTCAAAATTAGGTCAAAGACAGATCACTTTGGGATTCGAAGTCACGCATTCAAGCTATAACCACACGGGAACATCACCCTGAAAAAGTAATATTCCACCCCCACTAAACGAAATCACTTGGATAAACTCATATTCTTTTCTGAGCGACGAGCCTTATAGTCGGGGTACACACTCACCATAATTCATGCGGAGCTGAAAGGTAGAAATCCTTAAAATTACCATAAAGGCATTTCCGGAGTCAAAATTATTTGGACCAACAAATGCAACCCTATCCGGAAACTTCCGAAAATTCTCCAACAGCTAGAGACACCTCCAAATCAAATTCCTACAAGTACGGACAACTTGCTGCAAATAGCTGAAAATTGACTCTAACCCTTTCTTGGCTAACATGCTGGTTTGAGTTTGTATTTCCATGAGAAATAACAGGTCTATTGTTATGGTCAAATAAATTTGGCTCAAGGACGAGACTCCTTGCCATGCAGAGCCACAATGAAGATTGTTAATCCATGATAACGTACATGTAGCTTAATTAGTGAATAGGTGTTACCATTGTAAGATACTTGTCATTAGATTCTTGTAAAGAGAGCATACAACATTAAATCGCACATTCATATAGAGAACAGTCAAAATACAATAAAAACTAGCCTTTTCTCAAAATCTCATCATTCTCACAAACTTTTAATCAATTAGGAAGATTTTCATGATAAACAAATTCATGGTTAAAAAACCCACCACAACATATATACTTTCTCATTTATGTAGGTGACGAAGAAAGATAGAAGTTTGTCACTCCCTCCGTCCTGCAGGAGTAGTCCTATTTCCCATTTTTGTTTGTCCCATAAAATAGTCTCATTTTCTTAAAATGACAAACTTTTCTACACTCACCAATAAAATATTAATTTTATTACATTCAGAACCTTTAGTTCCCGTTCAAAAAAAAAAAAAAATGGATCAAACTGCACTAATGGGACGGAGGAGTATTAGTTTTACACATTTTGGGGGTGGGCTCCACTCTTAGTTGTTGACAATGCTTCATTTCGACTTCCAAATTCACTACTCGATTCATCTGATTTAATGCTCAAATTATTTTTGGTTTGGATTTAAAGCATACCTCTAATTCATGTACATTTTTTTTATTGGAGGGCATTGCTTAATGTTTTAAGGTGTGCTTTAAATATTGATTTAGGTGGTCCTTATTCAATTCAAATTGTTAGGCATTTTCGAAATGTTTGGCGTCTACTTTTACATTACGTTTTTTTTAAAAAGAATTAAAAATTTACATAATTTTATTTTTGATTTATTTCACACATTTACTGCCTAAATATTACCTAGGCACTAGGTTTTATTTGAACACCCGGTTAATACCTAACGAGCTCTACAATTATGATTTGAAGTGAAACTAAGAAAATTAATTCCCATATAAAAAATTTAAATGTGGAGGGGTTGCCTCCAATATATATCGCAAACTCATGATCAAAGTTGAGATGTTTAACAACACACTTATGTATGTTTATTGTCGACGTATAATAATTGTTGTTTAAATATCTTGAGCATAACATAGCAAATGCAAAAATTTGAATAAACTATGAACCATTAATTGGTGTAGATGACGGGTATAAATTAATTCGTATTTAACACAAAGTGAGTTTTAACATTGAATTCAATCTCATACCAAAAATATAATAACCATAAAGTGGAAAATCCAAGCTTCATCGTCATGACTAAAAGTTGCCTCAGAATGCTGCCACTAATGTGATTAGCTGAAACAATTGCACCGCCGTAGCTGGCCACCGGCCGCCTATAATTGACTACAGATTTTCTTATCGCTCAAGTCGCTTGCTTCATTATAATATCTTCTTCCACGATTTACCTATACTTTGTCTTTCCAATCATCCCAAATTAGATTTTTCTTGTTTATTTATATCAGAAACACTCTAATGTTTATATAAATATGAAATAATATGCATACAGTTGATGTGACAACACTATAACAAATAATAATATAGACAACGCGAATTTCGTATTCAATATTATAAAAATCTTACAAAATTGAAATTAATTATATTATCAATATTATATTATCATATTAATCGTGAAAGACACGATTTCATACCACAATAAGCCTTGGAGTCTTTCTAGTATTTATATATTCAATGGAAATCAATGGAGTGTGTTACTAGCAAACATCCCTCATATTTATTTATTATTTTCCTAAACGTTTTGATTGATCTCTTTCAAGCAAGAAGCACGTGCATGCATTTTTATTACTCCCTACGTCTTTAATTATTAGTCCAAAATCAAAATGATACAATAATCAATATTTGTGAGTATAGTGAAATTAATAATTTATTGATAATTATGAAAAAAATTATTATTTTAACAAACGGGGACTACGGGATATACCGAAAATGCAAGTGAGACTAATAAACTGAGACCAATGAAATATTTTCATTCCTATTTTCTTTTTCACAAAAAGGACTATCTCATAAAATATCAAATCACAATTCTAAAAAAAATAAATAAATAAATAATCCCCTCCCTCCCTCCCTCCCTCCCCTACTTAGATCAGCCACTAGTCATGAATGAATATGATTGGGGGCACTTCTAAATTTAAAGATTTACTAGTGATATTGTAGTGACCCTCAACTATTAACCATTTTCTTCCTCTCCTGCACGTCTCTCTTTCTTTACACACATAAACAAACAACATATACTTATTTATAAGGAAGAACAAAGGTTTAATTCGGGTAAGAAACATTAGTCGTAGTTAATTTACTACTTATCATATTTTGATCTTAATCAGAATAATAATTGAAAGAATTTAGTATCCGAATTTAATAATTGAATATGATAGGAGATGGGTGGATATCAATAGATAGTGGTTTTGATTTGTTGAGAGTGATCAACTCAATTGATTTTAGTCACTTGGCCATATATTTTCCTTCCTTTCATTAAAAAGCCTACATTACAATCTTGAATAAAGTCCTTTCTGATCTTAGACTTGTGTGCACATATTTGCAGTGGAGATTTAGAATATTTGCAAGCCTGTGGTAGAACTTAATTTGCATGACTTGTGTGATTGCATATTATCCTAAACACTTGAGTGAATGAGTGAAAACACTTCCCTTGTGAGTCTTCCATGGTTTACTGATTTTATGATTCTTACAAAGTGTTGATGTTTTGTGGATTTACGAGTTTGATTGTGATGAATCTTGTGAGACATTGCACTTCTTTTCTACTTGAACTTTTGATTCATTCTTTTGTTGATTGAGGACAATCAAGTGTTTAAGTTTGGGGGGTTGATAAGCTCGTATTTTGCCTCACTTATCACATTATTTTCTTATTGGTTTCTTGAATTTACTTGAGCTTTTAGTTAATAATCGAGCATGAATTGTTTATAGGGCATATTACGTTTGTCGTGCTCAGATTTTGTAGGTTTGAGGCCAAAATCAATGAAAACCCATACCGAAAGCAGTTGATGTTCAAAGAAACAGTCACGAATTCTTTCGCACGTGGAATCTGAGCAAATGGAGCATGAAAATAGAAATATCTTTAAATTAGATTTCCAACGCAACTGGAATCAGGTCAATCGGAGTTCGGGAGCACAAGTTATGACCAAAACCGTGAGATTGCGCAGAAGGAGTCGAATGAAGGAATTTCACAGAAGCTTCTGTATTGATCGATAGGGCTCCTGTCGGTCGACGCAGAGGTGTATCGATCAAAATGCAGCCCGTCAATCTACATGGACGCCAGAAAGGCAGATTTTTGCCCAATTTGGAGATATTTCCTTCCCAAGCCATTACCTTTTGAAGATTTAATTTCTCCCCCTATAAAAAGGACCTTATTAGCTCGAAAATAATGTCACTTTATCATTATTTTTCAACATTAAACACTTTAAATTTCAGTACTCTTTATTTGTTGCTTTGGATTCAAGACATTTAAGTACTTCAAGATTCATATTTCTTTAATGATTCAAGTAAGTTATTTTATGTTTATTTTAATGTGTGATTTTGATATTTTAGGCTAAAACCCTTAGGAGGTTCTAGGGTTTTCTCCATTCTCTTTAGCATGTGTTAATTCGATTCATTCCAAACCCTAATTAACTTGGTTCAAATTCTATATTTTTCACTCCAAAATCTATTTTCAATTGAATGGTCGAGAGATGAAAATTGAATTAGGTTTATAGTTATTAATTTGAGACCGAGAGGAGATAATTAATAACAAGAAAATAGAATTTTGACACAATTGTTTTCTGTCTCAAAAGGAAGAATCAGTTGTAGGATTTTCAAATCTGTATCTTTATCGAGATTGACTAGTTTGTGTTTTTGAGACCGAGAGGTAAAATTCACTTTCTAGTAATCTAGGTTTTAATTGCCCAACAAAGGAATTAACTCCATAATATCATATTTCCCACCTAAGTAATTATTTTGGGTTTTGATTGATTGTTTATGCATGTTGAATTGGATTTGTTGATTTCCCTGGAATCTGTGCTTTTTATTATTGAATTTTATTTCAAAAGTTAGTTTTTGTTTTGAAAACAAAAACCCTTCTCAATTTCGGATTTGCTCAAACAGCAAATAGATAAACTATGCCAGTACATGAAATAATTTCGTTGCACTATCCCTGTGGGCTCGACATTCCTTTGCTCAAACAGCGAATAGACAACGTTTAATAGAAGACGCGAATATTGAATCTTGTAGTCTATATGTTAATAGAAGACGCATAAGTGTAAATGTGTAGTAAAAATTTCCCACGCTAATAGAAGACGCGGGAATCCGCGTCTTCTATATATTTATAGAAGACGCGATAAACCGCGTCTTCTATACGTATATAGAAGATGCGGATTTCCGCGTCTTCTATATTTTTGCGAATTTCGGTCTATCAACGACGCGGACTACCGTGTTGTTTATGTTCTCGTCTATTTCAATTAAAATTAAACCTATACTGCCAATCGATTTTTAATTACGCGCTGTAAAAAAATTTGCCCTCCTCCCGCCCCCGCCGGCCAGCCCTCCCGCCGCTAGCCCGCCCTCCCGCCGCCAGCCTGCTCTCGCCGCCGCCGTGGAGGAGAACAACCCTAGTTTTTTCGGCCGGCTGTAAAAAAAATTGCCCTCCCACCCCCCGCCGGCCAGCCCTCCCGTCGCTAGCAATCCTCCCGCCGCCAGCCTGCCCTCCCGCCGCCAGCCCGTCCTGCCGCCGCCAGCCTGCCCTCGCCGCCGCCGTCGAGCAAAAGCAACCCAAGTTTTTTTCGTCCCCCGCCAGCCTGCCCTCCCGCCGCCAGCCCGTCCTCCCGCCACCAGCCTGCCCTCCCCGCCGCCAGCCGTTGTCCCGCCGCCAGCCGTTGTCCTGCCCCCAGTCGTCATCAAATTACAATATTCCCTTCGTTCGTGAAAGCCGTTGGTAGGGTTTTTCTCGTTTCTTCTTTTGTTTAGCTTGTTGAATTTGATGAATCTGGCGGTGCTTTCCTGGATTGAACATATTTTCCAGCGATTATTGGCGATTAACATCTGGGTTCATCGTCAATTTCTATTTTCTGCGAAGAATTTTGGGCATAACAGTTCTTGCCCTAATTCTTGTGTTCTTGATTCAAGATTTGGTATTCACAAAATCTGCTATGTATTGTGGTGTTCCTAAATCTTGTATTCTCTGTGATTAAAGTTTCATTTGATTTTTTTGCATTACACTTTATTTGTTCTTGAATTAAGATCTGTTTTTCGACGCCATTGGATAAAGGTATAATTTAGCCTTTGATAATGATAACTGATAAAACTACTTGTTACTTTATTTGATCTATAAATCATTTTATGTTCAATTTTTGTGCCATAAGTGGAGTACTTCTCTTTCATTATTCTACGTGTTGTACTTATGACGAGAACTTTCATTTCTCATATTTTTGTTTGGTTTTCTTTTTATAATTTCCACCATGATAAGCACTTTCACTTTTGCAGATTCATTTCCATGATATACCTGAAGAGGTTATAGATAAACTGGTATGAATTTTTATCCATTTTCATTATAGCTTGTCTTATTTATATTTAATAGTGTGTAATGTGTTGTTTTCCCTGTTTCTAGATAGAAGAAGGGCTTGTACTCAACGTAGCTGGAGGAGATAATTGAACACCCTCTGGTTTCGCCATATGTTAAAGAAGTGGTCAGTATCTAATATCTTTGTAATTTCAAGTATTTTTTTCCATGAGTGCAATCTTAAGATCTAGTCTGCTTTTTACGGTTTTTCCCAAGCTAAATCTTATGACTACAAATATTGGAGAGATAACTGATGTTAGGAATCTAGTGAACTAGACCGACAAACTTGGTTAAGATAGAATATGAATGAATATGTAAAATACTTGTTGTATTTTACATTGCTTGCTTTAATTTGCCGTAGGATTATAACTTTTTGTTGCTCAAAGAGAATATTTGGATACCTTTTTTAAGATTTTAGTGTCTACAAGAGGTTGTGCTAGGTCTCTAATCTTGCCATTCTGTCATTCAATCCTTTTAAATATGCAATCTTATAGTTTGCTTCTTTCTAGTGTATGCATGTTTATCACTTTCAAATGACATCTTTCTAGGATTGCCGTGTATGATTTCCTTGGGTTTGATCATATATAATGACTGCCATTGTTTTGTTGAATAGGAAAGACTGTTGTGCAGAGTTGGATTTTGTCTGAAGTTATGCTCTAATTTTGGAGTCTAAGCAATAGGTCGTCGAAAATGTCAAAGGAGCATTGGTAGTCTCCCATATCCATCACACTTTGATCGGGCTGCAAGATTTAGCATAGACTAGAAAGACTTCAATTTTATTCACTTAATTTTGTTTGCTTAATTTTTATCGAAATTTTTTTTCTTAACTTTTATACTGAAATCATGTGTACATTTCATTTTGTTATAAGTATTAGTCAGAAAAATTGGAGATTCTATATATTTGTTGCCATAAATATTATTGTTATCTATGAATTATTAAAATTATAGGCTTTTAAAAATTGATTTAAAAAAAAACAAAAAACAAATAGAAGACGCGGAATTCTGCGTCTTCTATATGCCTATAGAAGACGCAGAACTCCGCGTCGTCTATAAGCATATAGAAGACGCGGAAGGCCGCGTCTTCTATATGCTTATAGAAGACGCAGAATTTCGCGTCTTCTATTAGCGAATTTTAATAGACTACACATATGGAGAAGACGCGGAATCGTGCAATAGAAGACGCGGATTCCGCGTCTTCTATTACCTTTTTTCTTGTAGTGTAATTTACTACTTATCATATTTTGATCTTAATCAGAATAATAATTGAAAGAATTTAGTATCCGAATTTACTATTAATATCGTGATGTTGAAGTGTTCAACACAATGAAATTCAATACGTCTGAACTTGCAATAACAGAGTAATATTAAACAGAATGTTAGGCTTAGACAAAGTTTGACAAATTCGAAGTTTAACATGCAGCGAAAAATCTGAACAGACACAAAGAATTAATTTTCACAAATTTAGAGTTTTAATTCCAAACTCGCGAGAGCCTTACGACTAAGACAAATTTCACTATAATAGCAATGTTTACACTACAAAACTAAAATAATAAATATTCAAACCTCTTCTCGATTTACTCCATCGAAGAAACTTGAATTTACATAAAAGTATAGAGACTACAATTATGAAAATCGTACTTACGAACTAACAATTCAAACCTAAAAACTCCTCTACCATTGGGATTCATTCTCCGGAGGTAGGATCCTTCTTCGGCTTGAATAACTTCGCGAGTTGAAGGCACGAGGAAGGTAGATTAAAGACTGGAACTCCTTGCTAAATAAGCTCTCTATGAATAATATAAGTCGTCCAACTTCAATCTGCACTGCAACACCCTTTTTATAGGCATAGATGGATGTACATTTAGTATCCTCATGACATCCTTATGTTAATATGGATATCTGCATAAATATCTCAACTATAAAGATTGAAGATAGATATATGAAAGATTCAACTATATCCCTAAAAATTAGGAACAATTTTAAAATATATTTCTAGAAACTAGAAAGTAGATCTATTCGAAGGAATTAATAATAGGAGTGTGCAGGGTTGGCCGAAACGTCCAAATGAAATTAATTTGGCCGATTTTTCTACTTTGAGAAAAATAATTGGGCGGGTTTGTTGAAAAAATCTCAAATCGGATGATTTGGTTTGGTCGACGGTTTGGAGGATGAACCTGTCGTATAAATATAATTATTTTAAATATAATAACTATAATAAAATGTTATTTGATAGAAAGTTAAATTATCAATTATATATATATATATATATAGGGATGCGATCCAGTGAGAACCACTCTTACCATAAGAAATAAGAACCAATCATCGCCATTGATTTTGAAGAAACAACGCTCAGTATTTTACTAAAATTTTCGGTCATTTTATCTCAAAAAACCTGCATTATAGGGTGTTTTTGTCATTTTGTACTTATTTAAGATTCTGTTTGCATATTCTATCTCGACATGCATTATATATCTAACAAACATGCATTATATGCATAGGAAACATGCATTATATACCTAGGAAACATGCATTATATACCTAACATTCATTATACCTAAAAACTTATTCCTGCATTATAATATGGTATTACTCTTATTTTAGAACAATATTACTATCATTATACGACATTACTTCCTCTATTATATACTCCCTCCGTCCCACATTAATAGTCCCATTTGCTTTTGGCACAATAACCAAGACATGTGAGTGTAGAATGAGTTGAGTGGAATTAATATTTTATTGTTGAGTGTGAAAAAGTTACCTTTTTTAGAAATGAGACTATTAAAGTGGGACATACGAAAATGGGAAATGAGACTATTAAAATGGGACGGAGGGAGTATAATATTACTTTTAGTTTAGAGAAAAATTATATTACCTTCATTATAATGCATATGTTATTACTATATAATAACAAGTGCAAGTATAATGATGAATGACGATTTCGCTGAAATAAACATGTTGCATTTTATCTATCATATTCTGCATTATATACTATAACTTCATGCATTATATTGGGCAACTGCATTCATTATATAAGAATTCGTGTACTGTTACGAGAATTATGCATATTATATATGATATTACTTTTATTTTAGAGAAAATTATATTACTTTCATTATAATGCATATGTTATTACTATATAATATATAACAAGTGCAAATATAATGATGAATGATGATTTCGCTGAAAAAACATTTTGCATTATATACTATAATTTCAAGCATTATATTGTGCTATTGTATTCATTACATAACTTCATGCATTATATTGATCTCGACATGCATTATATACCTAACAAACATTCATTATATACCTAACAAACATGCATTATATAATATAGTAATATACATTTATATAATATAACAAAAATACATAATTAAAAACAAGTAATATATGATCAACTTTTATAACAACTATGATATTATCTACTGTATGCAAAGATAATGAATTTAAATTATTTTTTTTGATCTTGCAGGAAAAAAGTTATTGCATTTTATCTATCATATTCTGCATTATATAATATAACTTCATGCATTATACTGTGCAACTTCATTCATTATATAAGAATTCGTGTATTGTTACGAGAATTATACATATAATCACTAATTTTCATTTTTTACGGTGATTTTTAAATCGAAACATATGCAATAGGGATTTCGTTTGAAAGATAATTAAATTATCTTTAATTTGATATATAATACATTAAAAAATAATCTAAATCGAAGGAGATATGATATTTTAAAGATTTAGGATGATTTTAGAGGAGAGAGAAAAAATATTACAAATTACCCTTTAATGCATGTTTCACTACACTATAATGCAGATGAGATTTATTTAGTCTTGAGCATTGGATCACCAATTGGATGGTCGAGATTAGTTCTTATTTTCACATGGTAAGGGGAGTTCTCATATGATCACTCCCCTAAAATCAAATCGAACGAAGTAGGAAGAAGAAATCAAATCGCGCGAAGAAAGGAATAAAAAATCTGATGATATACTATTTCAGATTTTAAAAAATAGCTAAAATTACAAAAATAACCTTAATTTTGCAACACTGCAGGATAATCGAGGAAAACTGCACACGGAGTGTAAATAGATCATGAGCGTTGAAATCACAAAATCAAAGGCTGAGATTTATTCTCATTTCTCATACTAAAAACTATTCTCATATGATCACTACTCTCTCTCTCTCTCTATATATATATATATATATATGTGTGTGTGTGTGTGTGTGTGTGTTGGAGTAGTCTTAATATCTAGCTCGAAAAGTAGTTCGCTAGTAGGTCCATGAGACTGCAGGTCCACGGAAGGAGTTCGACAGAAGTGGGTAGAGCTGTGTAAGTCGAGGAACTTGATGAGCTATTCGAGTTGGATAGATATGAAAAAGATATGGTGTATATCTTATTTCCTTGTTGGACAAGATTTATCCTTATCAATATTAGATTTGGATAGGAATAAATCTATTAGAGATAGATTTAGGTTTAGATATATCTTACCATATCTAGGTTATATATTTCTTATGTATCTAGGAATATTTCCCTATAAATACCCTTGCTCCCCACCAATTGTAATTTGTCAATTATTGTTACATACTTTGTATTTTCTTCACCATAATAATATCATCACCGTGAGGCTTGAAGAGTGGACGTAGAGCTTACGCTTGAACCACAACAATTCTTTGTGTCATTAATTTTCTGTTAGTTATTTGTGTCTGCAATTACTTCAATTCAAAACAAATTGGTGCGGTGAACGTGGAGGAGGAAAAATTGTGATGGGTTCAACCAAGTTCGAGGTTGAGCATTTCATGGGATCCAATGATTTTGGTTTGTGGAAGTTGAAGTTGCAAGCGTTGTTTGTGCAGCAAGGCTTGGACGGTGCCTTGAAGGGAGAGGCTGGGTTACCCGACACGACGACAGAGCAACAGAAGAAAGATACACTGGCGAAGGTGCATAGTGCACAGATTCTGAGTCTCGACATACGGTGTTGATGAAGGTGTCGAAGGAGAAGACGACATCGGAAGTATGGACCAAACTTGAATCCTTATATATGAAGAAGTCCCTGGCAAATCGGCTCTATCTTAAACAGTCATTTTATTCGTTTAAGATGTAAGAGGGAAGACCGATCAACGAGCAGCTTAACGAGTTCAATAAGTTGATCCTCAATCTGACAAATATCGATGTGGCGATAGGTGATGAGGATCTAGCGTTGATGTTGTTGAGTGCACTGCTAAAGAGTTATTCGAATTTCAAGGAAGCCATAATGTATGGAAGAGAGTCATTGACCGTGGATGAGGTTTAGTCTGCTCTAAGTTTGAAGGAGTTAAATGAGAAGAACGAAGAGCGAGAGAACTCTCATGGAGAAGGCCTGGTGGCATGAGCGGCTCGAGGATGATCGGAGATGAGGAACTCCAACAGGGGAAGTTTGAGGTCGAGGTCGAGGCCAAAGCCAAAGGCGAAGTCGAAGGTCAGGTGCTTTCTTTGCCATAAGGAGGGACATATCAAAAGAGATTGTCCGGAGAGGCATACGAAGCAGGAGCAGAAGCAGCAGACGGATGTAGTTGTTGCTGAGCAGGAATATGACTCTGAAGAGATATTGGTGATTTTGAATGAGCGCTCAAAGAGGGAATGTATAATGGATTCAGGTTGTACATCCCACATGACACCTAATAAGTCATGGCTCGAAGGGTTCGAGGAGCAGGAGAACTTTAGTGTTCTTCTGGGTAACAATAAACCATGCAAGGTGGTTGGAATGAGTTCGGTGAGGATAAAGATGCATGATAATACAGAAAGAGTACTTCGAGGTGTAAGTTATGTTCCAGAGCTTAAGAGAAACTTGATCTCTTTCGGGATTTTCGATGAAATGGGTTACACGATCAAGAAGAAAGCTAGGACCTTGAAGGTTTGCAAAGGATACCTGGTCTTGATGAAGGGAGCTTGAACGAATGGAATTTACACTCTGATGGGGAGCAGGGTGATCGGGATGTCTTCGATAGTGATGGTCGATAATTCAGTACTGTGGCACAGGCAACTCGATCACGTTAGTGAGAGGGGACTGTAGGAGTTATCGAAGCGAGATCTATTGCTCGAGGATAATATCAGAGAGTTGGATTTCTATGAGAATCGCATCTATGAGAAATCTCACCGGTTGAAGCTCGGTGTAGGTCGACAGAGAGCTCGAGGAACTCTGGACTACACCCACTCAGATCTATGGGGACCTTCAAAGGTTAGTTTAAATGGAGGAGCGAGGTACTTCATGAGCCTCATTGATGATCACTCGAGGAAGGTGTGGGTCTATATCTTGAAGAATAAGAGTGATGCTTTAGAGACCTTCAAGAAATAGAAAGTGTTGATAGAAAATCAGATCGGAAGGAAGGTGAAGAGGCTATGAACTGACAATAGTCTTGAGTATTGCTTGAAGGAGATCGAGAGGTACTGTTTGCAAGGCACAAGACAGTGGTTGGAACACCTCAGCAGAACGGATTGGCGGAGAGGTAAAATCGGACATTGCTGGAAAGAACGAGGTGCATGTTGTTCAGTGCAAAGTTACCCATGTTGTTCTGGGAAGAAGAAGTGACTACTACAGCTTATCTGATCAACTGGTGCCCCTCGACTACACTTAGTTTCAAGATACCGAAAGAAATATGGTCTGGACATCCTCCGAATTTTAGCAACCTTAGAGCTTTTGGTTGCGTGGCTTATTCAAATGTCAGAGAAGATAAGCTTGGGAGGAGGGCATTGAAATGCATATTTATCGGGTACCTTGAATGAGTGAAAGGGTACAAGTTATGGTGTCTCGAGCCATATGTAAGAAAGTGCATCATTAGTAGGGATGTGATGTTCAAGGAGGAGCTGGTAGGAGATCTGGATAAAGGGGCCGAAGAATGGGAAAATATTTTTGCGAGACAAGGTGGTGCTTCGGAGGAACAGTCTGACAAGGTCGAATGAAATAGATCGGTTGCTGAGATTAAGGCGGAGTCAACTAGTGTGTCGAAGAGTGCACCTCAGGTGGATGGCGAGATCAAAGTGGTTCAAGGGTCGGGTGCGCTTCAAGATTATATTCTAACGAGAGATAGAGAGCGTAGGAAGATTAGACCTCCCACTTGATTCGGATATGTTGATGTGGTAGCATATGCCTTCGTTATGGTGGAAGAGGTAGAGTTGGATGATACTTAGCCTAAGAGCTATACTGAGGCCATAAGTTGTAAGGAGATGCTCAAATGACTCGATGTCATGAAGGAGAAGATGGACTACATAAAAAAAAATAACACCTGGGAGTTTGTGGATAAGCCGAGGGAGAAGCAATCGATAGTTAGTTGTAAGTGGATCTTCAAGAAGAAACATGAGGTTTTTGGGGATTAGATTCAAAGCTAGACTAGTTGCTCGAGGCTTCACGCAACGGGAAGGTGTGGACTGTGGCGAGGTGTTTGCACCAGTGGTGAAACAAAGGTCAATTAGGCTGATCTTGTCGTTAGTTGCTCGGTACGACATGGAGTTGGAGCAACTGGATGTGAAGACCGCATTTGAGTTCGGAGAGCTGGAGGAAAGGATCCTTATGACGCAACCTGAGGACTTCGAGGAAGCTGGTAGTGGGAAGAAGGTGTGACTTCTCAAGAAGTCATTGTATGAATTGAAGCAATCTCCAAGGCACTGGAATAGGTGGTTCGACAAGTTTATGGTTCATCAGGACTTTGTTCGATGCAAACACGACCTATGTGTATATTTTTGACGTGAAGATATGAAGACTCGAATTTATCTACTGCTGTATGTAGATGATATGCTGATAGCGAGTCGAGATAAGCAAGAGATAGCCGAACTGAAAAAAGCTCTGAGTCAGGAGTTCGAGATGAAGGATCTCGGTTGTGCATGAAGGATCTTGGGTATGGAAATAGTTCGAGACAGAGCTCGAAGAAGACTCACATTATCTCTAGAAGGATATTTGATGAAGGTTCTTGAGAAGCACGGAATGAAGGATGTAAAGTATGTGCTCACTCCGTTAGCAACTCATTTTAAGTTGAGTGTTGTTGAAAAACTCGACGAAGAGGAACGGGAGCTTATGAGAGGTGTTCCTCAAGCGAGCATTTCTGGTTCGTTGATGTATGTTATGGTCTGTACGAGACCCGATCTTGCTTTTGCTCTCAGCATGGTTAGTAGGTTCATGGCCGAACCAAGGAAAGAGCATTGAGCAGCTCTAAAGTAGGTCCTCAAGTACTTTCAAGGAACAGTTGGGAAGATTTTAGTCTTTTAAGATGATGGTTCGAGCTCAAGGCTCCCAGTCGAAGGGTTCGTAGACTCGGATTATACAGGATGTATGTATACGAGGAAGTCGTTGATGGGTTTTTTGTTCACATTATATGGAGCGGCGATTAGTTGGAGAGCAAGTCTGCAGAGGATAGTTGCCTTATCTTCGACGGAGGCGGAGTACATTGCCTTGACCAAAGCGATTAAGGAAGGTCAGTGGTTGCTCAGGTTTATGAATGAACTTGGGATTGATCAAGGAAATATGAAGGTCTCCTATGATAATCAAGGTGCTTTGCAGTTGGCAAAGAATGACGTCCATCATGAGAGAACTAAGCACATTGATGTGAAGTTCCATTTTATTAGAGATGTTGTGGCAACTAGAGAGGTCGAGCTGCACAAGATCAATACCCTCGATAATCCTGTAGATATGATTACGAAGTTTGAGTACTAAGTTTGAGTACTGCTTGAAATTGATCAAACTGTTGAAGTCGAACTGAAGAGGAGGTGCCAAGCTAATGTGATATTGAGCCTAAGGTGGAGAATTGTTGGAGCAGTCTCAATATCTAGCTCGAAAAGTAGTTCGCTAGTAGGTCCATGAGACTGCAGATCGATGGAAGGAGTTCGACAAAAGTGGTTAGAGCCGTATAGGTCGAGGAACTCGATGAGCTGTTCAAGTTGGATAGATATGGAAAAGATATGGTGTATATCTTGTTTCCTAGTTGGACAAGATTAATCCTTATCAGTATTAGATTTTGATAGGAATAAATCTATTAGAGATAGATTTAGATATATCTTACCATATCTAGGTTTTATATTCCTTACGTATCAAGGAATATCTCCCTACAAATACCCCTGCTCCCCACCAATTGTAATTTGTCCATTATTTTTACGTACTTTGTATTTTCTTCACCATAATAATATCATCACCGTGAGGCTTGAAGAGTGGACGTAGAGCTTACTCTCGAACCACTATAATTCTTTGTGTCGTTTATTTTCTGTTAGTTATTTATGTCTGCAATCACCTCAATTCATAATATATATATATATATATATATATATATATATATATATATATATAT
>JAPKLW010000387.1:198387-256437 GCA_026898455.1 Plectranthus barbatus | reverse complement strand
ATATATATATATATATATATATATATATATATATATATATATATATCATGTTTATATTTTTTCGAATTGCAACCTTTAAATTAACTTATATTCCATTCTCACAATATTATTTATTTATTATTTATCTCCTATTTATAATTAATGATAAGCAAAATATATTTATATTAATTTTATTTTTGTATCATTATTACCTTACTATTTAATAATCAAAATCAGATACAAATTTTAATTTTCTATTATTATTTGAATAATCTTTCAAACCGTTTAAAATGGCCGAACCAAACGGTTTTAACATGGCTTGGTTGGTTTTGTTTGAAATAATTATTTGGCTGATTTTGTTTGAAAAAATCTTAAACCGTAACTATTTGTTTGGCCTGTACTTCTATATTCAAACCGGCCAAATTAATTGGACCGTGCACACCCCTAATTAAAAGATATATCAAATCTATTTCGTTTCCAGATTTTAAATTAATATCTATTCTAGAATGAACTGAGAATTCACGAAAAATAAGGAATGATAAGATTAACTTAGTCAAGTGCAACACTAGCATTGACTAAGTTAATTATAACACCATGATGTTAAACATATATATTAAACATAACATTAACTGTAACACTAGGATGAACTATATTAAACATTGTATCTTCAGAAAATATCAACGTCATTTTGTTTACTACCTATTATACTCCGATCCTAACCGGTGTAGGAAATACATTCCTAATTAAATTGTTCATTATAACTTTGAGGCTTCATATCTCAACAAAACGATTGTGATTCAATACAATGTAGACTGGGTGTTCAAAGAGTTTATTTGAGTTAGGTTAAACTTTTTCTAAAACATAAGTGGGTGAACACCCAGAAATAGTGGCATGCAACAATTTTTTTTTATGAGTTAGTCACGATATTATGTTGCACCTTTCACCAACTTAGAGGACCACGAGATTAACTAGGCTATCGACATCAGTATAAAAATTTCTTGAGACAATAGTGAAAAGGAAAATAAATAATACTACGTAGGGGTAAATATGTCTTTTCGTACAAGAACTAAAGCTCATCTTTCTCAAGATTAGTAGTATAAGTTGAGTCGTTGACATCAGCCCGCATATGATTTTCTTGAACTACCCTTTGAATGATATAAGCATTAATTGATAAAAAAGAGAGAAATAATGTTTGTGAAAAAAGAAAAAAAAGAAGTTTCCAAAACAAAACAAAAACGACATCAGTTTAAAATATTGATAAATCAACCATCCCCGCCATGCTAGAGAGTGAGAGATGAGAGGCGGCCGAGAGGAACGTAATATCACGTGAAACTTCAAAGAGATGAGAAAAGAAAGAAGAGAATTTGTTTTTGAATAAATATTGAAAAAATGATATCTGTTATAAATATATTTATTTGATGGGCATTACTTAAGATATACTTTAGAGATATATAACATATCTTTCTAGATTTCTATAGATGATATGATTTCATCCTTATATATAGGACATGATATTGTAATTCTCTACACTTCTGTAACGCCCCTCGTAAATTTTAAATGTAATTATCACATTTCCGGAGATTATATTTTGTTATCGAATCCAATTCGAAGCTATGCGATCGATTTGATTGGAAATTTATTATTTTGAGCATTTATTTAATTTCCAATCCTATTTCAAGAAGAATAAATAAATATTGAATTAATAATTAATATCGATAATTTATTTGATGACCCGATATTTTCATATCGGGATAATATCGATCGATAAATATTCGCGAGTAGACAAAATATTACGGTCTCCCGTACAATGACGCGAGGAGATGTGGAGTTGACGTGAGGTGATGTTAAAGTGACCGATGTGATAAGCGAATGACAACCACTTTAACCTTTTTGACTTTCGGTAATTCCGAAATTATCCTCGCCTCCCTTCTATAAATAGAAGGCTTACACTTCAAGTTTTACTTTCACTTTCTCTCACAAATTACTCCAAAGAATTTCCGGCAAGAATTCCGGCGAACTCCGGCGAGCTCCGACGAAGCTCCGGCGAAGTGTTTTCAAGGTAAAACTATACCTTTTCGGAATCCTCTCTTCGTTTCCTTTCCATTTCCAACCTTAGAATCTCTTTCTTTTGTATTTCGAAGTAAGAAATCAAGGAATCAAGGGTCGATTAAGCCCCCGAAGCTCAACGAACGTCCTAGAGGTATAAATCGAACCTTCCTCTAGCTATTTTATCGATTTAAGCATGTTATGGTTTATGCCCTAGTTTAGAAATGTCATGATCTAGGCTTGATATAGAGTTGATGAGTACGTATGCATGTTTAGCATGTTATATTATGAGCCTAGAAACGATATATCGACCTAGGAATCGATTTGTGTTGATTTTGGAGCATTTTTGGTATATTTGTCCAATATGGTAATATTGTGGTTAAATCTCGATTCCAACATGTTTTGATGGTTTAAATCATGTCTAGACTCATTATATATGTTCAGAAACCATTTGGTGTTGTTAGAAATCGATTGGACGAGTCCGGATAACCGTTTGAGCCAAAACACAAAAATCCCGCCGAAGGCATCAAGCCTCTATTTCGATCGACACAAAGCCAAAATTTTGATCGACACAATCTGTGTCGATCGACACAGATGCTGTTCCTTAAGATTTTGTTGTCGACCATTTGTATCGTTCGACACACTTCATTTTGATCGACATTCTTGACATAACAAGCCATTTCGATCGACACACTTGGTGTCGGTCGACACACACATGAATTCGGTCGACATTTCTTCATGTCGACCGACACAAACCAAACCGGTCGACACATGCTTTGGTCGACACACACATGTATGTCAAACGTGCATATCGATCGACACCACCTATGTCGTTCGATACATATGCATAATTTGAAATTTTCAACTTTCATTCTTCGATCGATTCGACTTATCATTCATACCTTTTGATATCCTTTCGATTGATCATTTAATACAACCATATCTAAACTCTAAATTCATCTTTCAATCAATTGAATTCCAATTTCGATCGATATTCCTTGTATCAATCGACAATGAGATGTTATCTTCCATAACTTCTCCGAGAATCTTTTCAATTCAAATCGATTTGATTTGCTTGACCAAACTCTTGTAACTCGAATTTCCTTTGAAGCTTATTGTTTAAACCAAACTTGTTAAACCTCAACCTTTGAAATCTTAATTCGATCTTTGTCTGAGATCAAGAATCTCCTCGATTATTTCGTTGAAACAACTTGATGAGTTCTTATACTCTCAAGCAATGTACAATGATTCATAATGAATATGAAACATTTTTCAATCTTAAACTCTGAAAGTACTTAGTCACTTGACGAAGTCATTTGTTTTGTTCAAACAAATTGAACTACTATTCATGCTTCTTGAATTAAGGCTTGATATTGAATCACGAGCTATCAAATTAAAGTTTGACTACCTTGTCCGTCAAACTAAATTGCCAAGACATTTTTCCATATCCTTACCCGATGGCTCAAACGTGAAAAGTCCAAGATCGACTAAGAGTCTAGAACTATTTAATAAGTTAGATTTCAAATAATCTATTATCCCTTGAGGATTTATTTGTATTCCTTATGTAATAGGAAAGGGAAAGGAGAAGATCAATTACTAGAACAACCAATCACGTAACCGCACCTACTCAAGGTGGGCTTTCTTTCACCCCTATATAGTGGGCCAAATTAAAAATATGAAAATGATGTTTTCTTTTCAAAACATATCAAGCATGAAATGAAATGTTTTGTTTTAAACTGCTTTGTCATTGCCTACTGTTTTGTGTTTGCTATCTGTCCTCTCAGTGGGGGAACCCCACTCAGAGAAGAACATCAAACGTATTCAACGTGGATGTTGACTCTGCATATTGCGAGTCTTATCGATCGTACCCAGGTAGTGAAAGAGATACCATGGGTTAGTGCACTATGATGCTGACATGTTAGGGGTCATGCCCTACTCGGACTAGCATCGTGACTATGGTAGGTGGCCACCTCCCAGTCACATAATCATTTGCAGATAGTTTAATAAAGTAAAAAGGAGCATGCTCATTCATGAAATGTTTTGGTGCCATGGGAGGATTTCAAACTTGAAACCCCATGTGCGACCCGATTAAAAAGGCATGACAAACTTATATGTATGTATGTTTTCGGGCATGTGTTCACTAAGTACAATTTGTACTTAGCCCCTCGCATTATTTCTAAAATGCGCAGGTTAAAAGAAGCTTTTGGAGCAAGAGTACGAGGCAGCAGTCGAAGTGGAGCTGAAGATTCTTTTTGTAATAGTTAGATGCTGAAGTATGTATCTTCATATACATACTTCATTGATAACTTTCCGCTGCTGAAACTCTTTATCTTTTGTTAGCCTTTTGATGACATCATATATTTGATTTACTCAAGAAGCTACGATCCCTTCTTGAGGAGGCACTCCGTTATTACCTTTTGCTTAACTTGGGATAAGTGTGATGGTTTCTTTCTTATCTGCTTGAACTCTTCTTATTGATTGATATCCCAAGTGCAAGTCTCGTTCCCGATGTGCCTCAACTGTCTTATTTAAGCCTTGTTTATAAATCGGGGCGTGACAACTTCAATGATCAATAATATTCTCTATTTTCTCTCTATCGTGTTCTCTCTATTTTTTTTTCTTTATTATTATTTATTTGCGATATACAAAGGATTCGATTCACAACACGTTATCAGCACAAAACTCTAATCAACTGAGATATTTTGGTGTGTATGCCCTAGGAAAGAATCGTGTCTTTCCTGCAAAATAACGTCTCAATTCTAATCTTGATTAAATATTTAAAACGAAGTGCATGTATTATCAATTAGTATGGCTTAAATAGTTTATGAAATTTGCAGTCTATGCCGATTTATTGTGATAGTCTTATTTTTATTTTGGGGATTTGATAATCATGCTACGAATATTTGTATAAGTGATGAATATTTAATTTTCGTTAATTTTCCCCGGACTACTTTATATATAGCTTTTGCTTTATTCTTAATTTCGTTGCATTAGTGTGCTAAAATACATGGAATTGTGGTCCATTATTCTTGAACTCAATAATTTTCAATTGAGATTCATTACTTTGTCCATGATTATTTCTTGTATAATTATCACATAATTATATATCCTAATAAAATCATATATTCATGGATATTATGAACAAATATTTTTTTAAATGCTGAGGACAAATAACTTATCGTTCATGTGTGTTATAAATATTTTCTTTCGTTTCAGCATGAATCGTGAGCATGAATATAACTTTGAAGGATATTGATATTTATGTGTGATATGCCCTCTACTTAATTACATTATCTTTGCTTCTTTATACATTGTGGTGTATTAATGCTAGAAGTTAAGAAATAAGGTATTGCATTATTCTAATTGCTTAATTGGGTTATGGATAACAGTTAATTATGTTATTATGATCAACAAAATTTTAGTACCAACTTATGTGGCATAATTTAATGGTTGGTTTAATTTTGATAGCTTAATCATATATTATATCAAAATGCTATCGCCCATGATTATTGTTTCTATATCTTCTTTTCTTCTTGATCAACATGTTAGTAATATTCCTTTTATAAAATTTTATATAGTTTGAAAATGTCTGATATCAACAAAAAAAAATTTGCTGAGCTCGCCCTTGATGACAGTAATTATTTAACATGATCTTTAGATATTGAGATTCATCTTACATCATGTGATCTAAGCGAGACTATAATTTAAGGCTCTTCAAGTAGCTCTGCCCAGAAGGCAAAAACTTTACTTTTTCTTCGTCATCATCTGAACAAAGACCTAAAAAATGAATACCTCACTGAAAATGATCATGTTATCTTATGGCAATCCCTTAAGGATCGCTTTGATCAAGAAACTTCAGTTATCCTACCTCAAGCACAATCTGATTGGCTAAATTTGCGATTTCAAGATTTTAAGTTTGCAAATGAATATAATTCAGCTTTACGCCGAATTGTGTCGCAATTAAAACCCTATAAGCGAAAAATTACAGAGACTGAAATGATAGAAAAAACACTATCAACATTTCATGCTAGTAATCTCGTACTCCAACAGCAGTACCGAGCTAAAAATTATGGTAAACATTCTGAACTTATATCTGCTTTACTAGTAGTAGAAAAACACAACCAGCTTCTTATGACAAACCATAATGCAAGACCTGTTGGTTCACAAGCTGTGCCTGAAGCACATGCTATTGCCCAACAATACAATGCTACCAGAGGTAGAGGACGAGGTCGAGCATACATTCGTGGTAGAAGAGACTGGTCACAATGGGATGATCGGGATCATGGATACAACAATAGATCTCAAAGTTATGGAAGAAGAAATAACAATAAACCACACCTACAAAAGACAAATTCATCTCAACAAGCAACTGATAAGAAAGTTATAGGTGTGGATGTGATGACCATTGGTCTTGCATATGTCGTACTCCTTTGCACTTAGTGGAAGCATATCAAAGAATGTTAAAAAAAAAGAAAGACAAAAATACCCAAGATTTGCTTGAAGCAAACTTGGTTATCAATCATGATGAAGATGATGATGATGATGACTTATTGAAAGATGAGCTCGTTCAGGATGAAGATCCAAACAAATTGAACTTTTAAATTCCTTTAAAGATCTCTAGGATTTCTTATGTTTTGCATTCCCTTTATTGTTATTTTGATTTTCGTTTATGAACTTATTAAGAACTTCTTTTAATTATCTATGCATAATGAAATTATTGAGTTTTATTTACTTGAATGTTTTTACGCATTTATTCAACATCAATTATCATGTTGCGATGAAAATAAAAATTAATGACCCGTAATTTCTAATCTTATGGCATGAGGGGGTCTTATTGGGCATATTTCTATAATGTGTCGGATTATAATAATGTGATATCACATACAAATAAAAATTTATCTTTCCGTAGATATATGTGGACCAATTTATCAAAAATTAGGGTCATTTTTAAATTCATGGTTCTTATTCCTTTAAATCCGACCAACTGCATATTGTAATTATTCCCCATATAATAGTATGGTAAATAAATAATCATTTCCCATCTGCGAATTATTTTATTACAGTCTATATTTAATATCACCACCAAAATATACCTCTATGGGCCCTCAACGTAATATAAAAATATACGTTGTACAAAAATCTTCGTCTATAAATAAACCCTAGTAGCCTATTATAGAGTACGTTGACTGTAAACATAAAGAAGATCATTTGTCGGCATTAGGGGGAGATATAAGCCCAAAGATAATGGAATGTCGAAGAATGTAAAAGAATTAAAAGATCTTCATAGTTAAAGCCACACATGAATGAATCAAAGCTTGCAATGTTTAGCAAGTAATCTGCCATATGCATTTATAAATGCATCTATATTATGTAGTGGAGTGATTGAACTTATGCACCATAAATAATTAAAAACTCTAATGGACCAAATGAATGAAACTCCTTAATACTAGAAGTATGAGAGATTTCATACCAAAAGTATGAGATATATTTGGTGCATAAATTAAAAATCTGCGGTCAATAAAATTAAATATATAAATAACACTCCAGTGACCCTTGAAGAGGAATATGTGACCTCTCGAAGAGGATTGTCCTGAAGACATGAATACCAATACATTAGCACGTGCACCAAATAATAATATTATTGGGATTGCGGAACAAATAAATCAAAATAATATGAAAAATGATAAAAATCATATAATGCCATGAATACTATGAGTAAAGGAGAAGAACATAAACTTTATAATTATCGACAACATACTTATTCCACAATTGCTCCAATCTGGATCCAGAGCTTAAATGCCAGAAGCATTATGATTAGCCAAAAATGTAAAAATGAGCAATTGGAATAGATATTAACTCGCTCATGAATATTATCCCTGCAGGATATACTGATTACTATGAGGTGGTGAAATATAAAGCGAGATTAAGATCTCAAGGGTTTTTCGCAGAGACCCATACTTGATTTTAAATAAATTACTCTCTTATGTGAATGGCATAATGTTCCGCTATTTGATTTCTATGGCAGAAAATATAAATTTATATGTGCAGTTACTAAAAGTTATGACTTGATATGAGTCATTGGACAATAATATTTATATGAAATCCTTGATGGATTTTATATAATTAAGGTAAAGGAAATAGATCGCAACATAGATAGTGATGTGACCACTATATAAATTCCTCTTGAAGAAGGAATATATTAACTTGAAAATTAATTCATGCCTAAAGACGGAGTATGAATTAAATGACTTGGATACAACCAAGTATTATATCGACCTGCAGATTGACAATCTCCCGAAGGAGTTATTATTATTTCTAAATCAGTCGATGTATAATAAGAGTTTTAGTGAGATCTATTATGTCTATTTAGAACACCAATGTCATTTGATCCCCAGAAGTGGATAATATCTCATTTAGATTTAAAGAAGATAACATGGTATTTTTGGACCAGAAGTTCTCGATTTAAGTGTCTTTTTGTATACTATTTTATCAGGACTGATACAATATTCGAAATTATCTTGCTAGCAAGACTTGGTGCTTCTCTTACAAAGAGACATTGAAATAAGCACATTATTTGTTATCTTCAATGTATACAAATCTTGGTATATTTTATAAGAAACCAAGTATGACATTGGTGGTTTAACTAAACAAATGAATATTTATTTGATCTTGATAATTATAGATCTTCGACTGGTTATTTTATTCTCTGTTGTGGTATTGACATTTCTTATCAGTTTGAATACTTTTCTAAACTACTCATCATGATATTTTCTTTTGAGAATTACAAAAGGAGTATGATTAATATTCTTTTGCATACATTGGAAGATCATATGATATTATGATACTTAACATATTCCTCACCCTCCAGTATGAGGATAATATACTTGTGTTGCATATATGAGTAGTGGGTACACTAGAGTTGTATTCTTTTACCTACATCAATTCCCCAAGAATTATCAATTTGTTATTCACAATACTTGATCTTGTGGTAATCCTGAAGATTATTCATTAAGTTACTTCGTACATATATGGATAATATTGCATTGTTTATAATTATAAGATTATTATGTTGAGTGAAGTGACAAACTAAAACTAATCATGAAGATTTTAAATATCATTGTTTTGAGGGGGAGCGGCATTTTGAAAATTAAACCTTGAAGGTTTACATTATGCCCAGAAGGCTAAATAGATGTACTCTTTTTACCTTACTAAGTTTTTTTTCCCAATGGGTTTTCTTAGTTAAGGTTTTTAACGAGGCATCTAGTGCAACACGTGAATAAACGTATGTCATGTACTCTTTTTCTCGATTGTTTTATCCTAAAGGGTTTTCAGCGAGGTTTTTAATGAGGCATGAACAAAACGAAGTAATGTCCAAGGAGGAGTGTTATAAATATATTTATTTGATGGACATTACTTAAGATATACTTTAGAGATATATACCATATCTTTCTAGATTTTTATAGATGATATGATTTCATACTTATATATAGGACATGATATTGTAATTCTCTACACTTCAATGACCAATAATATTCTCTATTTTCTCTCCATCGTGTTCTCTTTATTTTTTTCTCTTTATTATTGTTTATTTGCGATATACAAAGGATTCGATTCACAACAATAGTGTCTTTTTTCTTTCAGGGGTCAAATAAAAAGATACCATACGACAATTAATACTCTGCTAAGTGTTAATAGAAGGGAAAAAATATTTAATAAAAGCTCGAGCTCGAATTCATTAATTTAAATGAAATTTATTTCTACCACAAAAGGATTGGAGTGAATCACATATTAAAAACTAGTTTGTGATAAATAGGAATAAATCTACACCATTCATCTAAAAAAATTAATGGTTGAGATTTTTTTTTCCAGATTTCATGCTTTTTTTTGCTTTATAAATCATGCTTAATCGAATTAAGCATGATTAATAAAGCAATTAAGCACGAACGAAAATTATACTTAAATTTTCAATCTTTAATACTTTAATCTCAACCATTGATGCTATGAATTATTGGCTGAGATTCATTCTTATTTAACACAAACTTTATTTTTAGCACTAGATCATAACTCCAAAAGGATAATTATAGATAGATAATCAAAGAATTCTATTTGAAAGAATTTTCACTTAATAAACTAATCTAAAATATTTAGATAAGATTTATTTAAAAGAACGAAATAAGCAATTATTTATACATATAAACTAAAAACGTTAAAAAGCCAAATGTCAGATAAAAACATGAGGAAATCCTTATAATAAAGAAGAATTATTATCAAATTATTTTAATCATACAATAAATAGAAGCCCAAAAAATAGTAAAACAAAACCGATTTTTATAGAACACTTATAATACCTCTTAAATATTTATAAATTGATAATTAAAAAACATGAAACTAAAATAATTAGATTATGATAATATTTGTGTTGATATAACTCACATATTTGCAAGGAAGATGGCAGGCAAGATGCCTGCGGAGCGGAGCAGGCATTTGCCCATTGCTAGCCGTGAGTTAATTAGTAGGCCGGGGGTATGGTGCGGGATATTTTAGACTTTTTGTACCTTGTAGGGTTTTTATATAAATATTTGATGTGTTTGTATATTGGCCGTGATTCATAATAAAATATCGAACAGCTCCTCCGTGGTGGACGTAAGGAAATTATGTTCTTGCGTTCTTTACTTTCTCGTTTACAATTGATATACTATTATTGTCATCTTTCACAATAATTTGAATATTAAAATTTTGCAACACTACCATATTAAATAAACTAAAATAATTAAATGAGTATTTAGGAATGTACATGAAATATTAAACTTCAGTAAATATTCATATGATCATAACTTGCATTATTTGTTTGTGATTTTAATGTATTTCTCATCTCAAGGTGTTCCATATCCATATTATATATAGATTAAATGTTAATATTTTATATTGATTAGTTATAAGTTTATTTTAATCCCAAGTGATTTTCCTAATCTTTAATCCCAAGACAAAGCAAAACACTCCAAGCACGCTCTCAATTTCAGCAAACTAAAGCTTTACAACCAATGACATTATACTGAAAAGTTATACAAATATTTCCTTATGGAGTCTATCAATATAAAAATCATAAATGTATAAGATTAAAATTCATGGTTGAGATTCATTAATTTTGTAAAAAAGATATATATGTTTTGAACTAAAAGTATTTTATCGGAACTAAACAATTTCAACAAAATACGTATTCAGTTCAAATCAAAAATAGACCTTACATTTTTATATCTAAATCGTTACTATTTTCAATTATATGTTATAGTTTTATGAACGACATGTTGTAAGAATTTAATTGTAGATAAAAAAAATAATGAATAGACATATATTCAAAATATAATGTACAATAGTATTTCGAAATTTATAATATAAAGTTCTATTTTTTATCACTTTTTAAATACGGATGTTGTTAGAAAATTTGTTAGAAATTTCCTTATTTTATATTATTTTGATGGGTCAAAGCATGTAAAAATCATCTTAGTTTGTCTCTAGATTAGGCCCAGTTAGATATAAAAAAAATATATAAAGTTCTATATAGAATCCTTATCGAGTTGTAAATTGAAGCTGATTCGAAGACCAGACTGAGTCAGTCTGGAAAGCGCAAGACTCGAACAAACTAAGGTTCATCTGAACTTACAAGTCTGGTATACATGAGTCTAAACTGACAAGTTTGGACTACACCAAGTACGGGAGTAGCCAGTATGATTTTGTTAAGTCCAAGATACCAAACTTACCAGTATGGGATCGAGTGTATACTGATTAAAGATGTCACCAAGCATGGACTTGCAAGTATGGCAACATCAGTATGGATTTCTCAGTTCCAGTCCCTGCGAAAAGAGACAAAGTGAATGTCCAGAGGACCGTACTAACAAGTACATACTTTAAGGAATGAAGATTCCTTAAAGTGTGCAAGCTCAAGACCCCAGTCTTGATACCTAGGACTTACCAGTCCAGGATCCCTCGGACTGACAGATTGATGTTTTAACGAAAAGAGGAACGGTCGATATCCATGTCAGAAAAAGCGGAGCAGGTGCAAAATCTATGAAAAAAGAACCACTTACTCGCAGTGTGCAGCAGTCGAAAGAGACACTGATTGGACATCCTTCAATCTATCTCAAACGGATATTAGTTTCAAACCTTCAACCTCACGACTATAAATGCTGGAGGATTTCATCAGAAGAAGGTTACTGACTCGAATTGATCATTCAATCATATCGAACACAAACCAAGCTTACGTTTCTAAAAGTGCAGAAACTCTAATGTTCGAGGCTCTTAAGCTTTTTCGTGTGTCACTCTAGTGAACAAGAGACTCAAAACTTCCAAGTTCTAGAGTTTTTTCTTGGTAATCTTTCTCTCTAAGAAAGATTACAATTGTCAAGTATATCTAGTACTTTGACTCTAATAGGCTTATTGCCGCCAAGCTGATAGTTCGGGTAAACTCTAAACACCCCATTCTGGCAACGAGGAGGCTGCGTGGTGTGCCCACACTCCAAGGAGCTGCGAAGAGAAGGACGAGCAAGGATCAAGCGAGTGAGCTTGTGAATCAGTGGACGAGGCATTCACCGACAAGAAATAGATCGTAGGAGCACCTGTGTAATCCTTGTTTTAGTGGATTTCTAGACCTTGAGTCTGAAGAGTGGACATAGGACCTTTAGAGTTCAAACCACTACAACCTTTTTATTTTTATTGCTTCTTTTTGTGAGCTTACTTACATTTCAAACTCAACACTCAAGTGTTGTAGTATATACTGAAAACTGACACTAAGCATAGTTGGACTTAAGTACATAAACAAGATTTGACAAACCAAACTGACTCGTCACTATCAATTTGGATAAGTGCAAGTTTATCAAATCTAAAATTAATTTTCCGGTGTACAACTTAGCATACTCTGATAAAACCGGGACCAACAAGTAAATTGAACATTGATTCTAATTAATATTTAAACAAATATTTCAAAATAACTAGCAAACTTATTTTCTCATGATAATATATTTTTTATATTATAAAAATTACAAAAACTCTTATAGTAAAAAAATTATTTTATTTTAGTATGTTTGTAGATTAGACAAAAAATTCTATTATTCTTTGAAAATTATAAGTTTTAAAAAACTAATATTTATTTATTTACATTGAATATAAGTCATTGGATAAATTGAATCGAAAATAAATTTAAGGTCATATTCTATTTGTATTATTTAAAAAATATAACTATGCTTTCTTCTAAATTTAATTTTATCTTCGAGAAAATTCAAATTATTTGTAATATATTTGTTAAAAAGATAAAAATTAATTACTGTAAAAAATTTATATTTACTTATAATTTAAAGTTTAAAAGGTATAAACTTTAATTGTACGGATGTAATTTTAGTATATTGTATAATGGACTCGAGCGAAGAGAATTAGAACAAATGATATTTTGTTTTCCTTGTTTATCAATTTTAGTTTTTCTTATAAATAAGAGTAATAGATTTCATTGTTTAGAGTGTAGAGCAATTTCAATTTCCACAGAGTTTTGTAACAGTTGATTACAAGAAACAAAACTCATAAAATTCATCCATATTTTCTTCTTCTTCTTCTTCTTCTTCTTCTTCATCTTCCTTCTTATTTTCGATTGATTGTTTGTGATGTTTTGGATCAAAAGGGCCAACAAGTGGTATCTAGGGCCAATGTTGAGTGCCAAAAATCATAGGTTGGGAAAACATGACTTTGATAGCAGTAAATACGGCACGGGCAACACAATCTAGTGGTTCGTTCGTGTACCCGCAGTTGACACACACGAACTACACCAGTTGGGTGATTCGTGTGCAAGCCATGATGGAAGATCAAGCAGTCGAACTAGTTGAGAGCGCCCGGCTCGACAAGAAGGCAAGATCGCGCCTCTTGCAGGCATTTCTAGAAGATCTTCTCTACAAGTTGCTAGAAATAAGACGATGAAGGAAGTTTCAGATTGCCTAAAGAGAAGATTCTTCGGGGTAGATCGAGTAAAGAACGCAAGACTACAAGAATTGGAGAGCGAATTTGATTCGATGTATATGAAAGACATTGAGTCACTCAATCAATATCCAGGTCGACTCACTACAATGTCTGTGGCGTACTCGAGCCTTGGAGAAACCCTTAATGACTCGACGTTATTGAAAAGTTGTTCAATACGATGCTAGATGGGTTCATCAGTGTGGTAGCCGATTTTGAACAGTTCTTCAATCTCGAAGAGCTTGCCTTTGAAGATGCGGTTGGAAATCTCAAAGTTTACAGGAACGCAAGTGCAAGAAGAGTGTGGACGCAGGGAGGAAAGAAGATCAGGTTCTTCTCACTCTGGCAGAGTGGGAAGCACGATCCAGAAAAGACAACAGGAAGTTGTCATGTTCTTAGTCGAACAGGGTTCCTACAAAGGGTGGTAATCACGATCGTGGAGATAAAACCTGAGGCAGAGGTCGAGAGAAAGGTGGTTGAGGAGCTCCTTGAGATAAAAATCACATTCAATGTTACAATTAAACCGAGATGAGACACTACTCGACACAATATCGAGCGGCAAGGAAGAACGAGGAAGCTCACCTTACCCATGCTAATAATATCGAGTCAACTCTACTTATGGCAGTTTCAGAAGATAACTCAAAGCATCTTGAGAAACCTGATGTTGTTTGGTTCCTAGGTAATGGAGCCAGTAATCATATGACTGGTTATAAAGGGAACATCTTCGAGCTGAAAGAAGGAGTCAACGGGAATGTCCGTTTTTGAGATGGATCAATGGTGCAGATAGAAGGAAAGGGTTCTATCCTTTTCGAATACAAAAACGGAGATCAGTGGCTCCTCAAGGAAGTCTACTACATTCCGTCACTAGAAAGTAATATGTCGAGTCTCGGACAGCATACAAAAACTGGACATCGAGTCATAATTGAAGGTGATGAGTTAGAGGTCTTTTTGAAGGACCCTTCACGACTCATAATGAAAGTGAAGAGATCTGATATGTGCGTAAAATGACCTATATTTTGATGTGTGAGCGTGCATGTTTGTGGCCATTTTACTCCCATATCATATGCATTCTGCTTGTTTTTGTTGTGTTTTCGTGTTTTGTGTGTTTCGAATGTTGTAGGATAGGTTTTGAGCATAAAACAGCATGTTTGGCCTTGTTTTGGAGGATTTTCGCCCAAGCCGAGAGCCAAAGGGGAGCAGGCTCGACCGAGTAGAGCTGGCAGGACTTCAGAGAGCAGGCTCGACCGAGCCGAGCCTGGCTCGGTTGAGCCATGTAATTTTGAGGGCAAGCTCGGTCGAGCTAGAGCGGGATTTTGGAGGTTTTCAGTTCTGAGCTCGCCCGGGCGAGCTAACTTTGGCCCGGGCGATCCAAGGGTCTGCCAACTCGTTATAAAAGGGGGAAATTCAGTTATTTTGACAACTTTTGTCAAATCTAAAGGGAAATTACCTAAATTCTCTCTATGATTCCCTCTTCCTTTTCCTTCCAAACCTCACCCAAGGGTATCAAGGAGCTAATCTATCATCCTTGGAGAAGAATTGAAGATCCAAGGGGGTAGATCAAGACCAAACAAATCCAATTGGGGAAGATTTCATTTTCTACTTATCAATTGTAATGGATTTATTTCATTTCAACTTTGTATTGTTACAATTGAGAGGTATGTTGCTCCAATTCAACTTGGATGTTGATTTGAACGAGGATGTATGGAGATTAGGTTTGATAATTGTTTGTTTACCTCCCTATTTGAGATTGAATCACACTAGAGCTTGTTCACATGCACCTAGGTGTAGGTAATAGCCAATCTAGGTGTTAATTGATACGAATTTCGCAGCCAACACGCAGAAAGGAGTGTCGTAAATAGTGTGAGTTCTTGTGTTCCTTGATCCAATCCCTGTGTGGAGATAGGGCATAGGATGATGATTTACGTGCTATTAGGAGTGGTCTAGGATCCGATAACATAGCTGTTTGAGGTTCTTAGTGTCATCAACGGTCGATTCACCGTGACTGGGGGTTGGCTAGTGTAGGGTAATAGTCCATCCTTCTGGGGATTAAAATGTGTTTACATCAATGATTAACCTAATTGGATTACATCTATGTTTATTTCAACATCCTATCTACCTCATTTGAGTATTTGCTTGTCTTGGTTTACCAAAGTGTGGAGAGAATTGATTTGATTGATTGAGATTGAATGTTGATTTTTGGTTTAATTCATTACTTGTTATATGTTGTTAGCATAGGTTAAATTAATTGCCTAATTTGATAGAAATCACTCAACGATTTTATTTTGCCTGGCTATTAGACTTTGCTATAGTATCCCGGTAATCTAGCAGGCGAAGGGAAGAGGACCTGGATTGATAATTAAACCTTGAGTGTGCAGTGAGAATTTGTATGAGTTTTTATTGCGCATCAAGATCAAAGGATCGACTCTATCGTATCGGGTTGTAGGTGGCAAACTGATGGAGCCCAAGCAGCAGCTGTGAGAGACGATCCTGTCTACATTCCGAGTGGGCCGATGACTTGAGCTCGAACAAGGACATTGAGAGCTGGATTGAATATGTTGATTAAAGACATTTGGGCTTCACGTATTTCCAAGATATCGTTGTTGTTTGAAGAATTAAACGAAGACCCAAAAATTATTAATTTAATTATCTGTAATGATTGGGCTTAGTTTAATTTAGTCAATTATTTTGGGCCAACATATTAGGCCTTCTTTAATTATTAATTTTGAATTTTATAGCTTTAATTTTGAAACTATATTGCCTTATTAGATTAGGATTTGAGTTGCCTATATATGGGCCTTGTTATGGAACAAATTATTCAGTTTTCAGTTTTATAAAGTTTTGTGAGGTTTTTCTCCTTATTTTATGAAAGCTCAAATTTTCGAATTCTATCTTTCATAGGATTCAAACTCGACTTATCAATCAGATTGTCACATCCATTTGTGGTGTCTACATTTATATCCTTCGTTGTTGGATCAATCCGCTTCTTGTGTCGTAGGAGAATTATTCTGGACTACGGTACTTGAAGGTTTTTGAATCCAAAAGCGTTGGATCCTTCCACCGTATTAATTCTAATTTTCTTCCGCGTTGTGTCTGAGTCAAATCATTCGAGTTCCTGGGCTGTAATCTAGACCTTCTGGTGAGGATCATATCATTTTGGTATCAATATCCAGGTCGTGTCTTTCCTCTTCCTTATCTTCCAGTTTCGTTATTTTTTTTTTATTTCGTGTCCAAAAGAAAAAAAGTCCAAGTCTTGTTCTGATTTCGTGTGTGTCTGGATTCGTATATTTTTTCGTGTCATTGAGTAGTGGTCGTGTCTTTCTGCCTTTGGTTGGGTCGAAAATTGTTTCTTGTGATTTAGGGTTTCACTTTGTTAAGTTCTTGTGAGTCAAGATTTGAATTATCATCTATACCATATTAGATTCAAATCTTTCCTTATATTTTGTTTTCCTTTTCCATATCTTCCTTGGCCATGATATTTTTCTTCTTGAATTACCAAACAATTTGGTAATTACCATATAAAAAAGGGGTCGAAAAAAATTCGAAAAAAAAAAAGAAGAAAGAGTTAGAAGCAAAAAAAAGAGTCAAAAAAAAAGTCAAAAAAAAGAAAGGAGGGGATTTAAAATAATTAAAAAATCCCTAATTTCTTGATTTCTACTAGTATCTTTTGCATGTTTTCCGGTAAATTCCGTTTTTGTAGTAACTTTTGCATACGGTGTCCATTTTTGGCTTAATTATGCTTTTCGAAAACGTCTCGGCAAGCTCTACAAGAATCACCACTTTGATGTGACATAAGGTGATTTTTGGCCAAATTCCATCGTCTTCAATCAGTTATTTGCCCTCCGAAAGTTTTTCCGAAAAACTTTTTCGTTCATTTTTGGTCATTTACCTTCCTAGATTCGTCTAGAGTCTTCCCGTTTAGTTGGTTAGTTGAATTTAAGTCTGTGAAATTTTCTAGGAAATTTTTAGTTTTTCAAAAAAGATAAAAAGGTGGTAACAAACAACAGTGTGTGAAATTATTAGAGGGACTGAAAAAGCCGTATATATTGAGAGCTAAACACGAGCATGAGAGTTTTCATATAACTGAGTGATACACGAGTGTACGTGAGGTGGTGAGGTCCTTTCTTTTCTGTTATCTAACCTTTCTTGCAGGATGTCTAAGGGTAATCAATCTGAGGAGTTGAAAGAAGATGAGGTTGTTGGTGGTGGACATGTCAAGTACATGATGGAGGCCTTGAAATCTGAATTGACTAGGTTGCTACGAGTGAGATGAATGCCATACATCAATGAATGGATGATCTCAAGATCTCTGTGGTAGAAAAGACTCAACGAGACTCATCTGATAGTCATAGGAGTACTGGGAGAGGAGGACGTGGCGGTCGAGGTGGCAGAAGCTAGAATAGGAGACGGAGTCCTCAGTATAAGGAGGACATCGATGACTATGCCGAGGAGGAGTCATATGATAATAATTTGGGAACCATCAAGATGAACATTCCATCCTTCCAAGGCAGGAATGATCCTGATTTGTACCTGGAGTGGGAGCGAAAGCTGGAGATGATGTTCGAATGCTACAATTACTTGGAGTCGAAGAAGGTAAAGTTGGCTGCAGCGGAGTTTGTTGATTATGCTCTCGTGTGGTGGGATTAGTTAGTCAGTAGTCGGAGGAGGAATAAGGAGAGGCCTATCGAAACGTGGGATGAGATGAAGGCTGTCATGAGGAGGCGTTTTGTGCCAAGTCATTATTACCGAGAGCTGTACAACAAGCTGCAGGGTTTGAGGCAGGGCAGTCGGAGTGTCGATGAGTACTTTAAGGCAATGGAGGCGGCTATAATTCGAGCCAATGTAGTGGAGGATAGAGAGGCGACAATGGCTAGGTTTCTAGCTGGACTGAATTGGGAGATCCGGAATACTGTTGAGCTGCAGCATTATGTTAAGTTGGATGACATGGTCCACATGGCGATCAAGATTGAGGAACAGCTCAAGAGGAGGGGTAACGATAGTAATACATGACAGAACCCTACAGGCTGGAGAGAATACTAGATTGGAAGTGGTTCCACACCAAAACGAGCTCCGTGGAAGAAGGAGGAAGAGCAGCCTCGAGGAGAGAATAAGTCGTTTGTGAAGCCTATGTCAGATTCTGCAGTTCGAGGTAAATCTGTTGCCGCTGAAACTCAGAATAGAGATTGCAAGTGTTATAAGTGTCAGAGATTTGGACATATTGCTAATGATTGCCCAAATCGGAGAGTGATGGTGATTTGGGATGATGGAGAACTTGTGACTGATTCGGAGATGCCTGAATTGGATGATCCTGATGAGGATGAAGAAGAGATTGAGGCGCCTACAACGCTGAATTTTGTGATGAGAAGGGCTTTGATTGCCCAGCTTGCAACTGGAGACGTAGAGCAGAGGGAGAATATTTTCCATACGCGTTGTCATATCAACGATAAGGTCTGCAGCATGATTATAGATAGAGAAAGTTTCACCAATGTGGTGAGTCAGTCGTTAATGAAGAAACTGGGGTTACAGGTGATGAAGCTCCCTAGACTATACAAGCTGTAGTGGTTGAATGATAGTGGCATCATCAAAGTAGTGAAGCAAGTTAATGTGCCGTTTCGCATAGGGAAATATGAGGATGAGGTGCTGTGTGATGTGATTCCTATGCAGGCGAGTCATATACTTTTAGGGCATCCGTGGCAGTCTAATATGCGTGTGAAGCATGATGGCTTCACGAATAAGTATTGCTTCGAGTACAAGCAGAAAAAGAATTCACTTGTTCCTCTGACCCCTAAACAAGTCTATGAGGATCAAGTCCAGTTGCATAAGGAGTCGAGTGTAGAGGTGTAGCCATGAGATAATAAGGACAAAGGGGTGGTGCAGCAGTCTTTTCTGGCTCGGATTGGGGATCTGAAGTGGGCAGTTCAAGAGGAGTAAACATTAGTGTTGCTGATCTACAAGGAGAACCTGATTTTAACTAACATTCCTAATTCTCTACCCCCTTCTATTTTCTCTCTTTTGCAAGATTTTGAGGATGTCTTTCTAGATGATACCCCAGCCAGACTGCCACACATTCGTGGGATTGAGCACCAGATTGATTTTTTGCCTGGAGCAAGCCTTTCAAAACAGACCAACTTATTAAACTAGCCCAGAGGAGACGAAGGAATTGGAGAGGCAGATCGGAGAGTTGTTGGCCAAGGGGCACGTGAGAAAAAGTTTGAGTCCTTGTGTAGTTCCAACAGATTCATGAAGAGACCTACGAAGATGCGTCACAAGGCAGTGAAGCAAGTGCCACGATACCTTCGAGGCACTATGCATTCCAGACCAGTGTTTTGAAGAGAAGGAGGTGATGTAGAGATAGTGGGATATAGTGACAATGATCTTGCAGGTGACGAGATGATCGAAGATGCAAGACATTCTACATCAATGACTATCTTGTCTCATGGAGATCATAGAAGCATATGACAGTTGCACTTTTGACGTGCGAAGTAGAGTTCATTGCAGCAACACCGGCAACATGCCAAGCGCTTTGGTTGAAAGCATTGTTGTTTGAACTGACTGGTTCAAGACCAAAGATAGTGAAGCTCTTCGTCAACAACAAGTCTGCACTTGCACTAATGAAAAGTCCATTATTCCATGGTTGAAGCTAGCACATCGACATGAAGTATCACATCATTTGAGAATGTGTCAAAGCAGGTCAGATCGAGGTGAAGTTCGTCCGAACCGATGAGCAAAAGACTGACACACTTACTAAAGCATTGCTAGCACCAAAATTAGTAGTGATTCAACATTCGCTCGAAGTTAAGGACCTCGAACCACTCATAGATTAAGGGGGAATGTTGAATATTTACTCTTTTATAACACGTGGCATTAGTATGATTGTATGAATTAAGAATTATGTATAGTTTTGATAATTTGAAAACTATCAGTCAACTAGTCCACTCTATAGAGTTGTAATAGTTAAAACTGATTAGAATGTAATCATTGTATAAGTTATAAAGTAGTAATGATTTGGATTCTTTCGAGAACTGAATATTATAGAATTTGAAAAATCAACTAACCGAAGATCAAGTCTGCAAACAACCTTCATTGGTCATCCAGTTGATAGTTATGAGAAGAGGGCCACAACTAACAATTATGAAGAGAAAAACTAATCAGCTATGAGAAGAGCACCAATAGAGGAGGAGCTAAAAGCTAAGGAAAAGAGGATGTGTGCACGAGTATAAGCTCAGCTAACCCTGTTGTCAGCTGACACATCTGTCAATCAAGTTCTCCCATCCAAGAACAAAAGCAGATGAAATCTTACGTCTTCACACACCAATAACTAACTGTAGAAGTAGGGGTTATCTCACCAACATTACAACGGCTAGAACTGTTATGAGAACTCTATAAATACCTGAATCAATGGAGATGAAAAAATATACAGACGCATACATAAGTTACATTCTTAATTGTAAGATTACCACACTCTGGTATCTCTCTTAATCCCTCCAAGGCTTTCTTAAGCCTTCCATGTTTCTTGCACAAGATGATCGAAGGCCGACCAACTTATCATCAGCCAATGCTCCAAGACATCACAAATGCATAGGATGACCATCGAGACCGTTGTTCTTGAAGGGAACTCAAACCTTAATACTTTGTAGTTGAAGTTGTGGAAACTGCAGCTAGTACAAGAACTGAAGTTGAAACCCGTATTGAAGTACCATGGACAGTTGAAGTGACTGAAGGAATAACGGTGTCTGTAACCGGAGAATTGCGTATCATGTCTAACACGCATAGTGCGGTAAAGCTTAGTCAGTGGAAGTTTCTCATTAGAGAATATTCAAAGTTTTAAGTCGTATTCATTTACCATGTGCAATTGAAAATAGTGATTTTTGTTCATTGTGAACGAAGAGAGGACGTAGAGACAATTGACTCCCAAATCACCATATATCATGTCTCATTTAATTGCTTTCTTTATTTCTTTCAGTTATTTATTTTACTGCTCATCACTTAATTGATTAAAAAGCCAACATCTATCAGTTGTTGAGACTTAAATTTGCTCAACTTAATTTATTATAACCGCCAGCTCACTCATCAAAAGTCAACTGAAAACTGACTTGGACTCACGAACTTATCTATTTTCGCTTTCTCATGCTTTATAACTCTAATTGGGAACCAATAGTATATTATTGGGGTGTACATGGTCCGGTTTGGTCGGTTTGAGGGTTGAAGTATGTACCAAATTGATAATACGGTTTAAGAATTTCTCAAACCAAACCGACCAAATTAATATTTCAAACCAAACCAAATAAAATGGTTTGGTTCGATCGGTTTCACGGTTTGAAACACGACCTTAACGAGCAAAGTCAAAACGTAAAAAAATATCATATGTTTAGCTACAATTTATTTGAGAAATTAATAAAAAATAATAGTGGCTCTCATCAGCAAAGTACGAAACAATCTTAATAAAAACAAACAATTAATGATATCAAAAAAATAATAGTTCATATCACATTCTCAAACATAATAGTAAGGTCAAATTATTAAGATGCGATTACGGTGAAGTCGGCCCAGAGAACAGAGAAGAAAATAAGGGTAAAGATAGACATTCGAATAAAATTGTGAGATTGGAATATTGGATAGTTTAAGGTTTATTTTAGATTTCAGAAAATTAAAAAAATGTAGAAAAACAATAAAAATGAGATTTAAATACTTGATAGTTTAGGTTTTATTTTAGATTTACAAAAAGAAATAAAAATTGGAACATGAAATGCATATAGAAAAGATAGGTTCAATTCAGGACAGGTTGGTTAAGGTAGTTGTGTAGGCTCGCCAGCCTTGTTTCAGAGTCCTTGGTACTCTCTTCAGCTAAAGCCCTTAGTTAATACTATTAATGGGGGAGGGCCCCTCTGGGTGCTTCGACGTCTGGTTTTGAAGTTTGATAATTTGATTGCTATAATGGAAAATGTAGGAGAAAAAATATTATACGATGTTGCATAGAGAATTTGAATGCATGCCTCTAAAGACCTAAAGTATAGCTATAACCACTACGCTAAATGGACTATATTTACAATTTTAGTATAAAATATAATCTAAATATTTATTATTAATATAAATGGCTTGATCCGGTTGAAACGATCGGTTTCTCTACTCAAACCATGGATCAAACCAATTAATACGGTTTGAAACTTACGGTCAGACTGGTAGATTCCCAAACCAGCCAAATCATTTCGGCTTGATCGATTTGGCTGGTTTGGACCGAACCATGTACACCCCTAGAATATTATTTGTATGCGACTGTTGTACAAGAATATGCATTTTAAGCGCAACATGTGCATGCCACGTGTTGACATGCTACATGAAGGTGAATGTGCAACGAAAGGACTATGTAATAAGGAATGGAGTACAAAAAATTGAAAGAAAAAATTAAAATATCAAGAAGGTTGACCCATGAAATCGTTGTCCAAGTATAGAGAGAGCGATGAAGTTGGAAGAAAAACAATCTTTCAGATAGAAATTATCACCGTCCACGTCTCATGTATAAAATGAACGGCGGCGATGCACGCAATCCAGTCGTTGATGGTTAAGTGACCAACAATTTCGCGTGCAATATTTAGACTAAAGATAAAAATATGAACTTTTACTTAGTATTCTAAGTTCTAATTTCGTTATAATTTCTGTAAAGTTTCTCATTTCTTCCTACAAAACCAGCTTTAAGAAGAGAGGAGCTTCACTATTATATAGTGGTATATTATCAAGTCCATGGTCGATGTGGGTTGTTAGGATTTTTGATAGAGAAATCATTCCTTTACTTTTTGTGTTTTGGTGGGTCAAAGGTTGTAAAAGTCATCTTAGTCAGTTTTTCAGTTTCTAGAGTTCTAAAACCGTAATACTTGTATAGGATAAATCGAGTTCTTATAGAACTTAGTGGCTGAAGGCCGAGCATAGGAAATGCTCGAAAACTGAAGAAGTGTACGCCTTGAAACTTAGTTTTCACCAAGTATGGCCTTGACCAAGACTGAGTTTGGGTACTCAGTATAGGGTCTTCTATACTTACTAGGAGAAGTCAGTATGAGGGCTTTCCTATAGTGACTAGGAGATGTCAGTATGTGTAGGGATTTCATAGCGAACCGAACCGCCAAATCCAAATAAGTTGGATCGTACATGGATGTTGAGAACAATTAAACAATTCAATAAACCTAGCATGCTCCTATGAATTAAATGCAGTGGATATCGAGTTTACCTTAACTCCATAGTGTCATATCCGATCTTTCGCATTTGAATTCCAATCCCTTGATTCAACCACGCGAATTAATTAAATCTGCGGAAACAAAAATTAGACAAAATTCAATTTCAAGATTTAATTAATTAGAAAGAAAAGAAAAGAAAAGAATAAATTGTCTCCAGATTAGGCCTTCAGATCTGTATCTCAATGTTGTTCAATCCTGCTACTGGTGAGGATTCCACAGGACTGTGATTGTGTAGGCCGGAGTCGGAATTCTTCTCTCCCAAACACACTGAGCGCCGCCCACTCTGTCTCTCTGTAGGATTTTGACTGATTTCAAAGTTCTTGGGTTTGAGAGAGAGAATTGTCTTTATATAGACCCAGGGTTGCAAACCCTAATGGGCTACTAGACTCAATTCAACATATTTAATTAGGTCAGACCTCGGACCTAATGTAAATAGTAAAGTAGGCCTATGAATTAATTAATTTCCTTGTCCACAACCCATGACACAATTAATTAATTAATATTAATTCTTTTCACCACATAATTAATAGAGACCTACCCCTTTATAACCACATTATGAGAAAGAGCATCATTTACTTGAGAATCACCATATTTAAGGTTACTGGACATTAATTAATTAATTGGAGCTTCTGACAAGCTCTATCTACAATTAATTAATCTCTTATTTTCCTGAGCAGTACCACTCAAACCTTATCACTCGTGCTTGAACTTAATTAGCCTGCAAGACTTTAGCACGATGAATGTTATTGAGCTCCTCAGGGAATGTACCCATCATATTACTCGGATATGGTTGCCTAGCTCCAGTCTCAGGTTGCAATACACGAACTACTGTTACCCAAGATGCAGGTATACGAGCACGTTACTCAGGCTCTCCACCATGGCAAGTCAAAGCAACAGTCAACCCGTGCAAGCCCCTGAACCTTCGTTAGGGTTTGGACTCAATCAAGATCGAGATCTTGTATTCTCTAATGTCAGACAGTAGAATACATCTCACTGTGGTCCAATCAAAACGCCACCGTGCGTACCAGCATATCAAGTAATCAAGATAGATTGCTTATTTCCGACTATGTTGCAGCCTATACCGACAGACTTATCCTCGTACATTGTCTCGGTTGTGATAATATTTATATCTCACTAGGTCAAGTGATCAAACTGTCTTTTGCGATCTACAACACGCCGTATGATCGTCCCTATCAGTGTGATAAGAGGATACCATTGTTACTCGCATGTAAGTTTTGTTAACATATAGGAAATACCGTTGAATTTATACTCATCGTAATAAATGCTTTCTGTATACAAAACCCAACAGGGTCTTCCATACTGACTAGGAGATGTCAGTATGAGGGCTTTCCCATACTGACTAGGAGAAGTCAGTTTGAGGGCGTTTCCATACTGACTATGGGAAGTCAGTATGAGGGTTTTCCATACTGACTATGGGAAGTCAATATGAGATTTAGTCATACTAACTATGGGAAGTCAGTATGAGGGCTAGCTATACTGACTATGGGAAGTCAGTATAAGAGCCTCTACCTTCAAAGCACGAGCTATTCGAAGACATCGAAGCTCGGTCAGACTTCGGCATATTCATGTCTAAGTAAAAGTCAGTATGAGGATATCCGAATTTGGATTCCCCATACTGAAACTTAGTCTGACACAAAAAGAATAAATAGTACACTGACACAACAGAGTAGAGCAGAGCATACTTGTAGTATGGGCTATGCTTGGACGACATCTTCCATGGTCTAACGGCTGGATTTATGTGTCTAACGGGTAGAAATTCAAAATGCTTGGAGGATTCCTCTATAAATAGGTATGTCCCCAACCTTAAACGGTTACGAATTCCACTCTACAAAGAGCATATATCTAAGCCATATCTCTGTTAAAACTCTTTGAGTTTTCGTATTTCCTTACACGAGACATAAGTTCCTGACTCAAGTTATTACTCCGTGCTACACTCTCTTAGCATGAGGCTGAAGCTTTTTCGCTAAAGCTATCATTTAGTGAATATATCTTTCCAAGATATATTCATAGCAGTCAGTTTCCTACTCTGGGATTCTGATTATCATCGGCTTTTGCCAACCACCTGAGTTCAGGGAAGAAAGTAAACATCAAACCACCAGGAAGAAGGCTGCGGGGTGTCTTCCTCACTTAACCTGAAGGCTAAGCGTACAAGGAGTTCGTAGGCGAGTGACCATGCAGGTCGAAGGACAGAGTGCCTACGGGTTGTGTATAGATCGTATGGAGACTTGTATTTACTTAGTGATTTATCCAGACCAAGGGTCTGAAGAGTGGATGTAGGATTTTTAGATCCGAACCACTACAAAATATCATGTGTTCTTTATTGCTTTCATTTAAATTTATGCCTTGTTTAGTTTCGCAAACTGATTTTCAAAACCTTCAATACTTGTCCAAGAATTGAACAGTATATACTGTGAATTTACTTAATAACGACAGACCTAGGCTTAACGTTTTTCAAGTATCCTAAACTAAGTTCTATCGGTTTAGGAGAACTAGTGCAAGTTATATATTTTTACTTCCGCTGCATATTCGTACTCTGATTTCGGGTCCAACAAGTGGTATCACGCGCCTAGGTTCTTACAGATCAAGGTTGTGTTGAGTCACTTACGACCAGATCTCTGTTCCTTACACTTTGTTTTTGTTTTTGTGTATTCAAGCTTATGTATGCAAAGATGACACACATTACGAAGCTTCCAAAGTATACATCATAAAATTTTGATATATGGAAGTAGCGATCGCTGATAATGCTGAAGAACGTCCATCCAGAGATGGTTGAGGTTCTGTCCACCAGACCATTGAAGATCACCAAAGTAAACACGCAGCTCAGAGGAGCAGGAGGCTCGGAGATAGTGGAAAAAACTTATGCTGAGTAGACGAACGAGGACAAAATCCATTTTCAGCTGGATTCAGTGGCCATGGAGCTTATTTTTCAATCCCTACCAGAGTCGCTGGTTGTCGAAGCTCTTGCTACAACAATGCCAAGACGATGTGGGAATTCCTTGGCACTCTTTGCCAAGAGACTGATAAGATGAAGCGAAACAAGCTTCAAAACTGTGTAGATAAATACGAGTCATTCCAAATACTTCCTGGTGAAAATGTAAAATCAATGGAAGCTAGATTAAATGCCATTATTTGTAAGCTAAAAAACTTGGGGAGAACTTATGAGATTGCAGATATGAACGAGAAGATTCTCTCCAAGATGCCCAAGGAGGACTGGTTCGTCAAAGTCACCAGCTTGAAGGAGAAGGATCTCTCCAAGACGACAAACAAGGATGTGTTCGCCCAGCTACAAGCTCACGACTGGGATGTACTAATGGCAAACAGGAATGAAGTTGTGCGGAATATCACCACTCATCCCTAAGAAAATGATGCCTTTTTGCAAATAGGGAATTCAAGAGAAGGCCCCAAA
Source organism: Plectranthus barbatus (assembly GCA_026898455.1). Classification (NCBI taxonomy): domain Eukaryota; kingdom Viridiplantae; phylum Streptophyta; class Magnoliopsida; order Lamiales; family Lamiaceae; genus Plectranthus; species Plectranthus barbatus. The sequence continues at coordinate 228,768 of JAPKLW010000387.1, read as the reverse complement.
AGCCTTACCAAGCTAATAGATCATCCGGATAGACGTCTACATCAAACTTAGCGCCAACACCTTCCAACTAGAAAAAAGGAGGAAGAGAGCTCAATCTAAGAGCTTGAGGAGCAAATGAGGAAGTTGACGAAGCTTCTTGAGAAAGCCAAAGCAAAGAATGAAGGTTCACAGCCCAGTGAACAAAAATTCAGTGAGAGACCTCCAAGGCATGCTTTGAGTGCAACTCTCCAGATCATCTCAAGTACGAGTGCCCGCTGGTATCCAATGAGGAAAGACAACGCCTGAAGATAGTATTCGAGAAGAAAGCTTCCAGAGTTGTTGCAAAGGTCATGCTATCTAGAACTGAGGTGCCTGACATTTCAAATAACGATGATGGCTACTACACTTCGGACGATGAGGCCGTGGAGGAAGCAATCCTGGTGCTGATGGCCAAGCTTGGAGAAGAAGAAGCATCTGAATCCAAAGAAGAAGGAACTGAAGTTGAGTCGCAGAACTTGGTAAATATTTCAAACTCAGTCTCTATTCCTATAGCATGCATTGAAGAGGACTCCGAATCTTATTTCTTAGATTCAGAGGATGTTACCCTCAAAGTTTTTTTTAAAAAAAAAAGAATTTTCAAAATTTTATGAATTAATAAATGTTTTAGCCGGCGAGAATGCCCCACTGAAACTTAAAGTTTCAAAACTGACTGAGGAAATCCAAGGATCGAAGTCAGTAAGTGATGAGCTAGCCAAGCTTAGAGAGGAGCATTCTACATTACTTGAAAATTTTAAATCTCTTTCTGAAGAATGAGAATCTCAAAAACCAAAATAACTAGAGATCAAAAACTTATCTACTCACTTTATACTAGCACTAGGAAAGTTTCAGAAGCCTTGAGTCTACAACAGATCCATCTGATAAGTCAGGACTAGGTTTTCTGGAAAACATTTTGAGCAATCATGCATCAACTTCTGAAACTAGAAATATTTCTAATCATTTTAAGAACTAGTTTAGAAGTTAAGCTGCTAGAAAGAGGAGTGGTCAGTATGGACAGAGACTCCTTAGTGGCTAATCAGGGCAAAGGGAAGAAGTAAGTTTCAAAACTGACTCCAACACCCAAGCTTAAAAATTATTCGACCCATAAGTCAAATAAACCTGAGATAAAGTCTGCTATGCCTAAGAAGTGGGTGAAGTAGATTGTTCCTAATGTGAGGAAACCCACTTCCGCAGCTAGAACTGATCTTTGTAAAAAGTTAGTATCATTTCCGAATTTTAGATATCCGAGGTTCCCTACTCAATTCTTATGACAAGAGAACTTATCCGTATAGGAAGGACACCTATACGAGGTCTGAGTCCAATCACTTTTCTATTTTAAGGACTAGGGAGACTGTACACCCTGGACTTGGTTTCTGAGAACCCAACCGAAATTTATTTTCAAGAAACTCAGTTCCTAGAAATTTGATTGCAAGAAACTCAGTTTCTGGTAAGTTTTCACACACACACACACCTCATTCCTTCAAACATTCATATAAATAGCTTCACTAGCTCAAAAGGAAGAGAAATGGAGAGGAATTTGTGACACCTAGGTTTAAGGTGAAGCAAGTATTGATTCCCAAAGGATGGATCCATAAGACTAACCATGTAGGACCTGTAGAAACAGGAGTACCTTTAGTCTAACCTTACTTGTTTTGTAGGTGTAGTGTCACCAAAGTTAGCTCAGGAAGAAGAAAAGAGCCTGGATTTTAGATAGTGGGTGTTCAGCACACATGACCGGTGAAAGAAATCTCCTCTCAAACTGAAGATGTCAAGAGGACCCCTAGTCAGTTTTGGAGATGACTCAAAGGGGAGAGTATGTAATCGGCAAAGGATTCTTAGAGTATATTGGAATCACCATCAACAACGTATCGTTAGTCTCCAACCTCAATTACAACCTGTTGACTGTCAGTCAACTTATCAAATCTGGGTATGAGGTGATTTTTGCTGAAGAAGATTGCTTGATCAACGACAAAGACTCCAAGGAGACTCTGCTTAAGGGAATAAACAAAAGAAGTCTTTATTTTGTGGATTGGGAGAGCGGGAAGCCTGACACGTGCCTTGTCGCAACAAGCTCATCCCAAGAAGGAGTCAACTGGTTATGGCAAAAGAGGCTTAGCCACCTGAATTTCTAATCGATCAAACACTTAGCAAAGCACCAGCTTGTGAAAGGTCTACCACAAGCCGGGTTCAAGAAGGAAGAAGTTGTCTGCAGAGCATGCAAGATTGCAAAGCAAACCAGAGCTTTATTTAAGAATCAAACCATCACAACAAGCACAGATAGGAACCTTGAGCTACTTCACTTGGATCTATTTGGACCAGTCAAGCCACCCACCATTGTTGGAAAGAGGTTCGCTCTCGTTGTAGTAGATAACTTTTCGAGATACACATGGGTAAGGCTGCTGAAGATCAATGACGAAGTGAAGATTCAAATTCCAGAGGTCATCCTTCAAGTGCAAAACAGCAAGGGAGTCACCATGAAGAAAATCAAATCAGATGACGGGAATGAGTTTTGCAACGGTCCTCTGATGGATTTCTGTGCTGATGTTGACATTGCTCACGAAAAGTCAGCTCCAAGAACGCCCCAGCAGAATGGTCTTGCCGAGCGAAGAAACAGAACACTCAAGGAGGCAGTAAGGACTATGCTTGTTGAAGTTGACTTAAAAGAAGACTACTGGGGAGAAGCCTTGATGACGGCGTGCTATACTCAGAATAGAAGCGCTATCAACAGTCACCATGTAACATCCATAACAATGGAAAGTCTAAGTTAAATAATTTCAGGCCCAAGGCAGATGAAGGTGTGTTCCTTGGGTATGGACACCCTTCATACAGGGGATATAGAGTACTTAACAAGACCACCAGACTTGTGGAAGTAACATTCTCTGTTGCTTTTTATGAGTCTATTTTAGTGCACAGGACCTTAAAGGACCTGGAACTTGGTGATCACGAGATCAAAAGTGGTTGTGAGAAACTTAGTTCTGATAAAGAAAATTCTAATGAAGTTTCTCAGGCTAGATTTGTGAATGATCATTCAAGTACTCCAGAGCACAAGGCCAGTGATGCAACCGACCTTGCTCAGGCCACTGGTTCACTAATGATAAGCGCAAGCATCAATCAAGGGGGAACCTTAGGAGATCAAGACAAAGCTCAGTCTGGAGGCCAAACTGAAACTGAGTTGCCTACCCAAGTTGACTTACTAGAAGATGGAGATGTTCATCTTGAAGAGGTTCAACCAGCAGTGAGTCAACAAGACCAAGGAACGCAAATTTTGGAAGTCACTATTGGACAAGAAGATTCAATTCCAGGTGATGAAGATCAAGTTCCTGTTCCAGACAATCTAGCCATGGTGGAATCAACCTTAGATCAAGTTCCAGTATCGGGAGCAGACGTTATTGAGTATCTTGGAGTATTCGTTCAACCGGTTGAAGTCACTCAACTCCAGAAGCCAAAATGATTGAGACATTATCTCGAGGAGGCCGTGCTAGACAACATGGTGAACTCAGTTTGCACAGGACAAAGAAGCGCATTGCTTTCTTGTTTTATCTTTCAACAAGCAGAACCTACGAAGATCGGGGATACTCTGAAATCAATTGACTGGATCAACGCCATGCAAGTGGAGCTTGCTGATTTCAAAAGAAATGAAGTATGGCACTTGGTGGATCGACCAAATCAGTAAGTTATCGGTACCAAATGGGTCTTCAAGAACAAGAGAGACGAGACAGGGAACATAGTAAGGAATAAATCAAGGCTCGTAGCAAAGGGGTTTGCTCAATGTGAAGGGATCGACTTCGATGAGACTTTTGCTCCAGTGGCCAGACTTGAAGCTATCCGACTATTCCTTGCTTATGTCGCTCACAACAACTTCACAGTTTTCCAGATGGATGTGAAAAGTATCTTTTTGAATGGGGAGCTCAAAGAAGAAGTATATATGGAACAACACCCAGGCTTTGAAGAAGGAAATCAAGTTTATAAATTGAGGAAGGCTCTCTACGGGTTAAAGCAAGAACCCCGAGCTTAGTATGAGATGATGTCTCAGTTTCTCCATAAGAATGGTTTCCAGAAAGGCAAAATCGACACTACATTGTTCAAGATCAAGGATGGAGTAAACATTCTTCTTGTACAGATCTACGTCGACGATATTATATTCAGATGCAGAAACTTGAAGATGTGTGAAGAATTTGCCTAACTTATGCAAAGCAACTTCCAGATGAGCATGATGGGTAAACTGGCTAACTTTTTGGGTCTTCAAGTAATTCATTCCGAAGAAGGAATCTTCATCAACCAAAAGAAGTATACCAAGGACTTGATCAACATATTTTTTCCAGAGAAGATCAAGCCCTTGAGGATTCGTATGAGCCCAAGTGCTCAAATCAGTCTTGATGAAAAAGGTGAAGCAATCAACCCAACCATGTACAGAGACATCATTGGGTCACTACTATACTTAACTGCAAGTAGGCCAGCTATTTCCTACTCAGTTAGAGTATGTGCGAGGTTTAAAGCTAATCTAAAGAAGTCGCCCATGGAGGCTCCCAGAAGAATAGTCAAATACCTCAAAGGGACAAAATCCTTAGGTATTTGGTATCCCAAAACTTATGAGCTTACTCTAAATGCTTACCCAGGTTCAGCTTTTGGAGGATGCAAAATCAATCGGAAAAGCACAAGCAGAACATGTCAGTTCCTAAGCACAGGCTTGTAAGTTGGTTCAGCAAGAAGTAGCATTCAATAGCCACTTCAACAACCGAAGCTGAGTCTGTTGCTGCCGCAAAGCTATTGTGCACAAGTGCTTTGGATCAAACAATAGTTGCTTGACTATAAAGTCGAAATTGGGTGTGTACCAATTTACTGTGATAATAGCAGTGCAATGTGCATCACGAAGAATCCAGTTCACCATTCCAGAAACAAAATAAACACAAAAATAAAACAAGAATTCATATAAAATACAGCCTCAATCCATCAGATCTAAAAATAAACTAATATCTAGACAAATCTAACAGTCCCCAGCAATAGCGCCAATTTGATAAATGAGTAAACCAGCGAGAAAATAAATTTTACACCCGAAGGTGGTCGATCCCACAGGGACTGTGCAACAAAATATCACGAGTACTAGCTATGGTTTTCAGAACATAGAAGGTTGAGGAATTTTAAAAAGGGGATTTTTGTTTGGAATTGAAAGATGACAATGCAATAATTTAAAGGTTTTGAAAAACAATAATTAAAGATACAGATCCTAGGGCAGATAATCTAAACTTCAGCATGCAAATTCATCATTTCAACAATGTGGATTAATCAGATTTTGATGGATTAAATTCCTTGGTGAGGCAATAAAACCCTAGATTACTAAATTGTGACTATCTCCTCTCGGTTTCAAGAACACAAACTTAGTCCATCTCAATAATTATCTAATTAATTCTTACACATGATTCTTCCTTTTGAGACAGAAAACAAGTATATTTAATTTCCTCTTCTTATTACCAATTTTCACCTCTCAATCTTTCAATTGATAACTATAAACTTAGATCTAAATTCATCTCTGATCCTTCTTTAAATCTAGATTCAATTAATTAATCACAGGAAATTAAACCATGTTATAGAGTTGATTTCATTCAAACATGCATCAGAAAAGAATGTTAAAAGCCCTAGAACCTGCTAGGGTTTCTAGCCACAAAACATGACTTGCATAAAAGCAAACATATTATTAATCACCTTAACAAGTGAAGAGGAACCTTTAATGTCTTGTAAAAACTCCAATGTCTATAATATTCTAAGTAAAAGTGTTGAACAATGTCGATCGACATGCCTACATGTTTGTCGAGCCCTTCTTCCTTTCTTGCCTTCGATCGACATCTGACCTCTGTGTTGATCAACATGCACCACATCGATCAACACAGAGGTAATGCTTCGGGATTTTGGCTCGTCTTCCAACTTGGTCGAGTTTCCGTGTGTCAATCGAAGCGGCAACTCTCTGTAACTCGGCTCTTTTCATCATTTGACCTCTTTTTAGCCCTAAATACCTGCAAAACTTAGCATGGAGAGCATAGCATCCTCCAATATAGACTCATGCACAGAAATGACAAAAAACATAAGCTAAATAAACCAAAACAATGGAGAAAAACATGGATAAGTGAGTACAAATATGAACTTATCAAACCCCCAAAACTTGAATACCTGATTGTCCTCTATCAAAGAAAAGAAAGAAAAGAAATCTCAAGTAGTTAAAAGTGCAATGCCTCACAAGATTCTTCACAATCAAAGATCATCAATTCACACCACACAAGCAATTTGAAAGGGATAGGAAATTCATCAACTTTGGAAGACTCACAAGGAAGTGTTTCGCTCATGCACTAAAGTGTTTGGGTTTTCAATGAAAGCACTCACAACATATATGAAGAAATTTCTACCATAGGCTTGTAAGATTTCTAGAGTCTCCACTACTTATTTGTGCACACATTTCAAGAATCATAATGGACTTTGATTAAGTTGTAATGTAGGCTTTTTGTGAAGGGTAGGGAAATTTTGGCCAAGTGACTAAATCAATTGAGTTAGCTACTCTCAACAAATCAAACCACTATCTAACAATATCCACTCATCTCCTAATATTTTCAACGCAAACCAAGGCTCTTCTCTTTTTTTTTTTCTAATCCTTTTATGCTCTGAAAAATTTTGTTTAATCGTTTGAGAGCCCAACCTTCTTTTGTACATCAATTATAAGAATTTCCCATCCACTTATAATAATTACCCTTATTTCACTCAAATACTATAGACAGGATACAATTCACCTTTTTCATAGCACTATCTCATTGACAAAATAGAACTACAATGTTTTTCTTAACTCATAGACCAAGAAAGAAAAAGTAACAAGCTCAAAGGGGTTAATCAAAAGATAAAATATCACAAGGGATAGTATTTGGGAAAATTTGGCTAACAAAGATGGCCTAAGATCATTTTCTATCATTGTGCACACTATGCAGTCTCGAAACAGAACAGAAGCAAGTTCTAGAGAAACGAAAACATACATGCGAATCTCACATCAAACGAAAAAGGCTCAAATCTCACTTGGGTTCAAATATTTCTTCCTTAGTCAATTTCAATCCACTCAAACATTATGCAAGTGTAAGTTTCAATTAGACCCTATCATGCGGTATTTTACATTAATTGGCAATCAACCACAATTGAAATCAAATCAAACTCATCCCTAATCGATTTCAACTCGTAATCAGTTCAAATGGGTTTAATTATTCAATAAGAAAATTTCTTCACACTATATCCATATTTTTTTTCTAGGTAAAAATTTAAATAAACAAAACAATTCAAAGAAAGAAATAAAAAGAAGCAGTTAAGGATAGATAAGTTCAAATTTCTTGTCCACATTCCCCCAAACTTATTTCGAACTCGGAGAGTAAGAAAAAGTTTGAAAATCCGACAAGAAAAAGAACTTGTACCTAACTCGTTGATCTCTGACATCAACTGTTTTATCCATCAGAGGAATTAGCTCATTGCGACGATGATCTAGGGCTGCTAGCACTCTGTGTCGATCGACAGGGGACTTGTCGATCGACACAGAGCCTTCCTATCGACCCATGCCTCGGGTCAAAGTGTAACTCTGCGCGTACCTCTGTGTCGATCGACATCAGGCATGTTGATTGAAACAGAGGTAAATCCTAACTGTTTCATTTTTATTTTTTTCAAAAATAAAATAAAATAAAGGAAAAACAAAAATATGAAAATAAAGTTAAATACTTCAACAAAAATCGAAAAGAAAAACAAATGAAATAGAAAAGAAAGTATGTAAAAGTTGTGTTACCTCCCTAAAAATGCTTTAATTAACGTAGTAGCTCGACGGTACCTTCTTTTATCAAAACCAAGACGGGCTAGAACGCACTTGCCTTCCTCGAACATCCACCATGTAAACCAAGCGATCTTGAATGACAGCAGTGAGCTCGGGATAAGATGGTGTAATTGACAGTTTTGTCACCTCATTTCCTTGCTCCCATTCTCGAGCGGCTTGGTCTTCTTTGTCTTCCTCTTCATAGTTTTCGATGGAGGTGATTACGTAGGATTCAGGTTGTTGCTGGCTTTTGTCGAGCTTAAAAGTAATCTTCTCCTCATTGGCTCGAAGAGTGATCTCCCCACCATGGCAATCAATCAGAGCACCACTTGTGTCCAGAAATTCCCTTCCCAGGATAAGGGGTGTGCTACCCTCTTCCTTCATGTCCAAGACCACAAAATCTGCAGGAAAAATAAGATGACCTATACAAATAAGTACATCTTCAAGTATACCTTTCGGACGAGACACTGAGCGGTCTGCCATTTGCAGTGTGATAGTGGTCGGCCTCAACTCTCCAATCTTGAGGCGTTGGAAGATGGAATAAAGCATCAGATTAGTGCTGGATCCTGTGTCGCACAACACCTTTGGAAACGCGATCCCTCCGATCTCAACTATGATTGAGAAGCATCCTAGATCACTTCTCTTGACTGGAAGTTTCTTCTGAAGGATCATGTTGCACTGCTCATGAAGTCTGACTGTTGAGTGCTCCACAAAATGCTTTTTATCGCTCATCAGCTTGCGGAGATACTTCATGTAACCTGGAATTTCACTCAGAGCTTCGATTAGTGGCAGGTTAATGCTTACCTTCTTCAAGTTCTCAATAAACCAAGAGAACTTGGAATCCTCCTTCTGCTTGGCAAACTGTTGAGGGAAAGGCATCAGAGGTGGTTTGGCAGCTTTGGAACTTGAACTGTTGAGTTGGGGAGTCCTCTAAGTCAACTGGGCAGCATCTGTGTCGACTTGGCTTCTGTGTCGACCGATAGGAGGCATGTCGGTCGACATGCCCGTAGAAGTCCTGTCAGTTGCAATCCCTTCGTCGCTCGATATTTTGTCCTCCTCCTGGCCTCTGTATTAATCGACACCAGGGGTGTTGATCGAAATAGAGGACGGTTCAGCGGCCTACTCCTCCTCTTCTCCCCCAAACTTTTTTTGGGGCATGCTCGGACCTGTATAGCTCATTCCGAATCTCAGTTTTATTGCCTTGCAGTCCTTCTGGTTCTTGGGATTGGCTTCGGTGGTGCTTGGCAGCTTTCCTTGTTGATGTTGTGCTCCAAGTGAGGTGGTAATCTGGCTGACTGATCGCTAAATTATTTAACAGCGACTTAGCAAATCTAATAATATAGCGGCAAATAAAAATTATCGATCCCACAGGGAAAGAAGTAACGAAGAATCCTAAGTACTAAAACATTAGTTCTCAAAACACTGGTTAGGGAAGAAATCAAATTTTGGTTGTGATTATTTCGAAATTCTCAATACTTGCTAATTAAATTTAAGACTGAAAACTAAATTACTTTTGATGAAAATAATTGCGAGAGTACAGATTCCAGGGATATCTACCTATCAAGTATGACATGGATGAATGAATTGATTATTTCCCAATTTAATTCCTCTTCGTAGTGAAACATCAGAAGGGTATTATGAACTTCTTTGTTGGACAATTCATAAAGTAGGTTAATTAATTACCTATCTCCGCTCGGTTTCAAGATAAATTAACTAACTCCGAAGATCTACAGATTTATCCCTACAACCAATCTCCTTCAGTTACGACAAGAAATTAGATTATATTGTGAAAATCTCTTTCCATTGAAAACTATTACAGTTACGTCTCAAGTAATCAACTAGTTAATCCTAAGATGTGGCCAACAAACTCAAGATTATGAATAAACACAGATTTCACAAACTGCGAAGGGAAAGGGAAAATAACTCAATTAATCAAAACATGTATACATTGATAATTCGAAACCCTAGAACCTGAGGAAGAATTTAGTTACACATATTCAGAGAAATATTCATCATAGAAAAATAAAACCTGAATTGCATAAAAACGTGGATCCGATTGTCTTCCCACAAAACTTTGTCTTCAAACATAAAACTCTAAAACTTTGGAAATCTTCTAAAAATCTTCAATACTAAAATCTCTAATTTGCTCTATGATTTTCCACACTAAAAACGAATTTACACATGGCTATTCATAATAGTGAAGGATGTATCAAACAGTATCTAGGAGTAGATATGTGTTTATCTTCGAATCAGACTCAGATAAGGAATCTCGTAAGCGCGTCGATCGCTGGAGAACAGCGTCGATCGACGCTGATGAAGTACCCTCGTCGATCGACGTGGGCTTGCTGCTTCCATCGACCTTCTCCTTCTCCTTTGTCGAACACTTCTTTTCCAATCATCGCGTCGATCGACGAGACATCCCCATCGATCGACGTGGTCCTGAACTGGGAACCTATTCTTCGTTGTTTTCGACCAAAAACCTGCATGATTCATCAAACACGATATTACAAGTACAAAAGCCAATTCATGCACGAAAAAGACACTAAAAACAATCTGAACACCACACAATTAGTCAAAGAACAACCAGAAAAGTTGGTGAAAATCCTAACTTATCAACTCCCCCAAACTTAAACCATTGATCGTCCTCGATCAATTCACAGAAAAGAAATCTAATCAAATGCAGATACAAGTGTGCAATGCCTCACAAGCTTCTTTTGCAATCTAAGTATCACTTATTCACATAAATCATGCGATCCAAACAAATTCTCATTGTTAAATTATTGAGGAGGAACCTCACCGGGACTTGTTTGCACTCATCGCTCAATCAAGTAATGGGCTTGAAATTCACTCATTCAAAGTTTTAGTTTACCTCACCATAGGTTTGACAAATTTCTCATCTCTCCACTACTTGTGAGTGTGGTTTTTCAGGGAATCAGAAAGGTCTTGATTTGGTTGTAATGTGGCTTACCTAAGAGGTAGGATATTTTTGGCTAAGTGACTCAAAATACTACATTCAAACCCCAAGTCTTTTAGCATACCTTGCCCACATGATTCTTTTTCTTTTTACACACAATCTTTTCCTTCTCTTTTGTAATTTTCAGGGTTCTAACTTTATTTTGACTTTTGTGAACTAAACATATGAAGTTTTCCTTCTCAATTTTCTTTTTCTCTCTTTTTTTTTATTTTCATTCGTGTTCACCAATGTTCACTTCTTCTAATTTACCCTCAGGAACCTCTATTTTTGCACACAGCCTCATATCACAATCCCATAGTTTACACCATCTAATAAATCACAATTTCTTGTTCATCAACCCTCCTAATCAAAGAAAGAAAAATTTTCAAGGCTCAAAGGGGCTACAAGTGGAAATTAAAGGTGAGTGTATGGGAGATGGGCTACGAAAGAACATCCCTAAAATCATTTTCACCCTATTACCACACTTAATGCAACCTCAAGAGAGAAATTCGTCAAATTCTAGGAAGTAAATCTAATAACTTTGTCACTCACCAAACGAAAAGATGGCACAAATTTCTCACAATGTAGAAATTTTCGTTACTCCTCAATAATTACCCAAATTCCGAACAGATATCATGCAACGATTTATACTTCAAAAATCAACTTGTCAAGCAAAATAGCTCCTATCATCGGCTACTCTATCACACAGATTATCATTCTTAACTAGCAAATATTTCGATTATCAATCAACAATTCAATTCCAAGGAAAGACAAGTAATCAGTATCAACACCAACATAATCAAAAGTAGTTCTGACTGCCCTATGTTCAAAAGCTCCTAAAACAATACTCAAGACTATTCAACTCAGAACAAGTACCACAAATCAAGAGTTCAAAACTTATTCAAAACAGAACAAGTATCACAAATCAAGAGTTCAAAAATACTAATTTTGAGTAAAAAGCCTTGCAAAGAGCAATTGTTCACACTGAAGCAAAAGAACAAGGATGGTGATGGTTCAGAAAAAAAACAAAAACTAAAACAAAAACAGAAAAACAACGAAACAACAAAAAATTAAAATAAAGCAGAAAATAAAATAAAAACAAATGTTTCCCTTTTCCTATCCTCATCCCCCCAAACTTGTTTCACTCGAAGGAGTGGACAAGTTTGAAAGTTAGATAAGGAAAAAGGAAACGGTACCTCATTCCTCCTCCGGAGGATCCTCCATCTCAACATCGGGAGATGGCCACACGGGTAGTCACCGCCGGCGGTCATGTCGCTCTATGTAGCATTGGAGGTAGACAGAGTCGGGCTCGGTATTCAGGAGGAGGCGCTGCATCTACATGTCGAGGGTGTTGAGCCTCGTGGTCACGTGCTAGCAAAATTCCGCCTGCCGGGTGTGCTCCTCGGAATGCAAAACAGCCTGCTGCTGCTTGAACTGGTATATCATCGCCAGATCCACTCATCCGGAAGATGAAGACTCTCCTGCGAAGTGGCCGGACAAATATCCACCGGTCTGATCAGGAATGTGCCCACCTCCTCCATCATGCCTCTCATCCTCTGGCGCCTCATCCTCGGGCTCGGCTGGGGGAGTCTATGGCTGTCGCTGGTCCGGCCGAGTCAGCGAGCGGTGACGAAGTCTAAAGGTATCGGGTCCTCCATGTGCTCCGACCATGAGCCTCAAATGGGCGGGTGTGCTCATCAACCAATTATCACGGGAGTGATAATCGGTGACGCGAGTGAGGTCCCTCTGTGGGAGTGGGAACTTGTCCCCATTGGACATCCGCAGGGACCACCCTGCCTCCCGGGGTGAAAGCATCAACATCTTCACCAAAACCCCGGTGCCAAGGCCTCGGTTGTTGTCCTCAAGCGCCTCAATCTGGGTCAAGTCAATGCCCACATACTCCGCAATCGGGGTGATCAATCCCCCGCTCCAAATGTTGCCCTTGGAGGCCTTGATCTGATACCTCCAATGATCCATCACCAATGTCGTGAAGCTGAATTCCTCTCCCGTCAGCATGCAGTAGAGGGCAAACAACTCTCCCACTCTAGCCTTTCCGCTCTCGTGTCTGCCGGTGATGGACACCCCCATGCATCTCTGGAGATACCGGAAGACTGGGTTGTCAATGGAGGAAGCCTTCAAGTTCCCCGAGTCAAAATCCCGCAAGTCCTCTTTAACATCTGCTGCTATATGGCTCCAGAATCGGGCAATGTCAAAGCTCGGGGGAAGAAAGCCAACTCCCCCTTTTCGGACTCCCCAAATCTCTTCAAGTGTGTCCCTTGGCATCTCGTAGTGCTCGTTCATCAGCTAGAAGGCAATGGTGGTCGGTTCTGACTCCGGCTGAACCTCATAGACATGGAGTGAGGCCAGGAACTCCAGGACAAGCGACGGATAGGTTGGCCACCTCGCTGTCATCCAAGCACTCCAATTCACTCTTTCCAAGAGAGCCTTCACATCAGTAAGAATCCCCAGCCTCTCCATTGTCGTCGGGCATGGATAGAGTGTCTGCCGGACGGTGAACTCGTCACTCGAGATCTTTCAGAAACGCCTCTCGTATACCCTGTTTGCAAATGTATGTCGAAACTCCATGAGAAACTGCAAGGGTAGCAGGGAAGGTGTCAAAGTTCATCAATAATCTTCACAAAAATCCCCAAACATCAATATGATAAAATGGACAATTCTCCACAAAATGCATCTACCCATGCAAAATTGACTCGACATTCACGCAATTCAACTCCTATCCTAGCATATTACATCAAAATCTGAAAGAATTTTACTCCAAAGCAATATGACAAGAACAACACTACCAACAAGAATCATCCCCCAAATTCATGTTCGTCAAATTCAATGAAATCAAAGCAACAAATTCATGGTAAGCGAGTGTATCGACAAAAACAACGAACCATATTGAATAATCATCACGAATAGCAATGAAATCGACAAAAATGCAAAACTGGAAACAAGGGCACCAAGTTCAATTTTCATCAAAATCAAGCTCAAATCCTTCACAACATATGAAATAATCGAAGGGGGAAGTTTAGGATACATACCGTGGATTGTAGCGACGAATTTGGAGAGAAAAATTCAAGGTGGACGTTTTTGGAGAGAAAGAGATCGTGCGTGTGTGTTTGTGAGGAAAAGAATGAGGTGTTTTGGGTTTTAAACCTGTCTCTGTCCGGGCTCTGAATCATTCGCGTCGATCGACGAGGCACCCCCGTCGATCGACGTGGCCGAAATTTCCTCATCGATCGTCGACGATTGGCATTGATCGATGAAGCCCAGAAACACACGTCGATCGATGCCAAAGGGCAGCGATCGACGTGGCCCCGATAGATGATCGGACCCGATGAAATTTGAAAAATTCTGGAAATACGAAACTCAACTGACTCGATTTGACTGAATTTAAAAATACATAATTAAAAGAAAGCAGTAAATTGTTGGGTCACATCCCAACCAGTGCTTGGTTTTATGTCGCTAGCTCGACAAAACCTATGAATTCAAGGGCGGTTCAAGTAATACTTCTCCACCGCTTTGACTTGAAGTAGGGTGTAGTATGGCTTCAGGTTCTGCCCGTTCACCTTGATGTTCTTCCCATCTTGGCCGGCTAACTCAACTACACCGTTCATGAATTGACAAATCACAGTGTATGGTCCGGCCCACTTTGATTGCAGCTTTCCGGGCATGAATCGAAGACGGGATTTGAAGAGGAGAACTTTGTCACTGGAATGAAACACATGTGAGAAAATCCTCTTGTCGTGGAATCTCTTCGCTCGATTCTTATAGATGACGTTGTTCTCATAAGCTTCATCCCGAATGTCTTCAAGCTCATTCAATGCCATGGCTCGCTCTTCTGCGGCTGTCCTCCAATCCAAGTTTAGTTCTTTCACTGCTCTCCAAGCCTTGTGCTCCATCTCCACTGGCAGGTGACAGGACTTCCCGAAAATCAGCTGGTAGGGTGATGTCCCAATGGGAGTTTTGTAGGCGGTGCGGTATGCCCATAATGCATCATCAAGTACAGCCGCCCAATCTTTTCTTTGCTTCACCGTCTTTTCCAGAATTTGTTTGATTTCTAGGTTGGACAACTCTGTCTGCCCATTCCCTTGAGGGTGATATGGAGTGGTGACTCGGTGTTTGACTCCATACCTCGCAAGAAGAGTGGTCAGCCATTTGTTGCAGAAGTGGGATCCCCCATCGCTTACCAAGGCTCTTGGCGTCCCAAATCTCGTTATGAGCTTTTGCAGGAACTTGATGACCACTTTGGAGTCGTTTGTGACCGTCGGAACGGCCTCAACCCATCGTGACACATAGTCTACTGCCAGAAGTATGTATGAGAACCCTTGGGATTGCGGAAAAGGTCACATGAAGTCGATTCCCCAAACGTCAAAGATCTCAACTTCGATGACCGGCGTCTGTGGCATCTCATCCCTCCGCGAAATATTGCCGATCCTTTGGCAGCGATCACAACTCGTAATCCATCCACGGCAGATCTCGTAGATGGATGGCCAATAGAACCCGTTGGCGAGAATTTTGAATGCCGTCCGGTTGATAATGTATACATTGATAACTCAATTAATCAAAACATGTATACATTGATAATTCGAAACCCTAGAACCTGAGGAAGAATTTAGTTACACATATTCAGAGAAATATTCATCATAGAAAAATAAAACCTGAATTGCATAAAAACGTGGATCCGATTGTCTTCCCACAAAACTTTGTCTTCAAACATAAAACTCTAAAACTTTGGAAATCTTCTAAAAATCTTCAATACTAAAATCTCTAATTTGCTCTAATGATTTTCCACACTAAAAACAAATTTACACATGGCTATTTATAATAGTGAAGGATGTATCAAACAGTATCTAGGAGTAGATATGTGTTTATCTTCGAATCAGACTCAGATAAGGAATCCCGTAAGCGCGTCGATCGCTGGAGAACAGCGTCGATCGACGCTGATGAAGTACCCTCGTCGATCGATGTGGAATGGCATCGATCGAAGTGGGCTTGCTGCTTCCGTCGACCTTCTTCTTCTCCTTCGTTGAACACTTCTTTTCAAATCATCGCGTCGATCGACGAGACATCCCCGTCGATCGACGTGGTCCTGAACTGGGAACCTATTCTTCGTTGTTTTTGACCAAAAACCTGCATGATTCATCAAACACGACATTACAAGTACAAAAGCCAATTCATGCACGAAAAAGACACTAAAAACAATCTGAACACCACACAATTAATCAAAGAACAACCAGATAAGTTGGTGAAAATCCTAACTTATCACTGACCTGTGTCTCTATGATCTGCACATGCTTCCCGAGCCTGTACACTTTGGTATTGACCCCTACCACTTCTTGTTCGATCTTGCCCACACGGTAGTCGGAAGCTTTGATGAACTTATGCAATACCTCGTCGAGACTCTCCTTCTTCTCCACAATTTCTCCATTCTGCACATTGAAGTCTGATGGAGGGTGTTCGGCACCTTCTGGCTGAGCGTAGGAAAATCCGGGATGAGCTCTGTTGTGGTAGTGCTGGTATCCCCCTTGCCGGTACTGATTTTGGTATCCACCTTGATTCATGTAGTTCACTTCGGCGACAGGATCAACCTGTGCAACAAAAACACAAGCACTAGAAGTTAACTTTTCAACCTCCCCCTTGAGCTTTTCCACTTCTTTCTTGAGGGTGTCATCTTCCTTCTTTTCCACTGCCCGGACTTGTTGTCTCCTTGGATTAGCCCATTGCTGAGTGTGCAAAGCCATCTTCTTGAACAACTTGAGGGCCTTTTCAGGTGATAAGCTCATCAGAGAACATCCGACTGCATTATCAACGGACTCTTGGGTTCTCTCAGTCATCCCTCTGTATAAAATACGGGCCTGCTCCTCGGTGTCAACTCCATGGCCCGGGCAGCTCCCTAGCAACTCATTGAACCTGCTCCATGCCTCGAATAAAGACTCGTCCATCTTCTGGTGGAACTGCAGGATCTCCATCTTTTTTTAAATGATCACTGATGGAGGGAAGACGGCGAGGAACTCTGCTCCGAGATCTGCCCAAGTGCAGATGTTGATGCAATCCAGGGCTGTAAACTATGTTCGAGCCAAATCCCAAAGTGAGAAGGAAAACAAGCGCAGACGGATCACATCTTGGCTGACTCCGTTCTTCTTGATGGTATCACACACCTCCACGAACATTCGGAGATGGGTGTACGGATCCTCCACTGCTCGGCCACCAAATTGGTTCTGTTGAACCATCTGAATCAAACCGGTTTTGAGTTCAAAGTTATTGGCAGTGATGCCAATAACAAATCCCTCATTGTCGGGTTGCGGTATGTACCTCCTTGCGATGGCATTCAGAGTCCTCTTGGCAGCGTCTTTCTCTTTCTCTCCTTGAAACCTCGAGTCTGTCTGCTTCCCTTTCAACTATAAGTTGCTTGATGATTTCCTTCATATGGTTGACTTCTTGGACTAGAAGCAACGCATTGTGTGTATGGCTCCTCCAATGGTGGCATGCCTGAGAAGTCATCTTCGGTTCGGTGTTGTGGTGGATCCATGCGGTTGGTTGTGCTTTCCTTTTCCTTGTTTTTCCTCTTTTGGACAGTGGTCACGATCTCTGGATCAAAAGCTTCGAGTGGTTTGCCCCGAGCCCTCGTGTCCATACAACCTGCAAGAAGAAGTGCAGAAAATTAGCCTCTATGTTGATCGATGGGGGCTCTATCGATCGACGCATTGGACTTTTACAGTTGTGTCGATCGACACGGGCTGTGTCAATCGAAACAGACATAAAAACCCTGAAAATGCACACAAACCCAAAAACACGAAATTAAACAGCAAAAACCAAAATAAACACAAAAATAAAGCAAGAATTCAAATAAAATACAACATCAATCCATCAGATCTAAAAATAAACTAATATCTAGACAAATCTGACAGTCCCCGGCAACGACACCAATTTGATAACTGAGTAAAGAAGCAAGCAAACAAATTTTACACCCTAAGGTGGTCGATCCCACAGAGACTGTGCAACGAAATATCACGAGTACTAGCTATAGTTTTTAGAACATCGAAGTTAGAGGAATTTAAAAAATGGGATTTTGGTTTGGAATTGAAAGATGACAATGCAATAGTTTAAAGGTTTTGAAAAACAATAATTAAAGATACAGATCCTAGGGCAGATAATCTAAACTTCAGCATGCAAATTCATCAACTCAACAATGGGGTTAAATCAAATTTTGATGGATTAGCATGGATTAGCCCAAAATACCTGCAAAACTTAGCATGGAGAGCTTAGAATTCTCTAATATAGACTCTTGCATAGAAATGGCTAAAAACATAAACTAAAATAATGGAGAAAAACATGGATAAGTTAGTACAAATATGAACTTATCATCGCTCCAGTTAAATCTCACAACGCGCATCGCGAGGTAATGCATCCCAACCGTCTCCAAATTTTAAGAAACCGAAAGGTTTTAACGATACATTTATTAATCTTAAATGACCATTTTTCTGCTATAAATAGGGTTCATCTCGTTTTCCTTGAAATGTATTTTCTTTCTTCATTGTCGAACCCTTCCTTCTAAGTTTATACTTCATTTTCGTTCACCATTACCCTTCGATCCAGCATAATGGCAAAGGAGCCCAAGCCACCAGATATATCCTCACTACCCTTTTTGGGTGCGGTCAAACAGGGGGGAAAAGAAGTTGCAGAAGTTGCAGAAGTCATCAGATTCATGAGCAGAGCAGCTCCGACAGCAAAAGTAGAGGCATAGAAACTCTCTCTGTTTTTTGCCTTGAGTCTACATGGACTGCTCTAGCCTCAATGGAATAGAGCTCTTCGCTGCATGATGTCCACAAACTATGAAACCAGCCTATGTAGTCGAATGAGGAGAGAAGCCCGGAGGGGCAAGACAATCATAGGGGATGTTCTCTTTGCTCATCTAAGCTGCAAAACCAGAGAAAGAGCTTCCCTCATGTCTTGCCACTGCTATTGGAATACCGTTGCTTACAGGCATTGCCAGCAGACCTCCGAGAGCAGAGCTGCAGAAGGTCGGCATGAGGGAGTCCTTACAAAGCTGGTCAGAAAAATCAAAACCAGCCTCCCTCATTGCACAGGCTACAGCAGCAGCCAGTTTGAAGAACACGAAGACTGGAACCAGCCTCCCTCACTGCACAATCTCTTTTTGTCCAAAAAAGGTCTTCACTCTTCACATGCTGAACTTACACACGCTAGTGTAATCAGTAGGATTCTAACTCTCTCATACTTAAGATTAAAATTGTTCTAAATTGACTTGAAAATCAATCAAGTAATATCTCCCCAAATCTATAAGGAGAAGATCTTAAGCAGAAAGCTGAATTTGAGGGAGAACTTTTCTGAGTTTATGTGACTAATTGTCAAATTTGTAAAAACTCAAAAGTTTTTTTATCTCCTCATCAGCTTAGGTTAAAGATGACTTTGACCACACCAAAAAGGTGGAAATTGTTAGGATTTTTGTTAGAGAAATTCTTCCTTTACTTTTTTGTGTTTTGGTGGGTCAAAGGTTGTAAAACCCATCTTAGTCAGTTTTTCGGTTTCTAGAGTTCTAAAATTGTAATCCTCGTATAGGATCAATCGAGTTGTAATAGAGCTTAGTGGCTGAAGACCGAGCATAGGAAATGCTCGAGAACTGAAGAAATGTACGCCTTGAAACTTGGTGTTCACCAAGTATGGCCTTGACCCAGACTGAGTTTGGGTACTCAGTATAGGGTCTATAGGGATTATCAGGCGAATCGAATTGCCTAATCCAAGTAAACCGGACCGATTTATGGATGTTGAGAGCAATAATCAATTCAATAAATCTAGCATGCTCCTATGAATTTAATGCAGTGGATTTCACGAGCTCACCTTAACTCCGTAGTCTCTGATCCGATCTTTTGCATTTGAATTTAAAACTTCAATTCAACCACGCGATTCAATTAATACTGACCTACCCCTTTATTCAATTTAAAACTTCAATTCACCATAGAATTAATACTGACCTACCCCTTTATTACCACTTTATGTGAAAAGGCTGCATTTACTTGAGAATCCCCATATTTAAGGATACTGACATTCATTAACTAATCGGAGCTTCTAACAAGCTCTATCTACAATTAATTAATATCTTGTTTTCCTAAGCAGTACCACTCAAACTTAATCACTCGTGCTTAAACTTTATCAGCCTGCAGGACTTTAGCACGATGAATGCTATTGAGCTCCTCAGGGAATGTCCCCATCCTATTACTCGGATATGGTTACCTAGATCAAGTCTCAGGCTGCAATGCACGAACTGCTATTACCTAAGATGCGGGTATACGAGCACGTTACATAGGCTCTCCACCATGGCAAGTCAAAGCAACAGTCAACCCGTGCAAGCCCCTGAACCTTTGTTAGGGTTTGGACTCAATCAATATCGAGATCTTGTATTCTCTGATGTCAGACAGTAGAATACATCTCACTGTGGTCCAATCAATACGCCACTGTGCATACCAGTATATCAAGTAATCAAGACAGATTAATTCTTTCTGACTATATTGCAGCCTACACCGACAGACTTATCCTCGTACGTTGTCTCGGGTGTGATAATATTTATATCTCAATAGGTCCAGTGATTATACTGTCTTCTGCGATCTACAACATGTCTTATGATCGTCCCTATCGGTGAGATAAGAGGATACCATTGTTACTCGCATGTAAGTTTGTTAACAGATAGGAAATATTATTAAATGTATACTCATCGTAATAAATACTTTTTTTATACAAAACCCAGCAATCTCCCACTTATAATCAAAGAATTACACTCGCTATTACAGAATATACAATGCGTCTATCTACCCTAGCTATTACATCAACCACTGCCAGTGGCCACGAATATGTCTTTCGTAAACCTTCTGTGGCAAGCATTTTGTGAATGGTTCAGTTAGGTTATCACGAGTGTCAATCTTCTTGATCTACACATCGCCCCTCGATACGATCTCTCGTATGATATGGTACTTCCTCTCTATGTTTTTGCTCGCCTTGTGAGTCTGTAGTTTGCCACTGCACCAAAGTTATCACAATGAATTATGATGCTCTTAGGCAGACTCGGAATCACGTCCAACTCTAAAAGGTAGTCTCGGAGCCATACCCCTTCTTTCGAAGCTTCGGAGGCGGCGACATATTTTGCCTCCATGGTGGAGTCAGCAATGCATTTCTGCTTTGCGATCCTCCAAGATACAACCCCACCTCCCAAGGTAAACACATAACTTGAGGTTGATTTCTTCTCATCCTGGTCCCCTTGGAAATCCAAATCTGTGTAACCCACAGGGCACAAATCCTCACTTTGATAAACCAGGCAATAATTCCTAGTTCTCTTCAAATACTTGAGGATGTGCTTTACCACAGTCCAATGCGCCTGTCCAGGGTTAGACTGATATCTTGCTACCATGCCAACGGCATAACAAATATCAGGCCTGGTACACAACATTGCATACATGAGGCTACCCACCGCAGATGCGTATGGTACAAGACTCATCTCATCTTTCTCACTCTGTGTCACAGGACACTGCCCAGTAGAAAGATGTACGCCAGGTCTGAAAGGTAGCAAGCCTTTATGGGCGAGTTGCATGCTGAACCGGGCTATCACAGTATCCACATAGGATGTTTGGGATAAACTTAACATCCTTCTCTTACGATCCCGTAAGACCTTAATCCCAAGGATGTACCCAGCTTCTCTCAAATCCTTCATTTGGAACTGTTCGGATAACCAACATTTAATCTCCGACATCACTCCCTCATTGTTAGCAAATAGGAGTACGTCGTCCACATACATTGCATGGAAAACCACGCTCTCACTGACACAATGTTGGTAAACACAACTTTCGTTATCCAACTGTGAAAATCCGTAAGATTTAATCACATCATTGAAACGTAAGTTCCACGACCTTGAAGCTTGCTTAAGTCTGTACAAGGACTTCTTAAGCTTCCATACAAGATGTTCTTCGCCCTTGCGCATGTAACCCTCGGGTTACTGCATATAGATGTCCCTACCTTCTTCAAGGTAACCATTTAGAAAAGCGTTTTTGACATCCATCTGCCAAATCTCGAGGTCTAAATGCGATGCTATGGCAAGAAGTATCCGGATGGATTTGAGTATGGCTACGGGTGAAAAGGTTTTATCATAGTCTATGCCCTCTTTCTGACTAGATCACTTTGCCACCAGCCTGGCTTTGAAAGCCGTAACTTCTCCATCTGCTCCCTTCCTTCGCTTGTATACCCACTTGCACCCTACGGCCTTAGAGCCATCAGGCAGCACAACTTTCTGGTATACATCCATAGCGGTTATGGATTCTATCTCAGAATCCATGGCGATGCGCCACTTTGCAACATCCTTGTCCTGCACTGCCTCTTCGTAGGTCAGTGGGTCAGAGTCCTCATGTCCGTCTTCAGACCTCAAGTCCAGGTGGTGTTGTTGGTGCAGCAACTTGTGGTTCTGCACCTTGCACTTAAGAACGTGCCGGTGGTGTTGTACCTCTCACAGGTGCACCCACGTTCGCACGTTCCCCTTCTCTTGGAATTGCAATCTCATCTTCAATTTCTTGAAGAACTATATCACTCCTTGTCTTGTGGTTTCTCACATACTCGTCCTCCAAGAATCTAGCGTTGGTGCTAACAACAAATCTCTGACTCTCAGGACAGTAAAAGTAACCACCTTTTGTTTGCCTAGGATACCCTATAAACATCATTACCTTGGTTCTGCTTTTTAACTTATCAGGTTCCTTCGTCAGCACGTGTGCCAGACAACCTCATACTCTAAACTTGCACAAACTGGGTTTGCGTCCAAGGAAGAGCTCACAGGGTGTCTCAAGGACCAATTTAGAAGGCACCAAGTTTAAGATGTAGGCCGATGTTGCCAATGCGTATCCCCAAAACGAAAGGGGTAAGCTTACATAACTCATCATTGATCTCACCATCTCCAAAAGAGTTCTATTTCTTCTCTCGGCTACACATTGCTGGGGAGTACCCGGTGCAGCCCACTTGGATGTAATCCCATGATCTGACAAATATTGCAGGAACTCATTGCCGAGGTATTTGCCAGCGCGGTAAACGTATCCGTATCTCGAGTAATCATCAATGAAAGTGACAAAATACTCGTACCCTCCACAAGCCTGTGTCGACATGGGCCCACATAAGTCAGAATGGATCAATTCTAACACATCCTCTAGTCGAGACTGACTAGCCTTTGAAAGGCCTAGAAGACATCTTTCCCTCGATGCAAGATTCATAGACTTGATAAGGTACAGGTCGGACTAAGTCCAATGTACCGTCATCTACAAGTCGTTGAATCCGCTTCAAGTTGATGTAACCCAGTCTCAAGTGCCAAAGATATGTAAGATCCTCATCAGAAGAATTAAATTTTCTCTATCTAGGATTTTCAATTACAGATGAATTACATGCAGCACTCGCGGAAATCTTATGATGACAGTTAACGACATAGAGAGAGTTATTCAGCATTCTACGACAGATAACAACGTTATTACCAATGATAGAAACCACTATCAAAAATAACCGAATATCCATCAACATAAAGTTTAGAAACTGAAATAAGGTTCCATCGAAAATCCGACACATATAAAACATCTCTCAAAGTCAAAACGGAATCATGAAAGTACAAGGTGACATCTCCAATGGCAGCTGCACTAACTTGTGTTGCATTCCCCATTGAGATGTAACTTCGTCATTCTTCAGCACCCTCCTTGGTGTGAACCCCTGCAAAGTGTAACAAACATGGTCAGTAGCTCCAGTATCCACTACCCACGAATGAGTAGAAACCGATGCTAAACATGTTTTCGTTACAAATGCAAATGACGTACCTTGTCCTTTAGCATTCGGACAAGTCACCTTCCCGCACCCAGCACACCTGTCTTTCCTTGGAGTGACCTTTACTCTCTTCACCTTCCTTGATTCGCTTTCACTGCATGCTTTCCTGAGCTTGTTTTCAGCACCATCCTCTCCAACCTTAGAGGTTTTCGAACTGGTACTAGAAACTGTCAGAGCAGGTTTCCGTGCTCGCATGGATGATTGCTCCACTACAAGATCCTCAAGCAACTCATGCAGAGCATACTCTCCCATTGCAGCAACAATTTCCTTGAAATCATGGTAAGATTCCAGAAGAGAATTCAGGATGATATCAATCTCGTCTTGCGCGCTGATATTACCTCCCCGCACAGTGAACTGTCTCATGAGCTCAATCATAGACATCATGTGCACTGTCACCGAACTATCCTCAACCATTTTCTTGCACACAAGATCATGCACAAGTCTATAGTTGATAGTCCGCTCCACATTGCCATAAGCCGTCAAGAGATCCTTCCAGATCTCTCCAGCCCTATTAAACTACTCATACTTGTGCTTTAACTCTCTAGATAGACCAGCCGTAATAAGCCAATAGGCAAAATCGTCGGCTTCTTCCCATCTATCATAAAACTCAAGCTCAAGTTTGCAAACTTCATCATAGCCAATCACCAGTGGATCCATGAAAAGAACATAAGCTTGATTTTAGAGATATAGAATGTGTTTGATGCAAAAACTCCATTCAGGGAAGTTTGGACCAATCAAGGGATTGAGAGCAAGAATATGATCAACAGTAGACATAGACATATCTGAAACAAATAACTAATCTTAATAAGAACATACATGAAATCAAATACAAATGTTTTCCACTAGTAGCCCAAGAGTTCCCACCACAAGCTACACTCGTAGACGTTTACGATGTCACCCTCAACCAGACTGTGGGTTTTAAGCCCCAATCCTTTAATTTCATACCATGTCAAGAATCTACACATGAAACTAATAATTAGTGTAAAATCTTAGACCAAGCTATCTCTCAAGAACAGGGAAGCAGCTACTGCATTATATTCTAAGATGTCTCTAAGCACTTAACCACAAATTTAACTCCAGCCAAAAGAGACAGTTTGGCATGGCACATAACCATACCGCACGACCCTTAAAGCCTTTGTTATCTAAAATTTAAATCAATCCTAGAATACTTATGAGAAATAATTACGCAAGCTACACTCATAGACGTTTACGCCAAACCCTCCCACTATTCACATGATTTAAATTGTTTGTCTAGAAATCCCAACAACTGCAGCCCATGCACCTCCGGGAATTAGCAAGCTACACTCGTGGACGTTTACTAAGACGGGAGATACACTTACAGCCTAGGATCACTTTGTGGAGGTCTATTGATTTTAATTAAAAAATCCGCTTAGTATTTTTTATTCAAAAGGTTTCTTAATGCGCACATAAATAATTTCTTGTCATTATATTTTTTCAAATTTTTGCATATGATTAAACAAGCCCAAAAATTAAAAAATATAATCCAACAAGAAATAAATCACATAAGCATGCTTTTAAAAACTGTAAATAATAAAGCTGTAAACCATACTTTCATATTATCTACACATGCTTATTGCGCAATTAATAAATCACATATCATACGAGGCAATTAAAACAAACAAAAATTCATTGTGGCCCCACAAAACAGGAAAAATAAAATAATCCTATTTATTACAAAATTTGAAATTTGAATTTCAAGTTTGGATAACTCCAATTCTTCTTCAAATTTTCACAAATCTTCCAGGGCCTTGATATCCTCAACCACCAAATCTTTTTGGATCTAGGGTTTTGAGATTTGAAAATTGGTCCCACAATCCAACTGCAAACCCTAGGGTTTACATCGAATTGCACCAGCCGTCAAACCTCGAACCACCACCACAGCAGCAGCAGCCGCCGATGACAGCCACTGCCGCCACCAGCACCGCCGCCCGCCCGCTCAGCCGCGTGTCACGCGCACGCCGCCACGCGTCTACCGCCGTGAGCCGCTTGCTCGCGTGATTGCGCCACCGCCGCACATCGCGGAAGGCTGCCAGCCTACTATCGTGCATTGCTCCGCCGTTGTTGTACATCGCGTGTGGCCACCTGCCGCCGCCGTGCACCGCTGTCGCCTAGCCGGTCTCCATCTTCGTTCTTCGACCCGTACAATTACAGTTTTGGAAAAATTACAATGACTATTCTATTAAATTTTTCTATGAAAACTAATCACGGATTTTCTCGTAATTTATAAAACACGATTTAATCAAAACACGGAAAAACCACCGCGGATTAAATCGAACGGGTTTCCACGAGGAACAAAAACCAAACATCAATAGCAATTCAAAATCCATACATGCATAATCGAAATTGCTCATCCAACAGAGCCATGAAAATAGACCAGACTCTGATACCAATTGTAGGAATTATCGGGCGAATCGAATCGCCTAATCCAAATAAACCAAACCGATTCATGGATGTTGAGAGCAATTATCAATTCAATAAACCTATCATGCTCTTATGAATTTAATGCAGTGGATTTCACGAGTTTACCTTAACTCCGTAGTCTCTGATCCGATCTTTCGCATTTGAATTTAAAACTTCAATTCAACCACGCGATTCAAATAAATCTGCAGAAATAGAAATTAGCAAATCTAATTTCTAGATTTAATTAAACAGAAAAGAGAAAGAAAAATAATTTGTTCTTTAGATTAGGCCTTCAAATGTGTATCCCAATGCTGTTCAATCCTGCTACTGGTGAGGATTCCACAGGACTGTGATTGTGTAGGCCAGAGTCGAAACATCATCTCCCAAACACACAGAGCCGCCACCTCTGTCTCTCTCTCCCTAGGGTTTCGAATTGATTTGAATGTTCTGTGGTGGCTAGGATTTCAGAGAGAGAGTTGTTCTACTAGGTTCAATTCAGCATATTTAATTGGGCTAGACCTAATGCAAATAATAAAGTGGACATATGAATTAATTAATTCTCATGTCCACAACCCAAGACACAATTAATTAATTAATATTAATTCTTTTTCACCACAGAATTAATACTGACCTACTCCTTTATTACCACGTTATGAGAACGGGCTGCATTTATTTGAGAATCCCCATATTTAAGGTTACTGGACATTCATTAATTAATCGGAGCTTCTGACAAACTCTATCTACAATTAATTAATATCTTATTTTCCTGAGCAGTACCACTCAAACTTTATCACTCGTGCTTGAACTTAATCAGCCTGTAGGACTTTAGGTCAAGTGATCATACTGTCTTCTGCGATCTACAACACGCCGTATGATCGTCCCTATCGGTGAGATAAGAGGATACCATTGTTACTCGCATGTAAGTTTGTTAACAGATAGGAAATAACGTTAAATGTATACTCATCGTAATAAATGATTTCTGTATACAAAACCCAACAGGGTCTTCCATACTGACTAGGAGAAGTCAGTATGAGGGCATTTCCATACTAACTATGGGAAGTCAGTATGAGGGTTTTCCATACTGACTATGGGAAGTCAGTATGAGGGCTAGCTATACTGACTATGGGAAGTCATTATAAGAGCCTCTACCTTCAAAGCACGAGCTATTCGAAGACATCAAAGCTCGATCAGTCTTCGGCATATTCATGTCTAAGTAAAAGTCAATACGAGGATATCCAAACTTGGATTCCCCATACTGAAACTTAGTTTGGCGCAAAGTCAGTGAATAGTACACTGACACAGCAGAGCAGAGCATACTTGTAGTATGGTATATGATTGGACGACATCTTCCATGAGTCTAACGACTGGATTTATGTGTCTAACGCGCAGAAATTCAAAATGCTCAGAGGATTCCTCTATAAATAGGTCTGTCCGCAACCTTAAACGGTTATGGATCTCACTCTACAAAGAACATATATCTAAGCCATATCTCTACTAAAACTCTCTGAGTTTCCATGTTTCCTTACACGAGACTTAAGTTCCTGACTCAAGTTATTACTCTGTGCTACACTCTCTTAGCACGAGGCTGAATTTTTTTAGCTAAAGCTATCCTTTGGTGAATATATCTTTCCAAGATATATTCATAGCAGTCAGTTTCCTACTCTGAGATTCTGATTCTCACGGGATTTCGCCAACCACCCGAGTTCTGGGAAGAACAGTAAACATCCAACCACTATGAAGAAGGTTGTGGGGTGTTGTCCTCACTTCAACCTGAAGACTAAGCATACATGGAGTTCCTAGGCGAGTGACCACAGCAGGTCGAAGGACGGAGTGCCGACGGGTTGTGTATAGATCATAAGGAGGCTTGTATTTACTTAGTGATTTATCCAGACCAAGGGTCTGAAGAGTGGATGTGGGATTTTTAGATCTGAACCACTATAAAATATCATGTGTTCTTTACTGCTTTCATTTAAATTTCTATCTTGTTTAATTTCGCAAACAGACTTTCAAAACCTTCAATACTTGTCCAAGTATTGAAGAGTATATACAGTGAAACTTACATAATAACAACATACCTAAGCTTAACGTTTTTCAAGTACCCTAAACTAAGTTCTATTATTTTAGGAGAACAAGTGCAAGTTATATATTTTTACTTCCGCTGCATATTTGTATTCTGATTTCGTGACCAACAGGAATAATTCAACAACTACATTAAGATATTTATCATTTTTAATTGAATTTTTATTACCGTTTATAGTTGCATTCACGTAATTATATGGTTGAGTTTATTCAATGAGGCCTTATAGGTAATTATGAAATGATAAATTATTTTCTAAATGGTAAAGTCCAGGAATACTAATAGAATACAGTATACATAATTCAATAATACATTATATTAACAATCAATCGGGAGCATTAATTAATCGTCGAATTTCAAAAGTGGGAAAACAATTAAAAGTAATTATTTGAATGTGCATATAGGGGTGGGAAAAAATACCGATATACCGTACATATCATATCGAAAAAATATCAAAAATACCGAAATCTTGATATACCGTCATTAAAGGTACGGTATGATACCGTACCGAAAATCTACGGTACGGTAACGATATGAGATTCTAAAATATAGGGTATACCGTCTACATACCGTACCGAATATATAAATATTATTTTTATTTTAAATAATATAATATTTTTCATATATAATAGTAGTATTTATCGTATATATTTATTTTAATAAATGTTCATAACTAATATTTTTCTAATTTTAATTCTTTATTCTCCCTCATTCAATTGGGTTAGAAGAAAATAATAATAAAAATAGTTTTAAAAAATAATAATAATAAATAGTTTTTAAAAAAAATATGGTTAGAAGAAAAAATAACAACAAAATGAGTAACTTTTTAAAGTTATTATCCTATATAATAAAGTATCCCACATTGATAAAGAATAAAACACACACAAGTGAAAGCATCTATACATGAGCAGCCATTTTGATATCCCACATCGGTTAGTTATCAAATACAAATGAACTGAGTCACCTATAAAATACATCTTTGTATAGCTAATTAGTGTTATTACCTAAACCATTAATTTGGTGGTAATTGGGACAAGGTTGCCGACTACATAGCTGGTGAGAAGTTGCCTTGGAACTTATTTTTTTAATTAAATAATAATTTTATTAATATTTATATATTATTTTTATTAATAATATTTGGTACGGTACGGTATATTACGGTATACCGTAAAATTTCGGTACGGTACGGTATACTGATAGTTACGGTACGGTAACGGTATGAATTTTTTCATATCGTAAAGTTCGGTACGGTATACGGTACGGCAAAAAAATTTTGGTATACCGTACCGTCCCACCCCTATGTGCATATATACGATGCAAGTTTAATACTCCCTTTCGTCTCGAATAAATTATCCACATTTCCTTTTTCGTTTGTTCCATAATATTATTTCACTTTCTTAAAATAGCAAATTTTTCACACTCATCAATAAAATATTCATCTCAATACCACTCACATACTTTGGTTATCGTGCCCGGTCAAATATGAACAATTTGACTGGGACGAAGGGAGTATATAATTATATTTTTCTAGGAGTGTAATAGTAAAAAACTTTGTCTCTGCTTTGAAGAATATGAGTTTGAATTTCCTTAAAAATATGTGAACATGTGACTTTGATTAAATATATTTCTTTAAAGGTAAATTCTCAGATGAGATAGTCTCGCCATTTTTATTGTGAGGCGAATCTAATGATATACTTTAATTCATTGAAATGGTGTATTTCGTTATCGTAAATGATGTATTTTTTTGTTACAACTAATGTAACTTTTTACAGTTAAAAAAATAATATATTAAAAAATGAAATAATGTATTTATTTTATTGAAATAATGTATTAAGATCTGTCTCACAATAAAAAATGACGAGACGTTCTCTCAGAAAATCAACTCTTCTTTAAAAAAAAATAATAAAAAATTACATACTGTTGTGGTTCGAAAAAACAGAGCCCATGGATTTGTGTAATAACGAGAAGATCAAGAAATTACAAGATGTACAAATTGATGGATTTTTCTCTCTAAAAGAGTCCGTCCCTTTTATAAATATAAGGACATCTCTTATCACAAAAATCTCATTAAAACTCTAATATTAAGTGCTCATTTATTGTCCACCTGAAACCGCCGAGCATTAATCCCTTTGACTCGTAACGGTCGAACCACTTATAACGTTCGAACCGTTACACTTCATCATTTAATTCCGAGTTGAAACCGCCGAGGAGTAACTCAACATGAACTACTTCGAG